>JBBMOL010000224.1:542416-946615 GCA_037954665.1 Laguncularia racemosa
GGGTCCCATAATAACAATATAGACTGAAGATCTCTCTGGATTAGATTAAATATTTACAATCATCCATCTATTGGTATTTAACAAGTTTCTATAGAAGAGACCATGCTAACTATCAAATCTTGCCTCTTATCCCAAAGTTCTTACAACAAATTTTACTTACCATAGTATGGTGTCTACAGAGAAAGTTTACGTAGTCACGACTTTCATTACACAACCTATAGGTGGGTAAGCTAAATTGCCTAGAGAGATAGGAGTATAATATCTCAATACTATACACACATAAACAATTCACTAAAGTTTTCAATCATATGCTATGCATGGGCAACTATATGAAATGCAAACATTACACACGATCTTCTAGCAACTAATGTGACGTCTAGGGTTTACACCCCCTTAACCTTGGGTTAGGGATTCACATCACTACCGTCAATGCTCAAGCCTCACAACCCAATTATCTTAATCTTATCTCTTCATTAGAATTAGACTTTTAGATTTATTCCATAAGCTCATGAGTAATTTAGCACACCAAGCATAAATACCCATAAAGACATACCAAACTTGGAACTATCAAAGGTGTGATAATCTCCTAATCACTTAGTTAGCTACCATCAATGCTTAAGTCTCACAACCTAATTATCTTAATCTATCTCTTCATTAGAATTGGACTTTTAGATTTATTCCATAAGCATAAGAGTAATTTAGCACACCAAGCATAAATACCCACAAGGACAGACCAAACTTAGAACTATCAAAGGTGTGATAATCTCCTAATCACTTAGTTCGCTCTTGGCAGAATAGTAATCCTACCTAATTTCTTCTAGTGCACCCAATAGCAGTGATGGCCTTCGATTTCATGTAATGTCTCATGTAATGTGTGTCAAATTTTTTTAGTTATGTCATAATAATTAATTAATCATTGTCATTTGATCATGTGAGAAAATAGAAACAACAATGACAGTCATTGAAAACAATCAGTTAATTGCAATCGTGAAATGGCACTCACAACATCAGAAACGGTAATTCGATAAATGTCGAATTTTATTCAAATTCATCATTCATCTTTCATCCCAAATTAGCAATTTCGCAATATATATACCCCTTCATATCCATCATAAAAGTTTTATTTTTATTTTTTATTTTTTCCTTCAGCATTTCCCTATACATACTCATTAAACCATATACGTTAGACTATCCGTGGCCCCTTTAACACATTTAGCCCATGTCTAAACACCTACACACCTGCGTACATCCACACATTAGCTATGTACGTACTCTCCCATTAGCATTAGCACCCACACACATAGATGCAAACACACACACTAATCCAACCTACATAGGCTATACAATTCCAACACACATACACATGCACAGACTAAGTCAACACACACACATGTACATACAAATACACCAGCATACACTACAAGCACACACATACACACCATCCACACACTCCACCTCTCATACATATAGCACCAACGCACAACCTCTACACCATAGCACACTAGCAATAGCGGCAACAATAGTAGTAATAGCAATAGTAGTAGCAGTAGTTGCCCCTAGTGACACACATCAATAACCCTTGTATAATCCTTACAACTCTACTGCACACACACACAACACATATCTTATGCACATACATAACCATGCACCATGACACATCCACACAACCATATTAGTAACAATAACACAACACACACAATTTCAATGCAGTCACCCACATATATGCACACTGTAATCCAACGGCAATATCTTACTCTAGCACACTACTTGTAGCAATTTGCACCAGCCATCTAACATTTAAACACATTGCACACAACACTTTCTACACTTCACACACACGTATACGTTCTATCCTCTTCAAACACCTCATATGCACTCTCTACCCACAGCGACATGGTACTACACCCACTTCAAGACAATCTACCCTATGATAGCAACACCATACACATTCCATTCACACATAAAGGTAAATAGAAATCATGTACACACACATATAATATAGAACACAAATGACATTCCAGAATAGACCACATACAATTCATGGATAAAATATAAATATTTATCCATTCGTATAAATAACAACATCTCACATGCAGATAATGTATATCATGGAGTTACTACTCACTTAGGTCTTATTTCTTGATTACTCATAGTAATCCTTAGTCAAATTTGTGGATAAAAAAAAGTCTCTTAAAACACAAGAAAATAGTATCGTCACTTTGTATTCTTACTAATATCATCATCTAGTGTATTTCTAGAAATTCTTGCTATTTTCTAAGCTACAACTTATTTTAATATACACATTAAAATTGTATTTAAATTCCAAAAGTAAAATTTTTCCCATGCAAGACTAGTTAAGTTTCATAGGCCTCACCTCAAGGATTGCGTAGGTGGTCTCAGATTGTGATTTGGACTTCGTATGTACACAATACAACAAATGTTCTTTTGCTTTTCCTTTTTCTCTTTTCCCTTTCTATTCATCTTCTATTTCCCTTCTATCTTATCCTCTCTTTTGCTTTTGTTTACTTTTAGAATTCTCTGGCAAGTTAAGTCAGTTAAGGATATATATATGAATAATTTCTTTTAATTTTTTAAGTTTATTTATCGTGCGCAATAATTTATATAAGTTTAGTAACTTTAGTATTTTAACATGAAATTTTATGACTAAGCTAAATGAATTATTCTGAGCATAAATATTTACTTAGAATTTTCATTTGACTATCTTAAATCTATAATTTTAATTTATTTTATCGTTTATCTGAAAATTTTACATAGTTTAGCTTTTATACAATTATTTTGTTTAATTTAAAATTATATGGATTATAAATAGGACTTTTAATATAATCCATTGACTAATATGATATTATATTTATATTAAATTTACAAGTTTTACACTCTCCCCTTTAAAAGTTTCGTCCTTTAAACTTTAGAGTGTACTAGGATTTCTAAACAAGTAGAGGTACATCTCCTTCATCTCATCTTCCCTTTCCTAAGTAGCTTCCTATTCTGAATGTCTACTCTATTGTACATTGATGTATCTAACACTTTTGTTGTGCAATTCTTGAGTTTGGGTGTTGAGAACTCAGATAAGATAATCCTAATACATCAAATTTGGTTAGATCTTCAAGATATCCATTTTGATTGCTCTATTGAGATCTAAGATGTGTTTCTAGAGTAACAACACATGGAATCGTTGTGAATTACTAACAACTAAGGAGGCAAAGCTAATTAGTATGTGATGAGTGTCGAATCCAACAAAAATAAAAAACCTACTCCTAGACAATTATATGATTTGTTGTATAGTAGTGAGTAGGGTCGTATCCACATGGATTGGTTAAATATATTTCTATTAAAAGAGAATAGAAAGGAAAAGAAGAATGGGGGGTTTTGTTTACGAATCAAAATAATACTAAAACCAGATAAAAATTTGAATAATGATAAAAGCCTAGCCAAAGGAATCAAGATAGTTTAATTCTAGGAATTGATCATCGATGCAAATATTTTCTATCCTTTATCCAAGATAAACTAGTTATGGTTATTAACAAGCTCTAATAACCTATCCCTCCTTACTTTCTTGATAATCAAAACATGCTCTTTGATTATTTCTCTTATTGATTAGACAACCCTAAACAAGCTCTTAGGATTTAATCTATCAATAGCATTAAAAACAAGAGAGACCACCAATTCATGCCAACATGTTATAAGATAACCTATTTAAACAAGATCATATATCTCCATAACATGAATTTGGATTAACTATTTTATAATCAAACTTGTTATTGTGTCACCGAAACTAGAACTATCAAACAATTACGGATTGACGTACTAGTTGACAATATATTAACTTGCTAATTGAGTAGAAGAGCTCTAATTCATACTAATCAACAAAGATAATATTGACAAAACGTTCAGAAGACATATAAATATCCAAAAACAAAGAATAGATTAAAGACAAATCAGTTAGATCTCACAATTCGTGGAGAATTAAACTTCAATGATCCTTTAGCTAGAAAATCTGCTTAGCTACACATGTTTCATCCTTAAAACGAAAATTAAAAGTGAAAACATGAAAAAGTCTTTGTTGCCGGTTTCCCTTGCTCTGCCTCCTTCCTTCCTTCTTGTCTCCAAGATGAAAAAACTCTCTTTCCCCTCTAGGGTTGGTTCTATTTATATGTTAAGGGAATATCAGAGGATCTTTAGCTAGTAAGGTACGAAAATATCTTTCCTTTTTGATGTAAATCTCAAGAAGTGAATAATCGTCCGCCTGGCATGCCCAACAACACAGCCAGATTTCAAGCCGTGTCTTCCTCTATGGATAATCTACAATTCTTCATCCATGTCTAGTGTATGCTACGGCTTCTACCACGGTCAGATGTCAAGCCGTGCCTTCCTCTGGTCGATGTTCCACAATTTCTCATCCTTGTTCAGTGTATAGCACGGCTTACACCACGGCTAGATCACAAGCCGTGCCTCTCTCTGTTGATAGTCCACATTACCTCCTTCTTGTTCAGTGTATAGCATGGTTTGCGTCACGGCAAGATCACGAGCCGTGCCTCCTTCTGTTGATTCTTCAAGACAGATACACGACCGTGTACTTCAACCGTGTATATCTTTGTTGATTCTAAACCGAGTACACGGCCGTGTACTTCAACTACACGCCCATGTACTTTCCTCCGGTGGTATAAATCCTTGTCTTTGATCCAAATTGTAGATGACTTCTCTAAATTACTTGAATTAGCACTCTTGACTCCATTAAACCTGATTTATCACCATAATAAAATTAAGTACCATTTCCTTATGATTTCTATAAAATCAATAATAAATTAACACAATTCATACTATAAAGATCGAGTATAAAATGGCTCTATCAAATTCCCCCACACTTAAACTCTTGCTTGTCCTCAAGCAATTGAATCAAATCAATTGAGAAAATCCGTCATAGATTATATGAAATTTCTTTTCATCATTTCAAGCATCTATTCATTTATAATTCATGACTTGTAATTTTAATGTCTACTGCTCCAACCAAACCGGTTTCCTGTGATCAAATTACCATAGCCAAAATTTAATAGCTAATCTAAACAAAACAAACTTTAATCCTCATGTTTAGCAAAAGAATTTTTATTCCAAAAGTAAATACTTAATCCACTAAGGAAAAACACCCAATTAAACTTCATTGGATATTAGTAGATATATAATCCTTGCAACATAAAGTAAAAGCATAGGGTATCTACTTTTTCCCTAGATTTTCTCCCCTTTTTATTATAAGTCTTATTTCATTCGATGAATTTTTACATTCATGTTCTTTTGATTTAATCAAGCATCTATTTTAACGAGTTTTTGCCCGCTTCTTTTTCATGAACTTTCTCTTTTTTCGCCCTTATCGTTATAGTGAGTTCATTGAGTCGGCACATCCCGAGCTCGTCACTCAAGTGACCGGGTTTTGAGATACCCCTACGGAGTCTTCCTCACTCTAACATTCAAGTTTGAATACTCTTAACTCAATTACTTGAATCCTTAGAGTAATGGCTATGCTTGATTATTATTATTATTATTATTATTATTATTATTATTATTTCTTTTAGTGTTATAATTGTTTTAGAAACAACCTCAAAGAGTATACCGTGACTAATATAACCTAGAAGTAAACTTGTTTATTTTTCACTTAAGGACTCGACTTACTCTTAGACTTCCAATTCTAAGGCTAAATACAAGGTAAATTTGTTTCTTAAAGATTTCACTAACTTAATTTTAACCACATATTCTAATCACATCAGTAGGCGAGTAAAACACTTGAACAAGTCAATTTCACATTTTGTAGATGCTTATTACAACATTTAGTACAATCTCCAGATTTCATGATAGTTTTGAAAAATTTGGCTTAAAATTGCTTAAGGACAAACATTCAAAGTATGAGTCAATTCTCTATTCTCTATATTTTATTACCCTCTGCCCCACACTTAGTTTAAACAGTGTCTACACTGTTCCTAATTCAGCACAATTAAAGAGGAATTAACAACATAAGGAACATTAGAGAATAAGAGAAAAGGAATACTGGTACTTCCCTGGTATAAAGTGTAGAGTAATTGGAGTTCTCCCCTTAAGCACTAGAGAGTGTCATCTTGATGGTATATACCCTTGCTGCAGCTAATCAAAAGAAAAAAATCAAAACAAAACTAAAATTGATTTTTTCTTTTTTTTTTTTGACATGGGTTGCCTCCCATGAAGCGCCTTTCTTTAACGTCTTTGGCTAGACGTTCCTGGCTAGATGTTCGGGTAAGGGTTTTGATTCCAGCTTTGGTGCCTGTGGTGATGGGTCAATCACATCCACAACAAAAACAGGAGAGATATCGCTAGGATATTTCAAGGCATCATAAATGTTAAATTTAATCACTTCACCATCAAATTCCATAGTGAGGGTACCATCATGTACATCAATTTTCGTCCTGGATGTCTTAAGGAATGGTTTCCCTAATAATATCAGTGATGAATTATGAGAATCATCATCTTCCATGTCAAGCACATAAAAATTAGCAGGAAAAACCAACTCATTAACTTGTAGTAAAACATCTTCTAGAACTCCCTCAGGATAAGCATTGGACCCGTTAACAAGTTGAACAATAACACCTATTTCCTTCAAGGGACCAACATTCAAACATTGATAAACAGACAAAGGCATGACATTAATTGAAGCTCCTAGATCACACATGGCTTTAGATTCCAAGATTACCTATTTTGCAAGGAATAGTAAACATACCTGGGTCCTTACATTTAGGAGGAAGCTTTTTCTGAATAATAGCTGAAACATTCTCACTCACACTAATCTTTTCATTACCTTTCAGCTTCCTTTTGTTAGGGCACAATTCTTTGAAAAATTTAGCATAGCGAGGTATTTGCTTAATTGCATCAAGTAAAGGAATATTTACCTCAACTTTTCGAAAAGTTTCAAGAATCTCTTTTTCTTCAGCTTTATTCTTGGATTTCGCTAATCAAGAAGGGAAAGGAGGTGTTGTTAACATGACCTTTGGTGGCTCAACTAGAGACCCTCTAATCTAGTTGTCCTGCTGGCTCGGAGTCGAAATATCTTTCTTAGTCTCTTCCTCAAGATTAGATGGGTGTCCTTTCTTATTTGATCCCTGTAATTCTATTCCACTTCTCAAGGTAATTGCATTAACGCTTTGCTTCGGATTTGTGATAGTTTGAGAGGGTAACTTACCTTGAGTTTCTAACCTATTTACAGAAGAAGCAAGTTGGCTTACCTGATTCTCCAAGTTTTGAATGCTCTGCTTTGTTTCCTCCTGAAATTGTTTTGTATTAACAGCAAGAGATTTAACAATTTCCTCAAGAGACATACCTGAAGTGGAAGGAGCTTGGGGTACTTAGTTTGATGGCTTAGGTTGGAATTGTTGGAAATTTTGTGGGTTATTGCCATATCTGAAGTTAGGATGATCTCTCCATCTAGGATTATAAGTATTCGAGTAGGGATCATATTTCCTCTGCGGCTGTCCTGGGAATCCTTCTACAGCATTAATATACTCATGATTATCATCTTGCAATGTGGGGCACATGTCAGTAGGATGATTAGGGGCAGCACAAATTCCACAAGCCTTCACCTGCTGTGTATTTCTGAGGGCTATCTGCTGTATAAGGGAGGTTAGGTTAGAAATTTGATGTTCAAGGTTAGAAACACTTACCTCATTCACCTTCCTTGAAGATGTATCATGCCTGTACCCAAATTGTTACGAATTAGCAGCCATAATGGAGAACAATTCCCTAGCTTGACCAGGGGTTTTATTTACTATGGTGCCTTCACTAGCAGCATCCATCATCTCCCTCTCCATCAGAAGCAGGCCTTCATAGAAGTATTGGATGAGAAGTTGTTCAGATATCCCATGTTGTAGACAGCTTGCACAAAGTTGCTTGAACCTCTCCCAATACTCATGAAGAGTCTCGGTGTCCCTCTGTTTGATACCATAAATTTCTCTTCTTATACCAGCGGCTCTAGATGCAGGGAAAAATTTGTCCAAGAAAAGCCTCACCATATCTGTCCAAGTGGTTATAGAACCTGGAGGCAAATAAAACAACTAATCTTTAGCTCTAGTACTTAAAGAAAATGGAAAAGCACGTAACTTGATTTGATCGTCGGTTATTCCTTGCGGCCTCATACTAGAACACACTATATGAAACTCTTTCAAATGTTTGTGAGGATCTTCATTCTCAAGACCATGAAAGGTGGGTAGCAGATATATCAACCCAGATTTCAACTCAAATTCAACAGCCAGTTCAAGATAGTGAATACAAAGTGGTTGTTGATTCACATCCAGTGCAACCAATTCTCTTAATGTTCTTTCAGGATTTGCCATATCGTCTTCTTTTTCAGAATGAATGGATGAATCAGACAAATCCGATGCTAAGTTCAATCCAGGGGATGATCTAGCTTCTCTTTGCAGCCTCTTAAGAGTCTTCTCAATCTCTGGATTATAAGTGAGTGCACCTGTATGAGAAGAACGAGTCATACAAGAAAAGAAATAAATTTGACACCAATCCCCGGCAACGGCGCCAAAATTTGATGGGTGTCGAATCCAACAAAAATAAAAACCTACTCCTAGACAATTATATGATTTGTGTATAGTAGTGAGTAGGGTCGTATCCACAGGGATTGGTTAAATATATTTCTATTAAAAGAGAATAGAAAAGAAAAGAAGAATGGGGGGTTTTGTTTATGAATCAAAATAATACTGAAACCAAATAATAAAATTTGAATAATGATAAAAGCCTAGCCAAAGGAATCAAGATAGTTTAATTCTAGGAATTGATCATCGATGCAAATATTTTCTATCCTTTATCCAAGATAAACTGGTTATGGTTATTAATAAGCTCTAAAAACCTATCCCTCCTTACTTTCTTGATAATCAAAACATGCTCTTTGATTATTTCTCTTATTGATTAGACAACCCTAAACAAGCTCTTAGGATTTAATATATCAATAGCATTAAAAACAAGAGAGACCACCAATTCATGCTAACAGATTATAAGATAACCTATTTAAACAAGATCATATATCTCCATAACATGAATTCGATTATCTATTTTAATCAAACATGTTATTGTGTCACCGAAACTAGAACTATCAAACAATTATGGATTTGACGTATTAGTTGACAATATATTAACTTGCTAATTGAGTAGAAGAGCTCTAATTCATACCAATCAACAAAGATAATATTGACAAAACGTTCAGAAGATATATAAATATCCAAAAACAAAGAATAGATTAAAGACAAATCAATTAGATCTCACAATTCGTGGAGAATTAAACTTCAATGATCCTTTGGCTAGAAAATCTGCTTAGCTACACATGTTCATCCTTAAAACGAAAATTAAAAGTGAAAACATGAAAAAGTCTTTGTTGTCGGTTTCCCTTGCTCTGCCTCCTTCCTTCCTTCTTGTCTCTAAGATGAAAAAACTCACTTTCCCCTCTAGGGTTGGTTCTATTTATATTGTTAAGGGAATGGCAGAGGATCTTTAGCTAGCAAGATACGAAAATATCTTTTTTCTTTTCGATGTAAATCTCAAGAAGTGAATAATCGTCCGCTTGGTACGCCCAACAACACAGCCAGATTTCAAGCCGTGTCTTCTTCTGTAGATAATCTACAATTCTTCATCCGTGTCCTGTGTTTGCCACGGCTTCTACCACGGTCAGATGTCAAGCCGTGCCTTCCTCTGGTTGATGTTCCACAATTTCTCATCCTTGTTCAGTGTATGGCACGACTTACACCACGGCTAGATCATAAGCTGTGCCTCTCTCTGTTGATAGTCTACATTACCTCTTTCTTGTTCAGTGTATAGCACGGTTTGCACCATGGCAAGATCACGAGCCGTGCCTCCTTCTGTTGATTCTTCAAGACAGATACACGGCCGTGTACTTCAACTGTGTATATCTCTATTGATTTTAAACCAAGTACACGGCCATGTACTTCAACTACACGCCCATGTACTTTCCTCCGGCGTTGTAAATTCTTGTCTTTGATCCAAATTGTAGATGACTTCTCTAAATTACTTGAATTAGCACTCTTGACTTCATTAAACCTGATTTATCACCATAATAAAATTAAGTACCATTTCCTTTTGATTTCTATAAAATCAATAATAAATTAACACAATTCATACTATAAAGATTTAGTATAAAATGGCTCTATCAGTATGCTACTTTTTCGACCCTTTCTAAAATATCATACGATCTTACATATCTAAGATTCGATTATCCTTTTGTTTTGAATCTTCTTATCCTTTTGATCGGAGTAACCTTCAGGCAGACATGTTCCCTTAATAGAAACTCAATCTCTCTTCTTCTCAAATCGACCCAAATTTTTTGTCGGTCTTGAGTTTCCTTCATTCTTTAACTAATGGTGGCGACTTTATCTATCATTTCTGATAGCAAATCTCACCCACTGTACTTTCAATCTCGTCCTAGTATAATGGAGATCTACATTTTCTTCTACATAGAGCCTTGTAAGGAGCCATCTTGATAGACAAATGATAGCTGTTGTTATAAGCAAATTCAACCAATGGCAAATATCAAACCTAGCTATCCTGAAATCCAATGCACATGCCTTTAACATGTCCTCTAATATCTACATGGTTCGCTTGGATTGTCCATCTATTTGAGGATGATATGCCATGCTAAACTGCAATCTTGTTCCTAGAGCATGTTATAGACATCTCCAGAACTTTAACACAAAATATAGATCTCTATCAAATACTATACTATGTGATACTGTATAGAGTTGTATGATTTCTTTAAGATAAATCCCAATTAGCTTATCTAAGGACTAAGTCATATTAATGGGTAAGAAATGAGCAAATTTGGCCAAACAAATTACAATTACCTATATAGCTTCATATCTTAATCTTACCCTTAGTAATGTTGTAACCAAATCCATGGCGATTTGTTTCCACTTTCATTCTAGAATCTGCAATGATTGTAACAGTCCCTCAAGTCTTTAATGTTCAACTTTAACTTGTTGGCAAATGTAGCATTGAGAGATGAATTGATGTGCCTAAAATCTAAAGCATTATCTACACATCCAATTGTTGAATCAACTAGATAACTCCACAAATGGCATGTACTAAATTGATGAACAATTCTCCAAAATAGCGTGCAAATGGAAAACAAACCAACTCTACAAATGGTGTGTACTAAATTAGACAAAACAAATTCAATAACAACACAAGTGATTCCAACTTTCAATTAACAAATGGCATGAACTATATAATGAACAAGGAACCCTAATTGCGTGAAATAAAATAAAATGAACCAATCTAATCACAAACTAGATATTACTCACTAGATATAATTGGATGCAACTTAGAAATAACCTTGAGATAACTCACAAAGATTCCTAAGCCAACTCGCCATAATTCCACAATTGAAATTGATAAGAGTAGAAGCTTGCAAGAGATGTCTCCTACGACCACAAAGTGTATATTTTGATGTCAAATGTAATGTCCTCCTTAAACCCTAGTTAGCAAGTATTTATACTTTCTTCTATTAGGGTAAAAACACTCCAAAAAATTACAACTATGCCATTATAGGGTAGCTGGTCCTAAAACATAAATTACAACCAAATAAAAGTGTCCCAAAAACTTACAACATAAATGTTTCCAAATAAATAACAAACAAATACAAATAGTTCTCAACATGCCAGGTCTTCAAATCAACTCGTCAATCCAACTCATCTTCGATTTAGGTCAGTCTATGGATAACCTATAAGTTGAGTCTTAGTGAGTTTATCCATCACCCTGCAAAGCATGATAAGTGTGCTTGTTGGAATATACAATACATGAATAATAGAAAAGAGGTTAGTAAATAATCTCGGGGTCGATTTGCTTAAAAAGGACCCTCATCTTCAAGTTTTAAAATCTTTTGGTTCTTGCCCTAATGATAGGTCTTGTAGGATTTTGATTCCTATCATCTCCTCGGGCTTCAAAAAGATTTGTCCTCAAATTTGACAAATCAAATGCAGTAGAGATTCTGTATCCTCCTAGCAAGCCATCTGAAGAAGTATCATTGTAGAATCCCAATATCTGAATTACCATAGGGGGTGATTGCTTTCTCTCCTCCATTTCTAAGATGTATCTCATCTACAACACATTAATGGCCCATTGTCCACTAAAGTCTCCTCTGTGTCAACCCATTCCACTGATATTATTTCCTCCTTTTCTAACTCATTTGTATGTCGTTGACCCTCATGGCTCTCTAATGATTAGCTTAACTGCTCACGGCCCTTCGAAACCTCTAAAGGTGGACATAACTGTCTCTGAATAGTCTGGCCTCTGATGATGGGCTCATCTAACTCTAACCCTCATAATCCTCTAATGGTTTACTCAACTGCTCATGACCTCTAGTACCTCTGAAGGTGAACACAATTGCCCCTAAACAGTTTTGTCCTTTGGTGGTTTGCTCATCTGACTCTAATCATTAGGATCCTCTGAAGGTTGGCACATCTGTGTCTAATAAGTTTTGTGCTCTATAGGTTGGCTCATGTAACTAGAAACCTCAGGAACTTCTGAAGATTTGATCATGTGGCTATGATCCTCAAGAATCTTTGATGGTTGTCTTATCTATCTTTACATCTTCTGGACCTCTAATGGTGACATAGGAGTCAATACTATACGTTTACCATCCTGTTGGAACATATAAGTATTTTTATACCCATCATGTAATACCATCCTATCACATAACCATAGCCCACCAAGCAATATATGGGATATACACATAGGTAGAATATCACATTCAATTCCATCACAATATTAATCCCCTATACTGAAAGGTGCCCTAGCTCTTTAGGTCACACAAAGACTCTCTTGATCATTTAACCAATGTAATGTATAAGGCTTAAGATGCGGGGTAGTTACAAGTTTCAACTTTGATACTAATGATGCAACTACAACATTAGTATAACTACCACCATCAACAATAATTACGCATAAGTTACCTTGTATCTTATAAGAAGTATGGAATAGATTTTCTCGTTATTCATCATCAATGGTTAGAAAGGAAGTCAATACTTGATGTACCAAAGTAGTAGAAGTATGCACATCATATGACATGGTTATTAACTAACTTCAACAAGTTAACAACACTTCACTACAAACACCACAAAAACACACCCTTATACACCTACGGTGCTCACACATACAACAAATACAAGAAATGATTATTGTCACTTCAAGTGAAGTTAAATAAATAAAGTACACACAATTACTTCTAAGTAGTTAAGAATTAAATTCAATCAACGAGTGTTTAAGTAATGAGTTCAATCACTTTCACACTTTAATGTTTATTTTTGAATTCAAATTCTACTACTCAAACCTTCCTTTCTTGTTAAGGTTTCACACTATAATAAATCACAAATTACAGTACCTCAATACACACATAAATGCACAACTTCACTGCCACACACTTCTATGTTCACGGTTCCACCACCACCCACGCTACTAATCAACACTTCTCTAAACAACACACACAAAAACCCACACCAAATACATATACACCCTTTACTATCTTTACAAAATGCAACACCACACACACACCCCTTCAAGTCACAGTGCACTTCTCCACTTCCACACAAGTTATCAAACTGTAACTTACTCTACGTACACATATGGTGCACTCACTTCTATCTACAACACCAACACTTCAAGTGTAGCAACTTCTTGCCTCAACACATACAATACTATACATTGCAACTCTTCAATTTAAAACACCCTTACACCACCACACATACACACAATCACGATGTACTCAATTCACCATAACACCACTTCATACATACAACAATTTACACCGTCACTCACACTTACACACACACACGGTGCACTCCTTCAAGTAACAATAATAATACTTCAAACATATCACTTTCTTGGCTTAACATACACAACACTTTTCGTTGAAACCCCTAGCACCAAAACTTCACAACAAAGGCAGCAAGCAACAATTCAAATAATTCCACTAAATGCAATCTTCTCCATAAAAGGTACGACAATTCAAATTCAAACAACAATCCTTAATGCTACTCAATAACTACTTCAAGTTAATGAATGTTTGAATTTCAAATGTTTTCTTATTCTTCACATAATTTCAAATCTAGAATTTACACCTAACAATGCTCAATTTCGAAATCATACGAGGATCACACTTCCCTTTTTACCAAAAATATTGTATTTCCAATTCTACAACAAACACTAAGAAATACACTTCTTATTTTTCCTTCAAAGTTCATGTCAACAACAAGATGATAAGGACTCACAATTGCTCCATGTCTACAACAACAAGCAGCAACTATAACTCCTCAGCAACACAAGTAAACAATTAAATCTCCACTTCACAATTTCAGATCAAGATGTTAAGAACCCTAAATTCCGAAATCTCAATTGAAAAATCCCTCCTCTTAAACCACAAGCTCTAATACCAAATAGATTGTGCATAAAATCCAAAGCACAATCTACACATTCCAATTGTTGAATCAACTAGATAACTCCACAAATGGCGTGTACTAAATTGATGAACAATTCTCCAAAATAGCGTGTAAATGGAAAACAAACAACTCTACAAATGGTGTGTACTAAATTAGACAAAACCAATTCAATAACAACACAAGTGATTCCAACTTTCAATTAACAAATGGCGTGAACCATATAATGAACAAGGAACCCTAATTGCATGAAATAAAACAAAATGAACCAATCTAATCACAAACTAGATATTACTCACTAGATATAATTGGATGCAACTTAGAAATAACCTTGATATAACTCACAAGGATTCCTAAGCCAACTCGCCACAATTTTACAATTGAAATTGATAAGAGTAGAAGCTTGCAAGAGATGTCTCTCACAGCCACAAAGTGTATATTTTGATGTCAAATGTATTGTCCCTCTAAAACCCTAGTTAGCAAGTATTTACACTTGCTCCTATTAAGGTAAAAACACTCCAAAAATTACAACTATGCCACTATAAGGTGGCCGATCCTAAAACACAAATTACAACCAAATAAAAGTGTCCAAAAAGCATATAACATAAATGGTTCCAAATAAATAACAAACATATAAAAATGGTTTTCAACATGCCAAGTCTTTAAATCAACTCGTTGGTCCAACTCATCTTCGATTTAGGTCGGTCCATGGATAACCCACAAGCTAAATCTTAGTGAGTTTGTCCATCGCCTTGTAAAGCATGATAAGTGTGCCTATTAGAATATACAATACATGAATAATAGAAAAAATATTAGTAAGCAAATAATTCCGAGGTCGATTTGCTCAAAAAGGACCCTCATCACCAAGTTTTGAAATCCTTTGGTTCTTGCCATGATGATAGGTCTTACAGGATTTTCATTCCTATCATTAATCATGCTAGGCCTCTTTTCATGCCTTCCCCCTAGTAACCTTTCTTGTTTCTTAATACATTTTGGTTCCTCTCGTGTGTATCATGTATCTAGAATTGTGGGTTTCATCTATAATGTAATCTCTCAACTTCTTATCTTTTGGTACACACCATCAACCTTGTAACTTCAAGACTCCATCCTAATCTACTTCAAAGTCTACATCGGCTCCTTATTCTACCTTGTTTTGAATATCCAATAGCTTCGGGTTGTTAGGTTGCATTTCACGTATTCTTTCGATGAGAGTAGGTCGTACTTCCATAGTTGCTAACTATCCTTCCTCCTCATGCCATATGAATTCAATCCTTAACTTCTCAAATTCTTGTATCAACTTTTGTTGTTCTATTAATAATACTATCACTTGGCCATGATTCTCTTTGCTTAAAGCATTGGCTGCTGCATTAACCTTCCTTGGATGGTAGTTGATACTAAGATTACAATCCTTGATGAGTTCTAGCTACCTTTACTATCGCATGTTGAGCTCCTTTTCAATGATAGATACTTCAAACTCTTGTGGTTTGTGTAAATTTCATAGCTTTGCCGATACAAGTAATGTCTCCATATCTTTAGGGCAAATATGATTACTGCCTATTCCAGATCATGAGTAGGATAATTCTTTTCATGTTTTTTCAATTGCCTAGAAATGTAAGCCACAATTTTCTTATTCTGTATTAGAACACATCCTAACCAGTTCTATGTGGCATTGCTATACACACAAAGGGTTCTTTTAAGTTAGGTAATGTCAGAATAGGAGTCGAGATCAACTTTTTCTTCAACTCTTAAAAGCTTGATGGGAATCAAACTAATACATCTATAAGACCCATGACAAGAGCGAGAGCCAGAGGACTATAGAACTTAGCGTTGAGGATACTTTTTGAATAATTGGAACCCGAAGACATTTGCATAGTGTCTTTGTTTACTTTATATAATTGTTTTGTATTTAATCAAGTACATTTGTCAGTATTACAGGATGGCGAGCAAACACACTAGTGCTTGGTTTGTAGGTGATTCACAAACCTAAATGAATCAACAAAAATCGGACTTGCATTATGTTTAATTGACTAAAGGAGAGCTTCAAGAACCGATCCTATGTAGTTGTTTTTCTTTTGTTATTTTTCATATTTAGAATAAGTATAAATACTTGTAAAGAGGAACATAAAGGGACTTTTGAGCAATCATTTTGCAATTGCTATTTTCACGTGGAAAGGGAGCACTCTTCTCTTCCATTTTGACTCTTATTAATTTCTATCTAGGGATTGTGGTGAGTGGGCTTAAATTGTTGTGAGTTACATCATCAATTGCAAGTCATTCCTAATTTCGACTAATGTGTTATATCTGGTATGGAATTGGGAGCTTTATTTTATTCCTGTTTCATATCAATTAGGGTTCACACTAATTTTGATTACACAATTACTTAATCGAATCTTTAATTAGGATTGTTAATTAGAATTGGACTTTGGCATATCAAAGCTTCTCTTGCAACTTTCATCCTACTCGAGCTTTATGTCCTTTTAGGTTAATTTAGTCAATGACTTTGAGATCTATGAAAATTTCTTCACAAATCTTCTATAATATCCAGCCAACCCAAGAAAATTATTTTACTTTTATGATTGTCGTGGGCTATTTCTAGTTAACTATGGCCTTAATCTTTTCCAGATCTACTGATACGCCTTCTCTAAATATGATATGTCCTATGAATGCCACTTGATTCATCTAAAATTCACATTTCGATAATTTCGCATATAGTTGATGTTTTTTTGATAGTCCTATGGCAATTTTAGGGTGTTCCTCATGCTCTAACTAGGTCTTAGAATAAATCTAGATATCATCGATTAAAACCACTACAAAATTTATCTAAGAATGTTTTGAAGATTCTATTCATAAGATCCATGAACGCAGTTGGAGCATTCATTAATCCAAATGGCATTACTAAAAATTCATAACAACCATATCTCATTTGAAAGGCAATTTTAGGTATATCTTCTAATTTAATCTTCAACTAATGGTACCTAGATCGTAGATCAATTCAAGAAAGGACACTTACTCTTTGCAATTAATCAAACAAATCATCAATTCTCAACAAGGGATATCTATTCTCAATGGTCACCTTATTCAATTCTTAATAGTGAATACATAATTGCATGGATCTATCCTTCTTTTTGACAAATAACACTAGAGCTCGCCATGGCAATACGCTTTAGTGAATGAATCTCTTCTTTATTAATTCTTGCAATTTTTTCTTTAGTTCCTTCAACTTGATCAAGGCCACTCAATAAGGTACTTTAGAGATTGTTTCTATACTAGGTTTTACTTCAATGGTGAAGTCCATCTCTCTTGAAGGAGGTAGTGATGCGAACCCTAAGTTGAGATTGTCCTAAAACCCGATTGAATGGAAAAGTAACCCTATGGTTATACTTGGAACCAAGCAACAACCTGACCCTAACTCAAATAATAAATTAAAACCAAAGTTATAAAGACTTACAATCAAAACAAGTTACCTTGATTAGATCGAAATGAGTTCTCGATGAAGAACAATAGAGAGGTTTTTCCTTAAGAGAAAATAATACATCCAAAAAGTACTAAATTCGAAACCTTAAAGGACTATATATAGTCTTGACAATTAAAGGAACAAATGACAAAGAAATCGCAAGACAGACAATTAAAAGCCAGCTCTCAAAGCTGACAACCTATGTTCCACGCTGGCTAAGTTAGTTGGTGACTTACAGCGTCAAGGCCAACAACTTATAAAGACAAAGCTAGTGGCCTAAAAATGTTAAGTGATCCACGCAAAAAGAGATATAAAATGAGCGTGAATAAATACCGGCAAGTGTACCGGATCGGATCAAGTAATATAGTGAGAGAAGAGTGTCGAACCACGAAGATTGATTAAGTAATAGACTTTTATCAATTTCTACTATTATTTAGGCAATGATATTTGATGAGAATTGAATGAATTATAATAAATGCTTAAAAAGAGAATTGTGTTTGAAAAATGATGAATTGATGATGGGAAATAGAATCCACCCTAATTCTACTAATCATATTGCCTTCATGTTATAATAACTCATAGCTATATGGATTTTCACAAGAAATTAACAAAACCTTAATCCTTTATCAAGTGTTAAAGTAATGTTACCTCAATTTAATTTAATAGCTCCCGCTAATTCAAATCAAATGGGGATTCTAATTCACAATCATAAATTTCCCAATTATATGATTGCCTAATATCTTTAAAATAATTTCTCCTAATCCCTTAGTGAAAAATTTAATAAAAATATTGCATGAAACACTTAGGTCAATTTCTAATAAAATTCAATAACGCTGCTTCCACATGAATTATTAAATCTTACTTAGGAATTCCTGATAAAACCAAAATTTCTCTTTCGAGTCATTTACATTTCTATGCATTGATTTCAATTACAAAATATATTTTATAGCAGGACTTCTTATATGAAAATTCCGCATATCTACATTTCCTATAACATGAATACAATGATCATTTTAGTTTGAATTATGGCTTCATCATGTTTCCCACAAGGATGATTTAGAACATTATAGTATGAATTGCATAAAAACAATTGAAATAAATAGGTGCAATGGAATTCATATTGAACAACAAGAATAAACTAATAAATGGCATAAAAGAAAATAAAGTAATTGAAACAATAGCTATAATATTCAAGAACTTCAATCTTCCAAAATGATTCCTCAAATTTTCAATTGAAAGCAAACTTCAGCAAAATAACTTTCTTTCTTCAAACTAAAATTTGGAATAACATGAAATGTAAAGGAATTAAAGAAAACATAAAATCCTAAAGTTCCTAAGGGAATTCTAATGATTTCAAAGAAAGACAAAGGATGCTAAACAAAGAATCAA
Source organism: Laguncularia racemosa (assembly GCA_037954665.1). NCBI lineage: Eukaryota > Viridiplantae > Streptophyta > Magnoliopsida > Myrtales > Combretaceae > Laguncularia > Laguncularia racemosa. The sequence goes on from JBBMOL010000224.1 coordinate 561,737, forward strand.
AACAAAAGGATTCTCAAACAAAAGGGGATTCTAAACAAAAGGGGATGCCCCCAAGGTTCATCTGATGAGGATTTGAGTCAGCAAATTAAATAAGATACGATTTTGGAGAGATTTTCGCAATGGATATCCGGGGAGTATTGAAGGCCGGTTCAAGGCCGGCTTTAAGGCCGACGACTTTAATGCTTTTTAAGGTCGGTTTAATATAGGCCGGCTCAAAGCGGGCGGCCTTGAATGTAGGTCGGCCCAAGGCCGGCGGCCTTTATTGCAATCCTCCACTCGCTTCTTCAATTTTGTGAAAAACTCCTCCAATTAAATTGTAATTTACTTTTGGGTCCTCAAAACCTGTATTTTCACAATAAACACCATTAAGTATCATTTCTTTATATTTTCTTATAACATTGAAATAAATTTAATATAAGTCCAAAAGAAAATATAAGTATAATGTGATCTTATCAACATCCCCACACTTGAACTTTTGCTTGTCCTCAAGAAAAATAATTGATTTAAACAAGAGAAATCCATCATTGAACTTCTAGTGCCCATTGTTCTGACCATACTAAAATTTTTAACTAGTATATCTAGTTGAAATTTAGTAGTTAATCTAAATACAACAGATTTTTAATCCCAGTGTTTAACAATAGAAAACAATACTTAGTCCATAAGGAAAAACATTCGTTTAAACTTCATTGGTTATTAGCAAGTATCATCTCCCTCAATTTTACTTCTCTAAACAAGATAACAAGGAGTGAAAGCATATGGTATCAATTTTTTTCCTAGAATTTCTCCCTTTTTTTGTTTTTGCCTTAATTGACAGCGGAGTAAGACTTCACTCTTCTGAGGGACCAAAGCTCGCCCATGTCAACCTGGTTTTCATTAAGGTACTAAATTTTTGCCTTTCCGCCCTTCTCGTTATTGTGAGTTCATTGAGTCGGCACATCCTGGGCTAATCGCCTAAGTGACCAGGTTTTAAAGGGACCCCTACGAACTCTTCCTCACACTAACATTTAAGATTGGATACTCTTAACTCACTTTCCTGAGTTATTGGAGTAAAGGCTCTTCTTTTTTTTTTTTTTAAGGGATCACTAAGTAAAATATTTCATTTACCTCTTTCACTAGGTGTTAAGGTATTCTCAAAGAAATTTCAAGAGAGATTTATCCCAACCAATTTTTCCTTGAAGTAAACTTGCTTGTTTTTTTCAACTTAAGGACTCAATCTCAAGTTCAAAGGCTAAACATAGGGTAAACCCCGTTCTCTAGAGATTTTACGATTAAATTTTAACTATGTAAACTAGTCACAATAGTTAGCGAGTAGGGCACCAATCTAAGTCAATTTCAGGATTTCAATTTAAGGACATAAATAAAGCATGGGATTTGTAAGCTCATGATGTGTGCAATCATTATACTTCTACATTTATAATCCCTTCCCCACACTTAAATTGGACAATGTCCTCATTGTTCCTAATATATCACAAAATTAAGGAAAAGAATGTCAATGCAGAAATTGAAATACTGGTACTTCCCTGGTGTAAAATTGTTCATCAGGAAGAAATTCCTCCCAAAATGTCTGTCATCCTTGGAGTGTCTTGAATGCACCGGCGGCTCTTATCCAGCCTTGAATTAGTTTCTTCTCTTTTTTTTTTTGTAACGAAATTAAAACACTAGTGTATATACTTATTGAGCATGGGCTACCTCCCATGAAGCACTTAGTTTATAGTCGCTAGCCCGACTTTTCCAGTTCAAGTTCTTGAATCTCCTAAATCCACAGTTGTGGCATTTCTATCAACATGTTCCCCTTCATAGTAATGTTTGAGAAGATAACCGTTTACCTTAAAAGTACGGTTGTCTTCTACCTTCAACTCAACTGCACCATAAGGAAACACATTAACAATTTCAAATGGTCCAGACCATCGTGATTTCAACTTACCTGGGAATAGCTTCAATCGAGAGTTGTACAATAAGACTCTTTGACCAGGCAAGAACTCTCGCTGTAAGATGTTCTTATCATGCCATCGCTTTGCTCTCTCCTTGTAAATTCTCGCATTTTCATATGCTTCCTCTCTCATCTCGGCCATTTGATTCAATTGGAGCAACCTCTTTTCACCTGCAGCTTGCAACTCAAAGTTAAGGTATTTTATGGCCCAGTATGCCTTGTGCTCAAGCTCTACGGGTAGGTGACATGATTTATCAAAAACAATCTTGTAGGGGGACATTCCAATAGGTGTTTTAAAAGCTGTTCTATAAGCCCACAATGCATCATCAAGTTTTAAAGACCAATCCTTTCGGGATGCATTGACAGTTTTCTCTAAGATTCGCTTAATTTCCCTATTGGATACCTCAACCTGTCCACACGTTTGTGGATGATAAGGGGTGGCAATTTTGTGAGTAACTCCATATTTTAATAATAATTTCTCAAATTGCCTGTTACAAAAATGTGTTCCCCCATCACTTATTACAGCTCTAGGTACCCCAAATCTTGAAAATATATTCTTTTTCAAAAATTTAATGACAACCCTGCTGTCATTAGTTTGTAGAGCAACTACCTCTACCCATTTCAAAACATAATCAATAGCTAAAAGAATATATTTGTTTGAAAAAGATGAGGGAAAAGGACCCATAAAGTCGATTCCCCAAACGTCAAAAAGTTCAATTACAAGTATATTATTTTGTGGTAATTCATGTCTTCTTGAAATATTGCCAGTCCTTTGGCATTGAGCACAAGTCATAATGAAGTTCCTGCAATCATGAAACAAATTGGGCCAATAAAATCCACAAGATAAAATTTTTGCTTCCGTTTTTTCCATACCAAAGTGACCTCCTACCTCTCTAGAATGACAATGCTGTATAATGCTAAGCTGTTCACTTTCAGGTACGCATCGTCTAATTATTTGGTCAGCACAATTTTTAAAGAGATATGGTTTATCCCAAAAATAAAACTTCACGTCATGTAAAAATTTCTTTTTCTGTTGGTAGGATAAACCATATGGAGTGATTTTGCTAACCAAATAATTAACGATATCAGCATACCAAGGTAATCCTTGAACTTCTACTACATGCAATTGTTCATCAGGGAACTTTTCATTAATAGGTAAATAAAAAAAATTAGATTCCAGACAGGATAAATGATCAGCCACCACATTTTCAGTTCCCTTCTTATCTTTAATTTCCAGGTTAAATTCTTGCAGTAGTAGAATCCATCGAATTAACCTAGGTTTAGCATCAGCTTTAGCAAATAAATACTTAAGGGCAGCATGGTCAGTATATACTATGATTTTAGAACCTATTAGGTAAGGCCAGAATTTATCGCATGCAAATATAACTGCTAAAAGTTCTTTTTCAGTTGTGGCATAATTCCTTTGGGCCTCATTTAAGGTTCTACTCGCATAGTATATTACATGAAATGACTTATCTTTTCTTTGCCCAAGTACCACTCCAACAACATAGTCGCTGGCATCGCACATCAACTCGAAGGGAAGCTCCCAATCAGGTGCAACAATCACTGGTGCAGTAGTGAGCTTCTCCTTCAATAGATTAAATGCCTGCAAACAATTATCATAAAAAATAAAGGCAGAATCTTTTTCTAGTAAATTACAAAGAGGTCTTGAGATTTTAGAGAAGTCCTTGATAAATCTCCTATAGAAGCCAGCATGTCCCAAGAAGCTTCTGATTCCTTTCACTGTAGTAGGTGGTGGTAGCTTCTCTATCACCCCTACTTTTGCCCTGTCAACCTCAATTCCCTGCTTAGATACTTTGTGCCCTAAGACTATTCCCTCTCTTACCATGAAATGGCATTTTTCCCAATTAAGAAGCAGATTAGTTTCCTTGCATCTCTTAAGCACACATCCTAAATTTGTTAGACATGTTTCGAATGATTTCCCAAAAACAGAAAAATCATCCATGAATATTTCAATGAAATTTTCTATCATGTCAGAAAATATGGACATCATGCATCTTTGAAATGTAGCGGGTGCATTACAAAGACCAAAGGGTATTCTCCTAAAAGCAAATGTGCCATGGTCCACCCGATAGAATTCCCTTAATATCAGCAATGGTCCACCCGATAGCTTCCTTATGTTCTCTTAGAACATCCAAAAGTTGTTGCTCTTGATCACTTGTCAAAGAAGAAGAAATGATTATTGGCAAAGTATCATTTGTTCCAAGATAAGCATACTTTAAATGACCAGGCAAAGGTTTAAGTTCAAGCACCGGGGGTTGTGTCAATGACGGCATCGGTTTCTTCTCAGTGGTGCCTAGCTCCTCATAGTGTCGAGTCTTGAATTCATAAACTTGTTAAGTATGTTCTTCTTGGGGTTTATCCTCATCATCACTCCAATTATCTAAATCCCTAAGGACTGACTCCATCGTGTCCACACCTACATTCTCTTCCATAAACTCAAAGGAAAGCTTATCAACACTATCAATAGTGTAACAGGATTTACAGTCATCAAATTTCTTTGTAGCCTCATACACATTAAACGTGACTTGTTCATCCATAACTCTTAAAGTAAGCTTACCTTGTTCCACATCAATCAATGCCTTACTTGTTACCAGGAATGGTCTTCCTAAGATCATGGGTACCTCTCTATCTTCTTCCATTTCGAAGACTATAAAGTCAACTGGAAAGATGAATTTGTCCACTTTTACTAGGACATTCTCCACTATACCCTTTGGGTACTTGACACTTCTATCCGCAAGTTGTAAGGTGACGTGCGTCTCCTTACATTCTCCAAGTCCTAGTTTTCTGAAAATGGACAGAGACATTAAATTTATACTTGCACCAGAATCTATAAGTACTTTATCAAAATGAAAATTACCAATAGTGCAAGGAATAGTAAAACTTCCCTGATCTCTTTGTTTTCTTGGCAAATTGGATAAATTCTTTTGTAAGATCATAGAACATTCCCCTGTAAGCATCACTGGTTCATTTCCTTCAATCTTCCTCTTCTTTGTGAGTAAATCCTTCATGAACCTAGCATATGATGGCATCTGCTGAAGTGCCTCTGCAAAAGGAATGTTAATTTGCAATTTTTTAAAGACTTCTAAAAATTTAGCAAATTGTGAATCTAATTGCTATTGCTTCAGCCTTCCTGGGAAAGGAATAGGAGGAACATATGCTTGCACTTTTGGTGAATTTTGCTTTGGTTCCTCTTCCTTTTGTTTCCCTTTATCTTTCTCTAGGTTAACCTCCTCTTCCTCAAGTTTCTTATCAACCAATTCCTTACCACTTCTTAGCACAATAGCATTTACACCCTTAGGATTCTGCTCAGTATTACTAGGTAAAGACCCAGATGGTCTATTACTCAACTGTTGAGACATTTGACTAAGCTGATTTTCAAGATTCCTAATGGTGGCTTGTTGATTTTGCAACATTGTGTCAGTCTTCTGCATATAACTTATCATGAGTTCTTCCATTTTAGACTGACCTTGCTGAGAAGAGGTATTATGATTAGGATATTGTTGATGGGGAGTATTATGATTAGGACCTTGCTTTTGAAATCCAGGGGGTTTAAGTGCATTGTTATCATTTCTCCATGAGAAATTTGGATGATTACGCCACCCTGGATTGTAGATGTTTGAATAAGGTCCTTGATTTCCTCTTTGGAAATTATTGACAAAATTTACTTGCTCTCCATGGGATGAGGAGGAAAAGTTTCCAGATGGGCACTCAAGAGTTGAGTGTGGTCCTGAGCACAACTCATAACAAGAAATTTGATTAACATTAAAAGATGGTGTAGAGGTGAGTTTACTTACCTGAGCGGTAAGAGCAAAAATCTGAGCTGTTAAGGTGTCCATGTCATTGACAGATGCTACTCTAGACTTACCTCTTTCATGTTGCCAATTATGTGCACTAGAGGCCATTTCATCTATCAAAGCACTAGCCTCTTCATATGTCTTACTCATTAGTGCACCACCAGAAGCAGCATCTACTAGAGATCTCAATGTATCATCTAAACTGAGATAGAATATCTCAATAAGGAGATTATCTGGTAATCCATGATGGGGGCATTTTCTAATTGCCTCCTTGAATCTTTCCCATGCTTCATACAGTGATTCACCACTAAACTTAGTGAAGTTTGTGATGTCATTTCTTAACCTAGCAATTCAAGCAGGTGGAAAAAATCTCCTTAAAACTTTAAATGAGAGATCAACCTAAGTGGTTACAGAGTCTTGTGGCAATGAATTGTACCAAGCCCTAACTTTTTCTCTAAGTGAAAACGGAAAAAGTTGTAGCCTAATTACATCATCAAATACATTATTCATTTTCACTGTATTACAATATTGAAGAAATATTGCAATATGCTCATCAGGACTCTCATTTGGATATCCTCCAAATTGATTTGATTGAACCATTTGAACGAGTGCTGGTTTTAATTCAAAATTGTTAGCCTGAATTGTTGGTCTTCTTATTGTAGGACCTGAAACAACAGGTATCGTGTATTCCCGAAGTGCTCTACCAACACCCTGAATCCGATTGTTGTTCTCATCTGCCATGTTCTCTTCTTCCTTTCTTCTCTGCTCTCTTCTAAGTTGTTGCAAGGTGCGTTCTATCTCAAGATTAATTGGTAGAAGTTCAACACTTCTACTCTTGCGCATAAAAAGAACCTCAAAGAGAACAGGAAACTTTCACACAATGAAAAAAATAAAATTAAATAACAAAATAATTGCGCCTAAATTAACAATAGAATCTGAAGATGGTCTAATATTAATCAATCCCCGGCAACGGCGCCAAAAACTTGATCCACGCAAAAAGAGATATAAAATGAGCGTGAATAAATACCGGCAAGTGTACCGGATCGGATCAAGTAATATAGTGAGAGAAGAGTGTCGAACCACGAAGATTGATTCAGTAATAGACCTTTATCAATTTCTACTATTATTTAGGCAATGATATTTGATGAGAATTGAATGAATTATACTAAATGCTTAAAAAGAGAATTGTGTTTGAAAAATGATGAATTGATGATGGGAAATAGAATCCACCCTAATTCTACTAATCATATTGCCTTCATGTTATAATAACTCATAGCTATATGGATTTTCACAAGAAATTAACAAAACCTTAATCCTTTATCAAGTGTTAAAGTAATGTTACCTCAATTTAATTTAATAGCTCCCGCTAATTCAAATCAAATGGGGATTCTAATTCACAATCATAAATTTCCCAATTATATGATTGCCTAATATCTTTAAAATAATTTCTCCTAATCCCTTAGTGAAAAATTTAATAAAAATATTGCATGAAACACTTAGGTCAATTTCTAATAAAATTCAATAACGCTGCTTCCACATGAATTATTAAATCTTACTTAGGAATTCCTGATAAAACCAAAATTTCTCTTTCGAGTCATTTACATTTCTATGCATTGATTTCAATTACAAAATATATTTTATAGCAGGACTTCTTATATGAAAATTCCGCATATCTACATTTCCTATAACATGAATACAATGATCATTTTAGTTTGAATTATGGCTTCATCATGTTTCCCACAAGGATGATTTAGAACATTATAGTATGAATTGCATAAAAACAATTGAAATAAATAGGTGCAATGGAATTCATATTGAACAACAAGAATAAACTAATAAATGGCATAAAAGAAAATAAAGTAATTGAAACAATAGCTATAATCTTCAAGAACTTCAATCTTCCAAAATGATTCCTTAAATTTTCAATTGAAAGCAAACTTCAGCAAAATAACTTTCTTTCTTCAAACTAAAATTTGGAATAACATGAAATGTAAAGGAATTAAAGAAAACATAAAATCCTAAAGTTCCTAAGGGAATTCTAATGATTTCAAAGAAAGACAAAAGATGCTAAACAAAGAATCAAAACAAAAGGATTCTCAAACAAAAGGGGATTCTAAACAAAAGGGGATGCCCCCAAGGTTCACACAAGGGGCCTATTTATAGATCTAAAGAGGAGGGGGATAAGGTTGATCTGATGAGGATTTGAGTCAGCAAATTAAATAAGATACGATTTTGGAGAGATTTTCGCAATGGATATCCGGGGAGTATTAAAGGCCGGTTCAATGCCGGCGGCCTTGAATGTAGGCCGGCTTTAAGGCCGGCGGCTTTAATGCTTTTTAAGGCCGGTTTAATATAGGCCGGCTCAAAGCCGGCGGCCTTGAATGTAGGCCAGCCCAAGGCCGGGGGCCTTTATTGCAATCCTCCGCTCGCTTCTTCAATTTTGTGAAAAACTCTTCCAATTAAATTGTAATTTACTTTTGGGTCCTCAAAACCTGTATTTTCACAATAAACACCATTAAGTATCATTTCTTTATATTTTCTTATAATATTGAAATAAATTTAATATAAGTCCAAAAGAAAATATAAGAATAATGTGATCTTATCATTAAGCCGTCATCACAAAGCTAGCAGCCTAAGTTCCACATTGGTGACCTTCTTCCACTTCTAAGCGATCTTTAATATGAATAGTGGAGATGTTTGATAAATGGAAAATGATATCTTCCTCTTTTAGCGTAAATATCCATAACATTTGGTCCAGGTGTTCGTAAATAAGTCCATTCAAAGCTTGCTCCATGTGTTTTGCTCTTACCCTTATCATCGATCCTCCAATTCCTTCCAATGGGTCATAGGAAATATTTGGTGTAAGTTGATTCCCATCATTCCCTCCTTCTTCAAAAGGATTCGTTCTTGAATCACCTACATCATATAAAGATAAATCAACAACATTAAAAGTAGCATTTACATTTCCATAGTTGCTAGGTAAGTCAATCTTATTGACATTGTAATTTACCCTTTCTGTCACTTGGAACGACCAATCTCCTTTAAGTTGTTACTTGGATTTCCTTTATTCAGGAAACCTTTCCTTGTGAAAATGTACCCAAACGCAATCTCCAAGATAAAAAACAACCTTAGTATGCCCTTTATTAGCTTGTCTAGCATAGTGTTCATTCTTCTTGTCTATATTGGTATAAGCTTTGGCATGTAAATCCTTTACAAAATTGGCCTTCTGTTTTCCATCAAGAGTAACAATTTCATTAGAAGGCAAAGGTAATAAATCTAAAGGAGTTAAAGGATTAAAACCATACACAATCTCAAATGGTAAATATGATGTATTAGAATGAACAGTTTTATTGTATGTAAACTCAATATGAGGCAGGAAAGCTTCCCATTGTTTTAGGTTCTTTTGAACGATAGCATGCAATAATGTAGTAAGTGTCCTATTAACTACTTCAGTTTGCTCATCTATTTGGGGATGTGCAATAGTTGAAAACAGGAGTTTATTCCCTAATTTATTCCATAAAGTATACTAAAAATGACTTGGGAACTTAACATCTCGATCACTTACTATTGTTTTAGGTAATTCATGCAAATGTATTATTTCCTTGAAGAACAAATCAGCAAACTAAACCTATCAACAACAACAACTATGTTGTCCTTACCACTTTAAGTCCTAGGTAACCTAATTACAAAGTCTATGGAAATATCAGTCTAGGGCTAAGTAGGTGCAAGCAGTAGTGTATGTAACCCATGTGGTTTTACTTTAATCATTTCTTGTTTACAAGTTAGAAACTTATCACAAACAGATTGCACATCATGTATAATGTTAGGCCAATAAAAATGTTCATACAATATGTCTAGAGTCTTTCGCACACCAAAATGTCCTATTAGCCCTCCTCTATAGGACTCTTTGATTAGCAATTCTCGTAAAGAACACATAGGTACACACAACCTATTCTTTTTAAACAAGAATCCTTCATGCCTATAATACTCCCCATAAACACATTTTAAACAGGCATTCCATGCTTGGTAGAAATCAGCACCATTAATATACAATTCTTTAATGAATTCAAAACTAAGTAATTTAGATTGCAAGGATGTTAGTAATACATACCTTTTAGACAATGCATCAGCAACAACATTTTCTTTCCCATTCTTCTATGTAATTACGTAAGGAAAACTTTTTATGAATTCCAGCCACTTAGCATGTCTTTCATTAAGCTTACCTTGGGATTTAAAAAATCTTAAACTCTCATAGTCACAATGAATGACAAACTTCCTAGGTTATAAATAGTGCTGCCATGTTTGAAAAGTTCATACTGAGGCATATAGCTCTTTGTCATACGTAAGGTAATTCAATGCCACCCTACTAAGCTTTTCACTAAAGAAGGCAATTGGTTTGGAATCCTATATCAAAACAGCCCCTATTCCAATCCTTGATAGATCACATTCAACCCCAAAAGCTTTGTCAAAATTAAGCAGACATAATAAAGGTGCATTAGTCAATTTTTCTTTCAAAGTATTGAAAGCCTTATGATGTACCTCTTCCCACCTAAACATAACATTCTTTTTAACTAACTCATTTAAAGGTGCTGCAATAGAACTAAAATCCTTTACGAACCTCCTATAGAAACTTGCTAAACCAAGAAAACTTCTTACCTCACTTGCATTCTTTGGGGTAGGCCATTCCTTAATCACCTTCACTTTGTCTTCATCTACTTTTATTCCTTACGAGCTTACGATAAATCTAAGAAAAACAATAGATTCTATACGAAAACCACAATTTTGCAGGTTAACATATAATTTATTTTCATTTAAAACACTCAAAACAACTTGCAAATGTTTAACATGATCATTATAATTTGGAAAAAGTGTGCTTACTCTACCGAATTTTCTCCAAAAGATTCAAATTATCACTTACCTACATTTATGTCACAAATTATACATTTGTCACCACAGATTTGGGCCTTATTTAAGACTGATTATTCCTCTTCCCATCTCAATCACCACCTAATCATCCTCACATGTGTCACTTCCTCGTTAGGCTACATGTAGTGCATTTGCACATAATATCCACGTAGCCCCAAACTCGAGCCAACACCCCCCGCATTTATTTAGCAACTCCATTGGGGAGAATGAGGAAGTTGGTAACATAGCACCTCTAAGGAGAAGAATACCTAACCCTACTGACGAGAACAATCAAGAAACAAATGTTAATATTAAAGCTATTGAGCAAATCACACCTGCCTTTAACGTTGTAAACCTAATAAATACTGCACTAGAAGGTGCACTCGATAGTACTCAAATTATCCAAGCTATTGAAGAGAACAATAGGAAGATGGACCTTTTCATTACCATGATGACTCAATTCATGCCTGCTATAGCTGCTGTTGCAAATGCACATCAAGGTGAGGCTTTGCTAAACCCTGTACGTTCTATGTTGTAGCACGCTCCTTAGGCACCTCAATAAGATAACCCTCCTATCATTAATAATCAAGTAGTAATTGAGGAGCATGCACTAGTTTAAGAACTTGTACCTCCACAACGCTCGACAGCTGTAAGGAGAGAAGCAGGGATTCAAATTAGTGGCCCTTCATCTTCACATAGTACCCTATGTGTTACTATTGCTGAACACTCAAATCACCCTAACCCTATCTTTGTTACACCAGTAGATCTTGGAACCTCTACTCCAAGAGGTACATTTGTTACAAAGGAGGATCTAGATGCATACTTGAGATAAATACAAGTAAAGTCTATTATAGGGATTCCAAAATTGAAGCTCTCCTATCATCAGCGTATTGCTGCAAAGCTTTACCTAAAGGACTATGTAGCCTAAGTTTATGCTCTTTAATGGCAAGAAGGGAAGCACCAAAGAGCATTTGCTGAAGTTCATTGAGACGCTGGAAGTCTATAGGTTAGATGATGACTTGAAACTAAAGGAATTCTCCAAGTCTCTCACTGAGAAGGCATATACATGGTATGTTAATCTTCCTTCTGGGTTGGTAGATTCGTAGAGGAGCATGTGTAAGATGTTCCTTGAAAAATTTTTCTCAATTAAAGAAAGGGTCACCCTTACTAACATGGGGAGAATCTGCCAAAAGCCGAGAGAAGACCTTATGGACTATATTGAGAGGTTTAGAGAATGCTCTCTCAATATCCAAGATATTTGTGATGAAAGAGAAATGGTAAAAATTTGCATACAAGGGATGTTCACTGAGTATGTTGTTCACTTAGAGAGCCTATCATTGGTTTCATTCATGGCATTAGTAAAAAATGCACAATAAGCCAACAACTTGGTTTCAAGGCAAAGGGGTGAACATATAAGGTTTAATAAATGAGGCCTATCTATGAATTCCATTCAAGCGGAAGAACTTAAGGTAGGAAAGAAACCTAGAGTGGAGAAGTCTAAGCTTTGAAGTCTCGTGTGCCCTTGCCTAATAGGTAAGGTCCATGCAATGCTTGATATACGACTTCGAGATAGAAATATTAGGCTCTCAAGGGTTGAGCTCCATCCTACTCCTAAGGAAAGGAATGACTTGAAATTCTGTAGATTTCATAGAATTATGGGTCATTTTACCAAAGATTGTTTTATTTTGAAAAAAATATTTAACTGAAGGGTATAGACCGAAGAGCTCATTATTAAAGATAACAATATGCATAATAACCCTCTTCCAACTCATAACGACTAACGAAGGGATTGGTAGCAACGTGACCTCTGTTTTCTTGCAATAATAGAAAGGAAAAAAATTTAGCACGAGTGCATAGTAATAGTTGAAAAATAGAGGAATAAGATACGTATAAATAATGGTAATACCTCTTGAACACACGATCACTTTACTTACCTCATGATCAATGAAGAAGGAGTAGAATGATTACTTGGTGTGTTATTATTCGCATTAGCATATGACTTTGCCTTTTCGTTTGGGAGATGAAATTGAAAGTCGTATTTAAAAATAGACTCCTCGGGTAGCTCCTCCTCAATGGCCATATCCACATACTTCTTAAAATAGTCTAAGCAGTTAGTCCAGTATGTCAACCACTCAATAGAAGCAAGTCCAGAATGTGATAAAGAGGGAAAATATAATAGCAGTTAGTCCAGTATGTCTCTAAAATTTGAGGATTGAGTGATTGGAAACACAAATTAAAATCCTCCTTTAAGTGGATGGTCTAAGGAACTCCTTGGTCAAAACTAAACTGTCGAGCTACTCTATGAGGCGAGTATAACATGACTTTACACTCCAAAAAACAACTAGAGGAGTCTCTCTAATCATGAAGAGAAGGAAGACCCCTAGGTGAGCACCATAAGATAAACCCCAAAAGTCATGCCAAAAGATACATGGCCTCCCAACACCGTCATGTTTTGACCATGTTGAATTAAGAGAAACATGACCACCCCAACATAGTCATATCCTAACCGTGTTGAAGCCAAATCTCACTAAGAGATACATGACCCTTAAAACAGTTATGTACTAGCTCATGTTAGGCAACATGACCTCTAACATGGTAGTCATAAGTGATGGACATGATCATCATACATTAAATTATCTTCTTAATTAACCAAATTTCACACGACTGAGACAATTAGTATAACCTTAGATAACCTAATAGACTAAAAGGAATTAAGAGAGTTATATTATGTTATATTGGTACTAAAATTAATGTGTTGATGATTATCTAGATATCAACTTAGCTTAAGTTTGGGATAAAAAGTGCTTAAGGCCAAGATTCCAAGTATTTGTTTACTTTATTTATTATATGTGATTATTAAGAAGCTATCTAATGAATTGCATATGAAATAATAAAATGCTAAGATATAATGTGAATCAAGCGATATCATGAAGTAATACGGTGTTGTATGTTGAATGAGATATGTAGCTTATGCAAGGCTTAGCCTAAGGGCCCGTAGTGATAGATCCTTAGGGGGCACCTCGATGATCGGTATGCTGTGTTATCCCTAATAGAGTCATGTATTGAAATGATTTAAGATAGATTAGGGTTAGATGGGCCCCGTAGTGGCAGTTCCCATTAGTGTTAGATGGGGCTTGTAGAGGTAGTTCCCACTAGGATAAATGTTGTGTGTACCAAGGTCATGAGTATCCTTATGTGTGATAATTCTTTTGGGGTTGATGTGTGAACTGAGTTATGGATAAAAGTTGCAAATATGCATGTGATATTAATGCGGTGTGTCATGCGCATGTGGGTGTGATACTTATGTACTGAGCTTAGGCTCACCGCCCCCTTACTATATTTTTTTTAGCTGCAAGCAAGAATGATGAGCAAGTAGAATATGCTAAGAATGGAGACTTGGTGGAGCACTATATAAATGAAACGGGAAGAAAAAACTACTATTATGTAGAGGAAGATTTCTTGTAATTTGAAGTTTTATTAACCAAATTGAAGTGATAGAGATAATTGTTATTTTGAGGTTTGACTGTTATTAAATAATGAGAATTTGAAATGACTCATCTCAAAGTCATTTATTTGGCTAAAGTTATAGTAGTATGATGAAGAATATAAATAACCAGGTTTTTTTAAGTATAATAGAGTTTTAGAGTCTTAGTGTGTCGCTTTATAGTAGTGACATGTAGCAATCTATGATACTCCAAGTTTTGGGTGTTACATAATCTTTGGATAGTTGCAACGGGTTGAATTCTTCTCCTAAAATTTAGGAAAATAATGCTATTATCTACTATTCATGCTAATATCACCCTATTTTTCATATATCTAGTGATTCCCACTATTTTCTAGATTTAAAAACTTTAGTTTTATGTTTTTAAAATTTACTATCTAAATTTTCAAGGATTACGCTGGTGGTCTCAAGTTGCAATTCGAACATCATGCGTGGAAATTATGGACTTTTCTTTTCTTTTTCTTTTTCTGTTTTCTGTTTCCTTCTTTTTCATTTTTTTTCTTTCTCTTTCTCTTGTTAACATTTGCAAAGGAAGAAGAAAAATAAAAAAGATGGATAAGGATTAGCTCAGGCTGGCAGGGGAAAATGCATTTTTATATGGTAGGGAAAAAAATCGGATCTTTTAGGTTCACTCGCGTGTGCAATAATTTAGTTAAAGGCATTCACTAAAGTATTTTTACATGAAATTTTATAGCTAAATTAAATTAATTATTATGAGTGTAAATATTTATTTAAAATTTTTGTTTAATTATCTTAAATCTATGGTTTTAATTTATTTTATTCTTTATTCTAAAATTTTATACGGTTAACATGTTAAATTGCTATTTCTCCTAATTTAAAGTTACAGAAGCTAAAAATAAGATTTTAAAAATAATTAATAGGCTAATTCGATGTTAAATTTTAACTAATATACCGGGTTTTACATAACGTAAATATATGGCGTAAGTACGGTGCGAGGACTTCAGAAAGAGAAACTATTCTTACGTCTAATAAATGTTGATTCCATTTACATATTAATACCCTTGGATAACCACATGCGCTTAGGTAAACACGAAATTATGAAATAGTCCAAGGACAGCTGTGTTAGTTTGTCGTAACCATATAAAAACACAGATCGAGCAGAGCTAGGCTGTATTCGACTAGTTTTGTCATGTAAATGTGGTCTATGGAATATTATTATACAACATGCCGTTTACTTTGTTTGAGTAGTTAGTAGAGAATTCTAGTCGACTGAAAAACCACAAAAACGAAAACGAGCCATATTGCATTGAGAAGTCCAGAAATTATTCTTGTACCTGGGGTTAAAAATCCCGCTTCTTTGTTTATGTATATTGTAGGGGTGCTAAATCTAATTTATGGGCTTATGTCTTATTATTTTAATATATTTAACTTTTTGGGCCGAGGTGGCGGTCATAGGATGATTATGGGAGATTTGGCATAACGGGTTTGAAGTAGGACCTGTTAGATCAACCTGCCCAATCCAAGTTTTCATAAATAAGACTTATACACACATACAGTAAAGGCTTTTATTAGGCCTAAATCCATACAAGGTCCATATGAGTCCCCATTTGCTAGGAACCATTGATTGTCATCACCATCCAATAAATGAGACTTATAAACAAACACTATAAATACCTTATATCTCATAACTAAAAGGGAGACTTCTTTTGGAAAAAGTGTGGTTACACTACTAAATTTTCTTTAGAAGATTCGAATTATCATTTACCCACATTTATCTCACAAATTATATACCTATCACCATAGAATTGGGCCTTATTTAAGACTAATTATTCCTCTTCCCATCTTGATCACCCCCTGATCATCCCCACACGTGTCACTTCCTCATTAGGCCACATGTAGTGCGTTTGCACATAATATCCACATTTACATAATGAAGAAGGAGTAAAATGATTGCTTGGTGCTTTATTTTTCTCATTAGCAGATGACTTTACCTTTTCATTCAGGAGACAAAAATGAAATTCATATTTAAAAATAGACTCCTCAGGTAGCTCCTCCTCAATGGACATATTCATATACTTGTTAAAATCATCTAAGTAGTTAGTCCAGTATGTCAACCACCTAAAAGAAGCAAGTTTAGAACATGACAAAGAAGGAAAATATAATTGCCTCATATCTAGACGAACATCTCTAAAATCTACAGGATTAAGTGATTGGTAACACAAATTGAAATCCTCCTTTATGTGGATGGTCTGAGGAACTCCTTGGTCAAAACCGAACTGTCGGGTTACTATATGAGGTAAGTATAACATGACTTTACACTCTAGAAAACGGTAGGAGGAGTCTCTCCAGTCATGAAGAGATGGAAGACCCTTAGGTGAGCACCATAAGATAATCCCCAAAAGTCATGTTGAGAGATACACGACCTCCCAACACAGTTATGTTTTGACTGTGCTGAATTAGGAGAAATACGACCTCCCCAACATGACCGTATTCCAATAGTGTTGAAACCAAATCTCACCGAGAGATATGCGACACTTAACACGGTTGTGTACTAGCTCATGTTGGGCAACAAGGCCTCTTACATGGCCGTCTTAAGTGATGGACTTGATCTTCGTATATCAAATTATCTTCTTAACTAACCAAGTTCCATACAACCGAGACAATTAGTATAACCTTAAATAACCTAATAGACTAAGAAGAATTAGGAGAGTTATATTATGTTAGATTAGTGCTGAGATTAATGTGTTGATGATTATATAGATATCAACTTTACTTAAGTTTGGGACAAGAAGTACTTAACGCTAAGATTCCAAATACATGTTTACTTTGTTTGTTGTATGCGATTGTTAGGAAGCTATCTAATGAATTATATATGAAATAATGAAATGCTAAGATATAATGTGAATTAAGTGATATCATGAAGTGATACGGTGTTATATGTTGAATGAGATATGTTGCTTGTGCTTGGCTCGACCTAGGAGCTCGTAGTGGCAAATTCCTAGAGGGCACCTCGATGATCGGTATGTTGCGTTACGCATAGTAAAGTCGTGTATCGAAATGATCTCAAGTAGATTAGGGTTAGATGGTGCCCATAGTGGCAATTCCCATTAAGGTTAGACGAGCCCTATAGAGGCAGTTCCTACTTGGACAAATGTTGTGTGTACTAGGGTCTTGAGTACCCCTATGTGATAATTCTTTTGGTATTGATGTGTGAATTGAGTTGTGGATAAACATTGCCTATATGCATGTGATATTAATGTGGTGTGTCATGCTCATGTGGGTGTGATACTTACGTATTGAGCTTAGGCTCAACCCCTTTACTATATATTTTTTTAGCTATAGACAGGAATGATGAACAAGTAGAATATGATGAGAATGGAGACTTGCTAGGGCACTATATGGATGAAATGGGAAGAAAACACTACTATTACGTAAAGGAAGATTTCTTATAATTTGAGGTTTTATTAGCCAAATTGAAGTGAGTGATAATTGTTATTTTGAGATTTGGTTGTTATTAAATAATGAGATTTTGAAATGACTCATCTAAGAGTCATTTATCTTGCTAAAGTTATAGTAGAATGATGAAGAATGTAAAGGATCAGGGTTTTGAAGTATAATGGAGTTTTAGAGTCATAGTGTGTTGCTTCATAATAGTGACACGTGATGAGTTGTAGTGCTCTAAGTTTTGGGGCATTACATAATCTTTGGATAGTAGCAACGGGTTGAATTCTTCTCCTGAAATTTAGATAATAATGTTATCATCTACTATTCATGCTAACATCACCCTATTTTTTTATATTTCTAGTGATTCCCACTATTTTTTAGATTTAAAAAATTTAGTTCTATATTTTTTAAAATTATATCTAAATTTTGAAACAGAAAATTTACCGCACAAATATGGTATAATTTTGTGGAACTCACTTCAAAGATTGTATTGGTGGTCCCAAATTGGAATTCGGACGTTGTACGTGGAAATTATAGACTTTTCTTTTCTTTTTCTTTTTTTGGTTTTATCTTTCCTTCTTTTTCGATTTTTCCTTTCTCTTTCTCTTATTAGCTTTTGCAAAGGAAGAAGAAAAATAAAAAGATGGATAAGGATTAGCTAAGGTTGGCATGGGAAAATGCAATTTTATACGGTAGGGAAAAAAATCGAATCTTTTCGGGTTCACTCGAGGCGTGTGATAATTTAGTTAAAGGCATTCACTAACATGAAACTTTACAACTAATCTAAATTAATTATTATGAGTATAAATATTTATTTGGAATTTTTGTTTAATTATCCTAAATTTATAATTTTAATTTATTTTATTGTTTATTCTAAAATTTTACATGGTTAATATTTTAAATTGCTATTTCTCTTAATTTAAAATTATAGAAGCTAAAAATAAGATTTTAAAAATAATTACTAGGCTAGTTCGACATTAAATTTTAACTAATTTACCGAGTTTTACATAACGTAAATTCACGGCATAAGTACGGTGCGCGGATTTCAGAAAGAGGAACTTTTCTTACGTCTAATAAATGTTGATTCCATTTACATATCCAGCAATATATAAGTTAAAAAGAAAGAAAAAAATATAATATTCATTAATACCCTTGGATAACCACATGCGCTTAGGAAAGCACGAAATTAAGAAATAGTCCAAGGACAGTTGTGCTAGTTTATTGTAACCATATAAAAACACAGATCGAGCAGAGCTAGGCTGTATTCGACTAGTTTTGTCATGTAAATGTGGTCGATGGAATATTATTACACAACATGCCGTTTACTTTGTTTCAGTAGTTAGTAGAGAATTCTAGTCAACTGAAAAACCAAAAAAAGTAAAACGAGCCACATCGCATTGAGAAGTTTAGAAATTATTCTTGTACGTGGGGATAAAAATCCTGCTCCTTCGTTCATGTATTAGAAATTTACATCCCACAAGCATGATCCACTTGAAGCCGTTATGTCTTTTGGGGTGCAAAATAAGCTAAATTTACTTACGATCCATTTGGATTTGATTAGATAACAGTTGAATCCAATTATAGGTTAAGCTCAATTCGACCAGCTGGAACTATTCAAATAGTCTATTAAATTGGGGTCGAGTTGCTTGATATTTAGCATAACTAATTTACGGTTCTAATATAATTTGAGTCAAGCAGAACTATTAGTTGAATTTTAAGTCAAATTTGTATATTCATATTATTTTAATCAAAAGAAAATTAATTTATGATTCATGATTAGTTGAATTTTAATTAAATTGGATTAGGGTTATTTGATATTTAGCATAACTAATTTATGATTCTAATAAAAGTTGAGTCAAACATAATTATTAGTAAAATTTTAAATCAAATTTGTATATCGATCTTATTTTAATTGGAGAATATATAAATGTTGATTCTGTTTACATGTACGCCAAACATATCCAGCAATATATAAGTTAAAAAGAAATAAAAAATATAATATTCATTAATACCCTTGGATAAACACATGCCCTTAAGAAAACACGACATTATGAAATAGTCCAAGGACAGCTGTGTTAGTTTGTCGTAACCATATAAAAACACAGATCGAGCAGAGCTAGGCTGTACTCGAGTAGTTTTATCATGTAAATGTGGTTGATGGGATATTATTACACAACATGCCGTTTACTTTGTTTCAGTAGTTAGTAGAGAATTCTAGTCAACTGAAAAACCACAAAAACGAAAACGCGCCATATTACGTTGAGAAGTCCAGAAATTATTCTTGTACCCGGGGATAAAAATCCGGCTCCTTCGTTCATGTCTATTGTAGGGGTGTTGAATCTAATTTATGAGATTACATCCTATTATTTTCATATATTTGACTCTTTAGGCTGGTGTGATAAGCTTCAAAGTGTAAAGTCCATGTTATGGGATGATCAGAAGAGATTTGGTATGATGGGCTTGGATTAGAGCTACTTGGATCGATCTACCAGATCCAACCTTTTTTAAACAAGACTCATACACACATACACTAAAGGCTTTTAGTGGGTCTAAATCCATACAAAGCCCATATGAGTCATCATTTGCTAGGAACCGTTGATTGCTATCACCATCCAATGGATGAGACTTATAATCAAATACTATAAATACCTTATGCCTCCAGACTAAAAGGGGGACTTCTTTTAGAAAAAGTGTAGTTACTCTATTGAATTTTCTCCAAAAGATTCGAATTATCACTTACCCACATTTATCTCACAAATTATACACCTGTCACCATAGAGTTGAGCCTTATTTAAGACTGATTATTCCTCCTCCTGTCTCGATCACCCCTTAATCATCCTCACACATGTCACTTCCTCGTTAGGCCACAAATAGTGCGTTTACACATAATATCCATGTGACCCCGCACTCGAGCCAACACCCCACGCATTTATTTGGCAACTCCACTGGGGAGAACGAGGAAGTTGGTAATATGGCACCTCCAAGGAGAAGAATACAAAACCCTACTAATAAGAACAATCAAGAAACAAATGCTAATACTGAAGCTACTAAGCAAATCACACCTGCCATTGACAATGTAAACAAAGTAAATACAGCACCAGAAGGTGCACCCGATAATACTCAAATTATCAAAGCTATCCAAGAGAACAATAGGAAGATGGACCTTTTCATTACCATGATGACTCAATTCATGGTTGCTGTAGCTGCCACTGCAAATGCGCATAAGGGTGAGGCTTTGCCAAACCCTGTATGCTCTACATTGTAGCACGCTTCTCAAGCACCTCAACAAGATAAGCCTCTTGTCATTAATGATCAAGTAGTAACTAGGGAGTAAGCACCAATTCAAGAACCCGTACCTCCATAACACTCGGCTGCTATAGGGAGAGAAGCAAGGATTCAAATTAGTGGCCCTTCGTCTTCACACAGTACCCAACATGTTACTATTTCTAAACACTTAAATTACCCTAACCCTATCCTTGTCACACTAGTAGATCTTGGAACCTCTGCTCCGAGAGGTTCATTTGTTACAAAGGAGAATCTAGATGCATACTTGAGAGAAATACAAGTGAAGTTCGTTATAGGGATTCTAGAATTGAAGCTCCCCTATCATCAACGTATTGTTGCAAAGCCTTTCCCAAAGGACTATGTAAGCCTTAAATTTATTATCTTTAATGGCAAGAAGGGAAGCACTAAAGAGCATTTGCTGAAGTTCATTGAGATGCTGGAAGTCTATGCGCTAGATGATGACTTGAAACTAAAAGAATTCTCCAAGTAACTCACTGTGAAGGCATATATATAGTATGTCAATCTTCCTCCAAGGTCGGTACATTCATAGGGGAACATGTGTAAGATGTTCCTTGAAAACGTTTTCTTAACTGAAGAAAGGGTCACCCTTACTAACATGATGAGAATCCGTGATAGGAATCAAAATCCGACAAGACCTATCATTAGGGTAAGAACTAAAGGATGTTGAATCTTGGTGATGAGGGCCCATTTTGAGCAAATCGACCCTAGAATTATTCGTTTACTAACCTTTTTTATCTTATTCATGTATTATATATTCCAACAGGTACATTGAACATGCTTTACAAGGCAATGGGCAAACTCACTCAGACTCGGCTTGTGGGTTATCTATGGACCGACCTAAATCGGCGATGAGTTGGGCTGATGAATCCTATGGAAGAGCTAGCATCTTGAAGACTAATTTTTATATATTTGTTATTTACTTGGACTATTTATGTTGTAATCATTTTGGGAAACTTTTATTTGGTTGTAAATTTTCATTTAGGACCAGCCACCTTAAAAGTGGCATAGTTGTAATTTTGTGCATTTTCTAACCCTAAAGGGAGCAAGTATAAATACTTACTTAAAGTAGGGTTTGAGGAGGCCAAAATTTTCAGAATTCACTTCACATTTTCGTGAGAGGGCTTAGGGTTTCCCTAGATCCAATTTCTCTTATCAATTTTAATTTCCAAGAGTTGAAATTGTGGCGAGTGCAACAAAGGGCAATTGTGAATAATATCAATTCCTTCTTTGTTGCGTTTCCTTTTCGTCACTAGTGAGTCATATCTAGGGTTGATTTGGATGTTCTTGGTCAGATTTTTTATTGCAATTGTGATCAATTATCATGTTATAAGATTGAATGTTTTAGTATTTGTTATCATCATCAATATTTGAATCATTTGTGACGTGAATGGTTATTGTTGGAAGAGGAAAAATCACGGCATTAGATCTAGTCTTCTTAGTGTAATTCATGTGGATTTCACTGGTTTTTATTATTATTTGGTGAAGATTAACCTTGTTGGATTGTTGATTGCGTCTTTAGACCTTTGGATTTCATCAAAATTCCATTAGGATTCACATAATTTCCTAGTCTAATTGAACCGGTTCATATGTGTTAGTTAGGGTTGTGTCTTTGATTCATTTGCATGTGCTTGGGCTTAGTTTTGAGCACATCATCTTTTGATATCAAAGCAATCTAATTTGGATACTTAAGATTGATCATATCTTCATTACAAGAATTGGTTATAAACGTTGAGATTTGATACCATTGTTTATGTGATTGAGACTAGTTTGATTGACATTACTTGTTTGTCTTTCAAATTGGTTTTATATATGCTTAATCTTGGTTTTAGGCACATCATCTTTTGGTATCAGAGCTTGAGGTTTAAGAGGTGGGATTTGCAATTTGAATTTCAGAAATTTAGGGTTCATGTTCTTACATCTTCATTCCGAAATTGAGAATAGAATTAAATTGTTCTTGTGATTACTTGAAGTGGTGTGATTGTCTTGAGTAGAAGTTGAATTTGCTGCATGTTGGAGTGATTTTTGAGTACTTGTTGAAGCTTCTATGTTGTGGACTTCACCGTGAAGGAAGAGGAAAGCTAGTGCTTTTGAATATAAATTCGGAAGTGTAAAATATCTTCAATTGTGTAGAAAGAAGAAGTGTGAACTTTACTTGTTTGTTATTTGAAAATAGTGGGTACAATTGAGCAATTTCCAGATTTGAGTTGTGTGGAAGATTTGGAAATTATTTGATTTTCAAAACAAACATTAAGATTGAGGGAGTTAATGTGTGTTTGTTTGAATTTGAAAATTACTTCTTACCAATTGTGGAAGGGTTGCAATTAGTGAAGTGGCTTGATTTTCAAATTTGAATTGTTGCTATTTTGGTGTATAAGTTACGGTTTGCTTTAGTGTTTGTAGTGGTGAAACTTGTATGTTTGGGAGTGTAAACCGTGGAGTTTGTGTAGAGTTGTGATTGTAAAAAGAAAAAAAGAAAAATTGTAGAGGTTATTGCACCGTGGCTGTATGTATATGAATTGTGGTGTAAAAAGGAGTATTAAATTGTTGGCATTATGTTTGTATGTTGAGTGAGGGAATTGCCATTTGTGAATTTGTGGAAGTTGTGTGGAGTAAGGTGCTGCACATTGAGGCTAAAGTGTGAAAGTGTAGTGCATGGAAAGCAAACCATGAAGGAGAAGAGTGGTAGTGTTTCAATTGTGAAGTGAAATTATGTAGTGTGTACATTTTCGGAAAGTGGAGGAATTACAATTATTATTTTTAGATTTCAAATCAGAATTGAAAGTGTACATTAAGAGGTCAATTTGAAATCTCAAATACACATTAAGTCATAGTTAATTGTGTATCTTTTGAATTTGAAAAAGCCTCTTACCTTTTGTAGAACATTACAATTATTGAACTCATTTTGAATTTGAAATTTGAGTTGCCTTTGTTGTTGAAGTTGCGGTTTGATATTTGTGTGAAAGTGGGGAAAGTACACCATGGCTTGAAGAGGAGTGTATGTAGTGTTGTGTTTTTGTTAATTTAGTAAATGTTGTATACATTTGGTGTTGGTTATTGTAAGTGTTGTCAAGGACATTGTGGTAGTGGCGTGATTGGTGGTGGAACCGTGAGCAAGGGAGTTTTGTGACAGTGGAGTTGTGCATTTGTGCTTGTGTTAAGGTGCTGCAATTTGTGATTTATTATAGTGTGAAACCTTAACAAGAAAGGAAAGTTTTGAGTAGTAGAATTTAAAATTCAAACAAGTCATTAAAGTGTGAAAATAATTGAACTAGTTACTTAAACACTTGTAGTTGAATTTAATTTTATCTACTTGAAAGTAGTTGAGTGTACTTCATTTGCGGCTTGGTTGTGTACTTGAACCATGGAAGTGTGAAGATAATTATTGCGTTGTTGGGTTTGAACACAATCATGTCTAGTGAGATGTTTCATTATGCTAATGTATTGTGTTGGACATTAACTACATTTACTACTAAGGATGATGAACAAAGGGAAAACTTGTTTCATACTTCTTGTAGGATACAAGGAAATTTATGTGTCCTTATAGTCGATGGTAGTAGTTGTACCAATGTGGTAGCAGCATCATTAGTATTGAAACTAAAAATTGTTACTACTCCACATCCTGAACCGTATAAATTGCATTGGCTTAGTGATCAAGAGAGTTTACATGTGACCTAAAGAGCTAGGGTACCATTCAGTGTAGGGGATAAATACTTTGATAAGATTGAGTGTGATATTCTACCTATGTGTACATCCCATATATTGCTTGTCAGGCCTTAGTTATATGATAGGAGGGTCTTACATGATGGCTTCAGGAATACTTATGTATTCCAGAAGGAGGGAAAACAAATTATTCTAAATTCGATGTCGCCTTCAGAGGTTCAAAGGGTTCAACAACAAATCAATAGACCATCAGTAGGCCATGAGCAGTTGAACCAACCCTTAGAGCACAAAATGACGGGGATTCGGATACCAAATGATGGGGATTTAGATTTGAATTCCTTCACACAAACCAAATCATCAACAACAATCAAATAACACAAATTTTTAGGTTTTTCTGGATTTTGGTACTAACATATAAAATCAAATATATGGATAAAATTATCAATCTATAGATGCCAGGATTGATAAAATTAAACTGTTTCACAATCAAATCATAGAATGATAGAGACTACACTCTATAAATCAATCACTAGGGTTAAAGAATTCTAAGAATTCAATAACGATGCTCACTACAAATTCTATAGGAACCAAGAATTTGATAAGAATAATACGAATATAGTGAAAATCGATTCTCAATATTCTCAAATCTCCAAAAGAAGACTCACACCACTCAAGTGTCTCTATTTTACAAAAAAAAATGATAATATCCTCACAAAAAACCCTAAGGACCCTATTTATATCATCCAAAAAAATTTGTGCGAAAACATTTAAGGCCGGCCAAAGGCCGGCGGCCTTCACTTAGGCCGACACTAAAGCCAGCGGCCTTCATTTAGGCCGGCTTCAAGGCTGGCGGCCTTGAAGTAAACTCGGCTAGCCTTTATTCAAGGCCGACTTAAGGCTGGCTGGACTTCGCCTTAGGTCCTCTCGACACCTATGTCCTCCTTTTTTTGGTGCTCGTATTTTCGCTCTTGGAATCATATCATTCCCTCCATGTCGAAAATGATTCGACCTCGAATCTGTATCGTCCATCCTGCTAGGCTACATAAATAGAATCCTCTTTCCCTTGGGCTTCTTAAGGCAAATCAGTCTTGTGTGTTGTACTTTAGTTGGACTCATAGGAAGAAGCTTGTATGTCTTATCCTGTTGCTGAATGGTATACTCATTGGTGTATCTATCATACTTGGCTCTGATGTCATACTGCCAAGGTCTTCCAAGGATCAAATGTGTAGCTTCCATAGGAGCTACATCACAAACAATTTCGTCAGTATAATCACCAATAAGCAATGGAACACGAACCTGTTTGTGTACATGAACAACTCCCTGTGGACTCAACCAATGAAGTGCATAAGGTCTTGGATGCTGCTCCACCTGCAAACCCAACTTAGTAACCCAGTTTGCTGAAGTAACATTAGTGCAACTGCCTGTGTCAGCCACAATCAAACAAGTCTTTCCCTACACTATGCCCTGGATATGGAATAAATTGGCCCTCTGATTAGGAGCAGTTTCATCCTGCAAAACCATTAGCATATCTCCCTGTACTAGACTCGCTATAATGTCTTCATCTTCCTCTTCTGCCTCAGTACTCTTCTGTTCTTCTTCCTCACTCTCAACTTTATCCCCCTTGATGACCATAACCCTTTTATTAGGACATTGAGAAGAAGTATGGCCAAGTCTTAAACACTTAAAACATTTGATATCTCTGCTCCTCTTTTGTTGTGTTTGGTCAACAACCTCACTAGCGACTGCTTTTCCCTTTTCCTTCCTTTCCTTCTCCCTCTCACCATCATCTGATTTATGATGTTGATATCATTTCTGATCCCGCCTACGCTGATGCCGCTCAACCCGACTGGCTAATTTAATCACATCCTCAAGAGTTTGATAATGCTGGAGTTCCACTACACTGGCAATGTCCATCTTCAACCCATTGATGAAACGAGCTATGGATTCATTTGATGTTTCCTTGATATCACATCTTGCCACTAATGTTTCAAACTCCTTCACATACTCTTCTATGCTCTTCTTACCCTGCTTCAAGGATTGCAACTCCATCAGCATCTCCTGCTTATAGTAGTCTGGCAGAAATCTATGTCTCATCAACCTTTTCATCAAGGCCCATGAACGCACTTTCTCCTCATCAGCCCTATGTCTCTCAGCTTGTAATTTATCCCACCACAAACTAGCATATTCAGAGAATGCTAGAGACACCATTTTTACCTTCATACGCTCATCCCACTCATAACAGTCAAATACCTTCCCAACTTGTAGCACCCAATCTAGGAATTCCTCTGGTTTACTACTACTAGTGAAAGGTGGAATTTTAAGCTTGATGTTTTCAATCCCCTTACGCCTGTTAACATTGTTTCCTCTCCTATTCCTTCCACTACTAGCATCATATTCACTACTAGAGTGTCTCCTCCTAATTCCTGCACCACTATGGCTTCTTCTATCCCTAACCTCCAATTCAGCAAAAATATTCACAAAACCCCCAATTCTCAACAACAAACCATTCACCAATTCTCAGCAATACAATTCATAAAAATAAATTTCCAAATTTCCCAACCAACAACAGTATTGAATTAAAACTACAATTGAATTGAGAATCAATAGCCTTACTAATTTAACCCATGATCTGATCGAATCCTTCGCTTAGAATCCTTACGAATCCAACCTTCGCTCTGATACTAAATGATGGGGATTCGGATACCAAATGATGGGGATTCGGATTCGAATTCCTTCGCACAAACCAAATCGTTAACAACAATCAAATAACACAAATTTTTAGGTTTTTCTAGATTTTGGTACTAACGTATAAAATCAAAGATATGGATAAAATTATCAATCTATAGATGCCAAGATTGATAAAATTAAACTGTTTTGCAATCAAATCATGGAAAGATAGAGACCACGTTCTATAAATCAATCACTAGGGTTAAAGAATTCTAAGAATTCAATAACGATACTCGCCACAAATTCTATAGGAACCAAGAATTTGATAAGAACAATACGAATATAGTGAAAATCGATTCTCAATATTATTAAATCTCCAAAAGAAGACTCACACCACTCAAGTGTCTCAATTTTACAAAACAAAATGATAATTTGCTCACAAAAAACCCTAAGGACCCTATTTATATCATCTAAAAAAATTTGTGCGAAAACATTCAAAGCCGGCCAAAGGTCGGCGACCTTCACTTAGGCCAGCACCAAAAGCCGACAGCCTTCACTTAGGAAGGCACTAAAGCCGGCGGCTTTCATTTAGGCCGACTCCAAGGCCGGCGGCCTTGAAGTGAACTCGGTCGGCCTTTATTCAAAGCCAGCTTAAGGCTAGCCAAACTTCGCCTTGGGTCCTCTCGATGGCTATGTCCTCCTTTTTTTGTTGCTCGTATTTTCTGTCTTGGAATCGTATCACAAAATTTGTCAATCACAGATGTACTAGCCTTCGGAGGATCCTGATGAACATAGTTAAATGAGCAGATCATTAGAGGAGGAAACTGTTCAAGGACAGTTATGTTCACCTTCAGAGATACTAGAGGTTCATAAGCAGTTGAGTAAACCATTGGAGGATTCTAAGGGTCAGAGTCAAATGAGTTTATCATCAGAGAGCCAAACCGTTCAGAGACAGTTGTGTTCACCTTCAGCGGTTTCAGAGGGCAATGTGCAGTTGAGCTAACCATTAGAAGACCATGAGGATCAGCAACATATAGATGAGTTAGAAAAGGAGAAAACGGTTTTAGTGGAACGGGTTGATGTAGGGGCGACTTTAGTGGATGATGGAGCATTATTTATGTTGTAGATGAGATACATCCTAGAAATGGAGGAGAGAAAACAATCACCACTTATAGTATTTCAGATATTGGGATTCTATAGAGATACTTCTTCAGATGGATTGCTAGGAGAAAAAAAAGTCTCTATTGCATTTGATCTGCCAGATTTGAGGACAAATCTTTTTGAGGCCCAAGGAGATGATGATGTGCCTAAATCCACTTGGAAGAACAATAAAAAAGATTCAAGAAAACAATCTCAAATCGATCACAAAACTAGTTCCAAAAAGGGTAAAATTGTGTGAACCCTAGTGAAGGTGCAATGAAATCCAAATACTCAATGATGAAATTATGATACCACAATAATAATTTCTTTTAACATCACACTAATCACATATAAACCCACGTGAATAATTCACAATCTCAAAATAAATCTTTAATTCTAAGAATCCCTTTCCACAAGTGATAATCACGTTTCAAGAAGTAATCATGAAGGAAGAACCAAATCAAATGCAAAGTATCTCAATTAAGCACAAGAATTCGAAAATAATAGGAAGCAAATCTTTCCAAGAACCATCTCAATTCATCCCTAGATATGACACACTAGAGAAGAAAAGAAATTACAACAAAATGAAATTGATATTACTCACAATTTCAAGGTGTTGCACTCGCCACAATTTCAACTATTGGGATTGAAATTGATAAGAGTCTAATGACAATTAGGAGAACCCTAATCCTCACGTGAAATGTACTCTCAAATCTGTAAAAATAAGCCTCCTCAAACCCTCTCTTAAGCAAGTATTTATACTTGCTACTCCTAGGGTTAAAAAGTGCTCAAAATTATAAGTTTGCTACTTTTAAGGTGGCTAACCCTAAATGAAAATTACAAGGAAATAAAAGTTTCCCAAAACCAAAATACAACCAAAATAGTTCAAAAAAGAGTAAATATATAAAAGAAATGGTCCTTCGTGATGCTAGTCTTTAGGAAGCTTTTGAATTAGGTTCCGTTGACAACCCTGATTCGCTCAGTAGTATGGGTGTTTTTGCATCCTGTAGGACTGACAAATGAGCCTGCTAAAATACATCAAAATTATAGTGCAAAGATGTAGAAAGTAGGTTAGATTTCTCAAGGTTAGGTTTCTCTAGAAAAACCCTCGAAGCTAGATTTTGGAGACCCTTAACTCGGAACCTGGTGATAAGTCCTGGAAGAGTCTAATTCCTATCATCTCCTCGGGCTTCTGGAAGATTTGCCCTCAAATCTGATGGATCTTCGTGCAAGTCATCTACTAAGTATGGTGAAAGATCTGAAACTTTAAAAGTGGTTGATACTCCATATTCTCCTGGTAACTCGATGCGATAAGCATTGTTGTTGATGCGCTTTAAGACCCTCAATGGTCCGTCTGATCTAGGAGATAGCTTCTGTGACTTTTTATGTGGAAACCTGTCCCTGCTAAGATTAATCCAGACTAAGTCACTTGGATTATAGAGATGAATTTTCCTATGCCTGTTTCCCTAGATCCTTTGTTGTTCCTAGGTCTTCTGAAGGTGTTCAGTGGTCCGATCATGGATGTGTTGAATCTGTTATGCTCGGTCAACTCCACTAAGACTTTCTTCCTTTGTTGCTGGTCTAACTATAAAATCCAATGGAATGGAAGGGTTATAGCCATAAACAACTTCAAAGGGAGACTTACTGGTTGAACTATGAGTAGACCTATTGTAAGTGAACTCAACAATAGGAAGACACAAATCCCAATCAGTAAGATTCTTGCCAACTGTTGCTCTGAGAAGATTCCCAAGCGTGCGGTTGACAACTTCTGTTTGTCCATCAGTCTGAGGATGGCAAGAGGTACTGTACATCAGTTTAGTACCCAGTCTTCTCCATAGTGTTTTCCAAAAGAAATTAAGGAGCTTAGTATCTCTGTCTGACACTATGCTGTGTGGAACTCCATGTAATTTGATAATTTCCTACACAAAAAGGTTAGCAATAAAAGGAGCATCGTTTGTTTTGTGGCATGGCACCAAGCGTGACACTTTGCTGAATCGATCAACAACCACCATAATAGAGTCTTTCCCCCTTTGTGTTCTAGGTAATCCCAACACAAAATCCATACTGATATCAGTCCACGGTTTAGATGGTATAGGTAAAGGCATCTATTCACCCTGTGCACCTTTCCTCCCCTTAGCTCTCTTGCAAACACCACACCTTTCTAGTACCCTTTGGACATCCCTTATCATACCTTTCCAATAGAAATTCTCCCTCAATATGGCTATAGTTCTCTTCTCACCAAAATGCCCTAACAAACCACCTGCATGTGCTTCCTTCACCAATAATTCCCTCATGGATCCGGATGGAATACATAGTTTTCCTGATTTATATAGAAAACCATCTATCACACAATAACCATCATACATCCCGCCTCTAAGACACCTCTCCATGACAATCTTGAATTCCACATCACATTCATATTGTTCTTTCAACAATTCAAAACCCAGCCATTTTGACTGAAGGGAAGTGATAAGTACATACCGTCGTGATAGAGCGTCAGCAACAATATTATGATTGCCCTTTTTGTACTTAATCACATAAGAAAAACCCTCCATAAATTCCACCCTCTTGGCCTGGTGCTTAGACAAATGATGTTGTCCCCTGAAATGTTTCAAAGATTCATGATCTGTATAAATAACAAACTCCTTCAGGAGGAGATAATGCTGCCACGTCATGAGAGCCCTCACTAAGGAATAAAATTCCTTATCATAAATAGAATAGTTCAAAGTTGCTCCACTAAACTTTTCACTAAAATATGCTATAAGCCTCTTCTCCTGCATTAATACAGCACGAATTCCAATCCCTGAAGCATCACATTCCAATTCAAAAACTTTTTCAAAATCAGGTAAGACCAGTAATGGGGCACAAGTGAGTTTTTCTTTAATCTCTTCAAAACTCCTCTGGGCCTTTTCATTCCAAATAAAAGGAACACTCTTCTTAGTCAGTTCTGTGAGAGGACTGACAATACTACTGAAATTTTAGACAAAGTGTCTATAAAAGGATGCAAGCCCATGAAAACTTTTTACTTTGGTAACTGAAGTGGGTGTTGGCCATTCTTTAACCGCCCTCACTTTCTCCTCATCCATCCTGACTCCTACGCCTGACACATCAAAACCCAAAAATGTTACCTCAATTTGGCAAAAGGAACGCTTTTGAATATTCACAAATAACTGTTGTGTCTTCAATACTGAGAATACTGCCCGAAGATGCTCCATATGTTATTCTAGGTCTTTGCTGTAGATCAGAATATCATCAAAGTAAACAACAACAAATTTTCCTAGGAA
The DNA here is from genome assembly GCA_037954665.1 of Laguncularia racemosa. Classification (NCBI taxonomy): domain Eukaryota; kingdom Viridiplantae; phylum Streptophyta; class Magnoliopsida; order Myrtales; family Combretaceae; genus Laguncularia; species Laguncularia racemosa. The sequence continues at coordinate 593,354 of JBBMOL010000224.1, forward strand.
CTCTTTCAATACATGGTTCATCAATCTCATAAAAGTACTAGGAGCATTACTCAAACCAAAGGGCATAACCAACCATTCATACAGTCCATGACATGTTTTAAAAGCGGTCTTCCATTCATCCCCTTCCCTCATCCGAATCTGGTGATATCCGCTTTTAAGATCAACTTTGGAGAAAATCTGTGAACCATACAACTCATCCAACATATCATCAAGTCTAAGAATAGGATACCTGTATTTAATGGTGATTTTGTTGATGGCTTTGCTATCGATACACATTCTCCAAGTTCCATCCTTCTTGGGAATAAGAAGGGCAAGAACAGCGCATAGGCTGAGACTCTCTTTAACAAACCCCCATTCCACCAATTCATCTACCTGAGATTTCAATTCCTTAGCCTCCTCAGGATTCATGCGATATGCAGGTCGGTTTGGGAATAATGAATCGGGCATAAGATCAATAGCATGCTCTATCCCTCTCAAGGGTGGTAATCCTACTGGCAAATCATCAGGAAAAATGTCAGTATACTCATTTAATACTTGAGAAACTGCTGGAGGTAGAGACTGTGGTTCCTGTAACCCTAAGACACATCTCAACTAAAGCAAGTATGTTAGAGCCTCTTCTGTGATTAGTCTCTCCATCTCACCCTGTCCCGTTAATAATACCTTTTTCCCCTCAGAGACGTCATTTTGTATCAAAACCTTCTTATTCTCTGATGGTCGATTAATCTGTTGCTGGACATTATGGACCTCTGAAGGTGGCATAGGATTCAGAATAATTCATTTGCCCTCCTTTTGGAACAAATATGTATTTCTGAAGCCATCATGTAAGACCCTCCTGTCATATAACCAAGGTCTGCTAAGCAAAATATGGGATGCACACATAGGCAAGATATCACACTCAATTTCATCACAATACTTATCCCCTATACTGAAGGGTACCCTAGCTCTTTGGGTAACACACAGACTTCCTTGATCATTAAGCCAATGTAGTTTATATGGTTTAGGATGTGGAATAGTTGAAAGCTTTAGCTTCGAAACCAACGATACAGTTACTACATTAGTACAACTACCACCATCTATTATAAGGACACACAAATTTCCTTGTATCCTACAAAAAGTGTGGAGCAAGTTTTCCCTTTGTTCTTCATCCTTATTAGCAAATATACTTAATGAGCGTCGCAATACATTAGCATATTGAAGCATTTCACTAGACATTGTGGAATTCAAACTTAATCAACACGTGAATAATATTTCCCACTTCTTTCAAGATCACGGTGTAACAAACTTTAATCTCCACAAGTCACTCCCACGGCAACACACATGTAACAACAACAATAAAGATGATTTACTTCCACGGCAACAACACAAGGGATAATAATAACAAGTAAGCTTCCACTTCCACGGCAAAGAATGACAACAAAGGACAAATATGTTACTTTCCACAAATGTATTCCAAATTCCACAACAGGCAGCAACTTCAATTTGAAATTCAAACCACTTCACTAATTGCAAGCCTTCTTCAATTGGTAAGCAATGAATTCAAATTCAAATAGCACTCATTAACTCCCACAACTTAATGGCATGTGTTTGAATTCAAATAAATTCCTTACTAATCAAAACTCAATGCAAATCTGTAAATTGTACATCTCTAATTCACAATGACACAATGGAAATCACAACAACAACCTACACATCCTCCTTCATGCCACAACAAGCCATGACAAGGATTGATAAGTTTTCAAGTTCCAAAAGTTGTTGAATTAAACAACACTTCTATGCTTCTGCCCTTCCATGAAAATTATTGATCATAAGATGATACAACAACCTTCCCAATCCAACTCCAACAAACAGCACATTAAATTCCAAGGTAATTTCGCAAGCTCAAAACTACAACAACAACACAATTTGCGGTTTTCACTTAATCAACCCTAATTGAAGATTAATTTCACGAAATCAAATACAATCAATCCCTTCTCTCAACATGTGCTCTGATACCAAAAAGATGATGTGCCTAAATCCACTTGGAAGCACAATAAAAAAGATTCAAGAAAACAATCTCAAATCGATCACAAAACCGGTTCCAAAAAGGGTAAAACTGCATGAACCCTAGTGAAGGTGCAATGAAATCCAAATACTCAATGATGCAATTATGATACCACAATAATAATTTCTTCTAACATCACACTAATCACATATAAACCCACGTGAATAATTCACAATCTCAAAATAAATCTTCAATTCTAAGAACCCCTTTCCACAAGTGATAATCACGTTTCAAGAAGTAATCATAAAGGAAAAACCAAATTCAAATGCAAAGTATCTCAATTAAGCACAAGCATTTGAAAATAATATGAAGCAAATCTGTCCAAGAACTATCTCAATTCATCCCTAGATATGACACACTAGAGAAGAAAAGAAATCACAACAAAATGAAATTAATATTACTCATAATTTCAAGGTGTTGCACTAGCCACAATTTTAACTCTTGGGATTGAAATTGATAAGAGTCTAATGATAATTAGGAGAACCCTAACCCGCACGTGAAATGTACTCTCAAATCTGTAAAAATAAGCCTCCTCAAACCCTCTCTTAAGCAAGTATTTATACTTGCTACTCTTAGAATTAAAAAGTGCTCAAAATTACAAGTTTGCCACTTTTAAGGTGGCTAACCCTAAATGAAAATTACAAGGAAATAAAAGTGTCCCAAAACCAAAATACAACCAAAATAGTTCATAAAAGAGTAAATATATAAAAGAAATGGTCCTTCATGATGCCGGTCTTCAAGAAGCTTTTGAATCAGGTTCCGTTGACAACCCTGATTCGCTCAGTAGTATAGGTGTTTTTGCATCCTATAGGACTGACAAATGAACCTGCTAAAATGCGTCAAAATTATAGTGCAAAGATGTAGAAAGTAGGTTAGATTTCTCAAGGTTAGGTTTCTCTAGCAAAACCCTTGAAGATAGATTTTGGAGACCCTTAGCTCGGGCTCTAGTGATAGGTCCTGGAAGAGTCTGATTCCTATCAGATGATAGGAATCAAAATCTAACAAGACCTATCATTAGGGCAAGAACTAAAGGATGTTGAATCTTGGCGATGAGGGCCCATTTTGAGTAAATCGAACCTGGAATTATTCATTTACTAACCTTTTTTATCTTATTCATGTATTATATATTCCAATAGACACACTTAACAGGCTTTACATGGCAATGGATAAACTCACTCAGACTCAGTTTGTGGGTTATCTATGGACCGACCTAAACTGACGATGAGTTGGGCCGATGAATCCTATAGAAGAGCTAGCATCTTGAAGACTAATTATTATATATTTGTTATTTACTTAGACTATTTATGTTGTAATCATTTTGGGACACTTTTATTTGGTTGTAATTTTTCATTTAGGACCAGCCACCTTAAAAGTGGCATAGTTGTAATTTTGTGCATTTTCTAACCCTAAAGGGAGCAAGTATAAATACTTGCTTAAATTAGGGTTTGAGGAGGCCAAAATCTTCAGAATTCACTTCACATTTTCGTGAGAGGGCTTAAGGTTTCACTAGATCCAATTTCTCTTATTAATTTCAATTTCCAAGAGTTGAGATTGTGGCGAGTGTAACAAAGGGCAATTGTGAGTAATATCAATTCCTTCTTTGTTGTGTTTCCTTTTCATCACTAGTGAGTCATATCTAGGGTTGATTTGGATGTTCTTAGTTAGATTTTTTATTGCAATTGTGATCAATTATCATGTTATAAGATTGAATGTTTTAGTATTTGTTATCATCATCAATATTTGAATCATTTGTGACATGAATGGTTATTGATGGAAGAGGAAAAATCACAGCATTAGATCTAGTCTTCTTGATGTAATTCATGTGGATTTCACTTGTTGTTATTGTTATTTGGTGAAGATTAACCTTGTTGGATTGTTGATTGCATCTTTGGACCTTTGGATTTCATCAAAATTCTATTAGGGTTCACGCAATTTCCTAGTCTAATTGAACCGGTTCATATATGTGAGTTGGGGTTGTTTCTCTGATTCATTTGCATGTACTTGGGCTTGGATTTGAGCACATCATCTTTTGGCATCAGAGCAATCTAATTTGGATACTTAAGATTGATCACATCCTTGTTGGAAGAATTGGTTATAAACATTGAGATTTGACACAATTGTTCATGTGATTGAGACTAGTTTGATTGACATTGCTTGTTTGTCTTTCAAATTGGTTTTGTATGTGCTTAATCTTGGTTTTAGGCACATCATTCCGCTAAAAGCCAAGAGAAGACCTTATGGACTATATTAAGAGGTTTAGAGAGCACTCTCTCAATATCTAAGATATTTGTAATGAAAGAGAACTAGTAAAGATTTGCATACAAGGGATGTTCACTAAGTATGCTGTTCACTTAGAGAAACTATCACTACTTTCGTTCGCCACATTAGACGAAAATGTGTGACGAACCAACAACTTGGTTGCAAGGCAAAGGGACAAACATATAAGGTTCAATAAATGAGGCCCATCTGTGAATTCCATTCAAGGGGAAGAACCTAATGTAGGTAAGAAACCTAGAGTGGAGAAGTTTAAGATTCGAAGTCATATGTACCCTTGCCTGATGGGTAAGGTACATGCGATGATGTGCCTAAAACTATGATCGGATCAATCGATTCTAGTTCCAAGACAATAATCAATAGTCATCAGTTCAATTACTTAAATAACGAACCATAACACAAAATAAACTCTAAACCCTTAGCAGATATGATGCACCAGCAAGAGAGTAATCTTAATACAGAATTGTTGATATGACGCACAACAATTTGATACCGTCACTCACCACAATCTTATGGATTGATAAGAGTAAAAATGAAAATCAAACTTCAAAAGTGTTTTTCTCAAAATGTCAAACGTCCCAAAGTTCTTACAAAGCACCCAATATATAGCAAATGGAAAAACAAATGCAAATCCTTACATAAGCCAACAGCTTCGGAAGTAAAGGCCACTGGCCTTACATTATAAGAAATTGGCTTTGGCATTTTAGGCTGTCGGCCTTGGCAACTTATGCCTTTGGCCTTTAACGCAGGCCTTAGAGGCTAAGCCATCGGCCTTTATGGTCGGCTTATCTCCACGCTGCCAGCCTTTATGGCCGGCCTAAAGGTGTCCACCTTCGATTCTTGCGCTTTGATTCCTATGTTAAGCAGCTCTAAAGGAACCATGATTTGATTCCCATCATCTCCTTGAGCCTATGAAAGATTTGTCCTCAAATCTAATGGTTTCTCTATTTTCGTTACACGCTTCTGAGAATCCCCTAGGCTAAAAATCTTAGTCTGCAAGTGCTTGTCCTGAAACCATGGTTGTCCTAAAGGCTTCTAAATTACCTGTATCTATTTCACTCTATTCAGGTTGTCCCCCAATCCCTTCCTCTTTACTACCAAGGACTTCTTGTTAGGGCTTTGATTAATCTGCTCTTGAGCTTCCTACACCTCAGTTGGTGACATAAGGCTTAAAACAACCCGTTTACCATCCTTTTGAAACATATAGATTTTTCTATACCCATCATGTAGCACCTTGGTGTTGACCGTAATCACACAAATTTAAAAATCCTTTTCTACGACTCTCTATTACGATCAATAAGGCAAGTGCACCTATCAATTGTAATAGTATAAAATTGTGTTCAGGTATCGTTTCCTCAAGGATCAGCAAGTACCAATAATAACTCTAAACTGACTATCTAACCACATAAATTCGAGAGATTCAACTTAAATTAAAAACACTTAACAAAATTTAAAGCAATTAAAACTAACACATAAATTAAAATCACTAAATTTAATACTTAAAAACATACCCTACCCTTAGTACTCCTCTAATTATCATGTAACTTTACCCTTTTTATAAATCAGTTAACAAACGGTGGTTATCTCTGAACCGTGGAGTGTCTAACACTAAGCCAATGTTCTTCCTAGATTCATTAGCTCCTAACCCTAATCGCATTGATAAAGATTCCTCTTTTATCAAAAATCGATTAGAATTGCATTAACACTCTTGAACCCGCAATTAGATCGAATTATCTAATTTAATCTAATACGGAAAATTCATGTTCTCTATCCCTAGATTACATATGAATTCCTTTATTCATGTAAGATCTATTCAAACAAGAGATTCCCAATCAACTTCTAAGAAATCAATGCAAATTCAATGTTGGCCATACATCAAATTAACAAAACACAATGAATAACATGAATAAACTCAAAGATTTCCACTATTCATTAATTATAAAATCAGTCCAACATTACGTGACAATTAGAGTTCGTAAGGTTTGGGTATGAAATAAACTAGCCACTCATGGTTTTCAAGTTACAACTCAATAAAAAAAATAAAAAATAAAAAAAACCCTGTGCATGAACCCTTCGGAAGATGAAGATGAATCTGTTGATGTTGCTTTCCTCTCGGAATTCTTCCCAAGAGTTTTGTCTTCCTTCGAATTTTTTTTCTATCTCCCTCCGGTGTCCCCTACCCCTCTGGAAAAGTGAGAATATATATATGCATGGAATCCAAAAAATCTCTTGAAACGGCTGACTTTTTACAAGCACACGGTCTCGACACACGGCTTATACATAGCCGTGCCTTTGAATAGTTGATCCACGTAAAAAGAGAAATAAAATGAGCATGAATAAATACCGGCAAGTGTACCAGATCAGATCAAGTAATATAGTGAGAGAAGGGTGTCGAACCACGAAGATTGATTAAGTAATAGACCTATATCAATTTCTATTATTATTTACGTAATGATATTTGATGAGAATCGAATATGAATGAATTGTACTAAATGCGCAAAAAGGGAATTGTGTTTGAAAAAGGATGAATTGATTGTGCGAAATTAGAATCCACCCTAATTCTACTAATCATATTGCCTTCATGTTATAATAACTCATAACTATATGGATTTTCACAAGAAATTGACAAAACCTTAATCCTTTTTCAAGTTTTAAAGTAACATTACCCCAATTTAATTTAATAGCTCCCGCTAATTAAAATCAATGGAGGATTCTAATTCACAATCATAAATTTCCCAATTATATGATTGCCTAATATCTTCAAAATAATTTCTCCTAATCCCTTAGTGAAAATTTTAATAAAAATATTGCATGAAACACTTAGGTCAATTTCTAATAAAATTCAATAACGCTGCTTCCGCATGAATTATTAAATCTTACTTAGGAATTCCTGATAAATCCTAAATCTCTCTTTCGAGTCATTTAAATTCCTATGCATTGATTTCAATTACAAAATACAATTCATAGCAGGACTTCTTATATGAAAATTCCGTATATCAATATGTCTTATAACATGAATACAATAATCATTTTAGTTTGAATTATGGCTTCATCATGTTTCCCACAAGGATGATTTAGAACATTATGGTATGGATTGCATAAGAACAATTGAAGTAAATAAGTGCAATGGAATTCATATTAATTAATAAAAATAAACTGATAAATGGCATAGAAGAAAATTAAATAAATGAAACAATTGCTATAATCTTCAGGAGTTTGTAAAACTTCAATCTTCTGAAATGATTCCTAAATTCTTCAATTGAAAGCACACTTCAATAACATTGTTTCTTTAAACTAAAATTTAGACATGAAATGTAAAAGAATTTAAAGAGAAGATAAAATCTTAAAGCTCCCAAGGGAATTCTAATGATTCAAAAGATCCAAAAACAAGGATGCCTCCAAAGGTTCACACAAGGGGTCTATTTATAGATCCAAGGAGGAGGATGATAAGGCTGATCTGATCAGGAATTGAGTCAGCAAATTAATCAAGATAACATTTTGGAGAGATTTTTGCATGGATATCCAAGAAACGGTCAAAGTCGGTTCAAGGCCGGCTCAAGTTCGGCGGCTTTGATGCGTTATGATGGTTTCTTTCTTAGGCCGGCCTTAAGGCCGGTAGCCTTCAGTAGTAGGTCGGCCTAAGGCCAGCGGCCTTTAATGCAATTCTTCACTTGCTTCTTCAATTTTGTAAAAAACTCCTCCAATTAACTTGTAATTTACTTTTAGGTCCTCAAAACCTGAATTTTCACAATAAACACCATTAAATACCATTTCTTTATATTTTCTTATAATATTGAAATAAATTTAATATAAATCCAAAAGAAAATATAAGTATAATGTGATCTTATCAACATCCCCACACTTGAACTTTTCCTTGTCCTCAAGCAAAATAATTGAATTGAACAAGAGAAATCTATCATTGAACTTTTGGTGCTCATTGCTCTAACCATACTAAAACTTGTAACTAGGATATCTAGTTAAAATTTAGTAGTTAATCTAAATAAAACAAATTTTTAATCCTAGTGTTTAACAATCAAAAGAAAAATACTTAGTCCATAAGGAAAAACATTCATTTAAACTTCATTGGTTATTAGCAAGTATAATCTCCCTTAATTTTACTTCTCTAAACAAGATAACAAAAAGTGAAAGCATATGGTATCCATTTTTTTCCCTAGAATTTCTCCCTTTTTAATTTAGTCTTTATTTCACTTATTGTCCTATATTCACATTTTTTTTTTATTTGCCTTAATTGACAGCGGAGTCAAACTTCACTCTTTTGAGGGACCAAAGCTCGCCCATGTCAACCTGGCTTTCATTAAGGTACTAAATTTTTGCCTTTCTGCCATTCTCGTTATTGTGAGTTCATTGAGTCGGCACATCCTGGGCTCATCGCCTAAGTGACCAGGTTTTAAAGGGACTCCTACGAACTCTTCCTCACACTAACATTTAAGATTGGATACTCTTAACTCACTTTCCTGAGAAATGGAGTAAAGGCTCTTTTTTTTTTTTTGCCTAAATGAATATTAGTTAAGACTATTTTTATAAGGGATCACTAAGTAAAATATTTCCTTTACCTCTTTCACTAGGTGTTAAGGTATTCTCAAAGAAATTTCAAGAGAAATTTATCCCAACCAATTTTTCCATGAAGTAAACTTGCTTGTTTTTTCAACTTACGGACTCAATCTCAAATTCAAAGGCTAAACATAAGGTAAATCCGTTCTCTAGAGATTTTACTATTAAATTTTAACTATGTAAACTAGTCACAACAGTTAGCGAGTGGGGCACCAATCTAAGCCAATTTCAAGATTCCATTGATGATAAACACTTAAGGACATAAATAAAGCATGGGAATTGTAAGCTCATGATGTGTGCAATCAATCATTATACTTCTACATTTATAATCCCTTCCCCACACTTAAATTGGACAATGTCCTCATTGTTCCTATAATAGCACAAAATTAAAGAAAAGAATGTCAATGCAAAAATTGAAACACTAGTTCTTCCCTGGTGTAAAGTTGTTCATCTGTAAGAAAATTCCCCCAAAATGTCTGTCATCCCTGTTTCATAACCATGAAATGAAACACTAAAAGCAAAATGTCATGGATCACAAGTCTTCCCAACAAGTGGGTGCTTAACAAAATCCATACAAACCAATCATCAAAGTTAAAAAAATAGAGAAGAAATTCAAAAACTGTCGGACACAAAGCTGGAGACCTCACTTGAGGTCTCATAATCCAAATGTTCTGCAGCTGCTCGATGAAAACATGATATTGCAGATTTTAACATATTGACCAACGTGGTCCTATATTTCTTATTCTTTTTCCGCTCTTTATGAACTTTTTTCTTGACTTCTTTTATGTTCTTTCTCAACTGTTGATAACTACTAGTATGAAGGGTAGAATAAAAACCTAAGGGTCTATCAATGGAAGGGACCTCATGAATTCCCTCCTCATCAATGGGAGGATTAAGCCTATGGATTACCTTGGTGAGTCCCCAACCTTTGAATGGTGCAGAGGAAATCCTCTTACACTCTATTCCCTTATCATCAATAGGATATCTGAAAATCCCAATACCTTTCAATAATGCAGTTATATATCCTCCACACAAAATGAATTGTGTCCTTGTATCCTCAATCTGTTTGCTCATAAAAGTAGCTACCTCTATACTAATGTCAAGCTTGTAATCATTAATCAAGCAAAAGAGGTAAAACATATCAAAACTAGTCACCTTACTATGACTTGTTTTCTTACAACAGATTGTGTGAGCAAGGATATGGTGGAGTAACTTGTGCTCTACAGCAGCAAAACTAGAAGCCAAAGACTTTGAAGGCACGGAATCATCTTGTCTAGGATGAATCATCTGCAACCACATCATTTCAACACTCATTCCTTCAGGCCAGGTGTTAGTTGAATTTTCTTCAGGTTCTGGGTCATCATGAAGTTTTAAGAAGAACCCGATTTGATTCAACTGTAATCTGTGAATCTCTTCATTGGCTTGAAAAGTCATGGCGATGCTGTCATCCTTCTCTATCTGCAAAGTGGACAAAAACTCAATTGTAACGTCTTTATAAACTGGCTCCTTTATCTCGAAGAGCTAAAACCAAGTCTTATTTGCCACCATCTATTGCAATCTTTCATCCATGCCATATTCCTGCAAAACCGTCCAATCCAGATATTGATGATTTAAGATTGTCATCTTGTCAAACCTTTTCTTCCTTTCCTTTGCATATTCTTGATTGGAAAGTAGGAACTTTGTTTGGGTTCCTAAAGTTGATGGTTCAGAGGTCTTTTGCTTCTTCCTCCTAGGTTGGAAGTTTTTTGGTAGCATTGCTATAAAAAGTGATGTTAGTTCATCGATTAAATAACTCAATTAACTTCTCATGCCAATATATTCATGTTTCACTCATGGTTTATCTTTAAAGAAGCACCAGCAATTACCTAAGCATAGAAGTTTCATTATGTCAATTACACTTACAATTAGAAATTAAAGGCCGGCAGCCTAAGTTATGCGGCCTAGATTTTAACCAAAGTGGGATTTTTCAAAAATACGCGAGAAAAGGAGAGCACATGAGTTTCAAGCTGTGCAAATACTCTAACACATAGTGAAAGAATAATCATGTAATTAACAGCAGCAAGGTTCTTCTAAACTCATGCAATCTGAATTTTTTTTTGCAAAATATACCCATTCATGAACTTAATTTGCAGCATCTCCTAATCATGACACAAGAACTCAAAATTAACCATAACTACTTTAAGTAATAGTAGTTACATTTCTCTAAAGCACAAAAACCCCAAATTCTAACAATTTTACACAATTGGTTAAATCCTAATTTCTAATTTGCTAAATGGGTTTCTGACGAATCAAACACAAATCACTATAACCCATCAACATGTAAGTATAATAATCGACTTCTACATGAAAAATCATCAAACCAACAACTTCAATCCAACAATCCCATCAATTTCGCATGTGATCCGAAATTTACAACCCACATGGACGACATTTTCAGGAAACTCCAATAAGCAAAGAAGAGAGAACTTAAAGAGAGAAGAAGAAAGAAAACTTACTTAGAATGTCTTGAATGCACGAGGAGAGTGAGTGAGAGAGTGAAGAAGAAATAGGTTAAAGAGAGAGGAGAAGTGCAAGAGAGAGAGCTGTCGTGAGAGAAGAAGTGAGTTAAGAGAGAGAAAAAAAATGAGCAATTGAGAGAGGGAGACGGGCCGGCTAATGTCTAAAAACTAGATAAAGGCCAGCACCCTGTACCTATACTCCCCTGGCCTTTGTAAGCCGGCCTTTATTTGTACTGAGAGTTTAGGCCGGTTGAAAGCCGACGGCTCTTATCCGGCTTTGAATTTTTTTTTTTCTTATTAATTAATTTAATTTTTTTTTTCAACGAAACTAAGATACTAATGTATATAATTATTGAGCATGGGCTGCCTCCCATGAAGCGCTTAGTTTATAGTCACTCGCCCGACTTTTCTAGTTGAAGTCCTCAAATCTCCCAAATCCACAGCTGTGGCATTTCTATCAACATTTTCCCCTTCATAGTAATGTTTAAGAAGATAACTCTTTACCTTGAAAGTACGGTTGTCTTCTGCCTTCAACTCAACTGCACCATAAGGAAACACATTAACAATTTCAAAGGGTCCAGACCATCGTGATTTCAACTTACCTAGGAACAGCTTCAAGCGGGAGTTGTATTGTAAGGCCTTTTGACTAGGGAAAAATTCTCGCCTCAAAATGTTCTTATCATGCCATTGTTTTGTTCGTTCTTTGTAAATTTTGGCATTTTCATATGCTTCTTCTCTCATTTCAGCCATTTGATTTAGTTGAAGCAATCTTTTTTCACCTACAGCTTTCTCATCAAAGTTAAGGTATTTAATAGCCCAGTATGCCTTGTGCTCGAGCTCTACTGGTAAGTGACACGATTTACCAAAAACAATCTTGCATGGGGACATTCCTATAGGGGTTTTAAACGTTGTTCTATAAGCCCATAATGCATCGTCGATTTTTAAAGACCAATCTTTCCTGGATGCATTGACAGTCTTTTCAAGAATTCGCTTATTTTCCCTATTGGATACCTCAACCTGTCCACACATTTGTGGATGATAAGGGGTGGCAATTTTATGAGTAACTCCATACTTTAATAATAATTTCTCAAATTGCCTTTTACAAAAATGTGTTCCCCCAACACTTATTATAGCTCTAGGTACCCCAAATCTTGAAAATATATTCTTTTTCAAAAATTTAATGACAACCCTGCTGTCATTAGTTTGTAGAGCAACTGCTTCTACCCATTTCGAAACATAATCAACAGCTAAAAGAATGTATTTGTTTGAAAAATATGAGGGAAAAGGACCCATAAAGTCGATTCCCCAAACGTCAAAAAGCTCAATTACAAGTATATTATTTTTTGGTAATTCATGTCTTCTAGAAATGTTACAAGTCCTTTGACATTGAGCACAAGACATGATGTAGTTCCTGCAATCACTGAACAACCTGGGCCAATAAAATCCACATGATAAAATTTTAGATGCCGTTTTTTCAACACCAAAGTGACCTTCTGCCTCTCTAGAATGACAATGCTGTATAATGCTAAGCTGTTCACTTTTAGGTACGCATCATCTAATTATTTGGTCAGTACAATTTTTAAAGAGATATGGTTCATCCCAAAAATAAAAATTTCTTTTTCTATTGGTAGGATAAACCATATGGAGTGATTTTGCTAACCAAATAATTAACGATATCAGCATACCAAGGTAATCTTTGGACATCTACTACATGCAATTGTTCATCAGGGAACTTTTCATTAATAGGTGAATCAAAACAATTAGATTCCAGACGGGATAAATGAACAGCCACCACACTTTCAATTCCCTTCTTATATTTAATTTCCAGGTTAAATTCTTGCAGTAGTAGAATCCATCGAATTAACCTAGGTTTAGTATCAATTTTAGCAAATAAATACTTAAGAGTAGCATGGTCAGTATATACTATGATTTTAGAACCTATTAGATAAGGCCATAATTTATCGCATGCAAATATGACTGCTAAAAGTTCTTTTTCAGTTGTGGCATAATTCCTTTGGGCCTCATTTAAGGTTCTACTTGCATGGTATATTACATGAAATGACTTATCTTTCCTCTGCCTAAGTACCACTCCTACAGCATAGTCGCTGGCATCGCACATCAACTCGAATGGAAGCTCCCAATCAGGTGCAACAATCACTAGTGCAATAGTGAGCTTCTCCTTCAATAGATTAAATGCCTACAAACAATTGTCATAAAAAACAAAGGTAGAATCTTTTTCTAATAAATTACAAAGAGGTCTTGAGATTTTAGAGAAGTCCCTAATAAATCTCCTGTAGAAGCCAGCATGTCCCAAGAAGCTTCTGATTCCTTTCACTGTAGTAGGTGGTGGTAGCTTCTCTATCACCTCTACTTTTGCCTACTCAACCTCAATTCCCTACTTAGATACTTTATACCCTAAGACTATTCCCTCTCTTACCATGAAATGGCATTTTTCCCAATTAAGAAGCATATTAGTTTCCTTGCATCTCTTAAGCACACATCCTAAATTTGTCAAACATGTTTCGAATGACTTCTTAAAAACCAAAAAATCATCAGTGAATATTTCAATAAAATTTTCTATCACGTCAAAAAATATGGACATCATGCATCTTTAAAATGTAGCGGGTGCATTATAAAGACCAAAGGGCATTCTTCTAAAAGCAAATGTGCCATAGGGACAAGTTGATGGGTATCGAATCCAACAAAAATAAAACCTACTCCTAGACAATTATATGATTTGCATATAGTGGTGAGTAGGGTCGAATCCACAAGGATTGGTTAAAGATATTTCTATTCAAAGGGTATAAAGAGGAAAAGAAAACGAGGGGAGGTTTTGTTTGTGAATCAAAATAAAGTCGAAACAAGATAATAGAATCGTATATTGATAAAAGCCTAGCGAAAGGAATCAAGATAGTTTAATTCTCGGAATTGATCATCGATGCAAATATTTTCTATTCTTATTTCTAGATAAACTGGTTATGGTTATTAACAAGCTCTAACAACCTATCTCTCCGTACTTCCTCAATAATCAAGAGAAGCTCTTTGATTATTTCTCTTATCGATTAGACAACCCTAGACAAGCGCTTAGAATTTAATCTACCAATAGCATTAAAAACTAGAGAGACCACCAATTTATGCCAGTAGATTATAAGATAACCTATTTAAATATGATCATATACCTCCATAACATGAATTCAATCATCTCTTTTATAACCAAACATGTTATTGTATCACTAAGACTAGAACAATCAAACAATTACGGATTTGACGTGCTAGTTGACAATATATTAACTTACTAATTGAGTAGAAGAACTCTAATTCATACCAATCAACAAAGATAATAATGACAAGACAATCAGAAGATATATGAATATCCAAAAAAAAAGAATAGAATAAATACAAGTCAATTAGACCTCACAATTCGTGGCAATTAAATATCTATGACCCTTTGGCTAAAAAAGTAGCTTAGCTACTCATGTTCATCAACAAAACGAAAATAAAAAGTAGAAACATGATAAACCCGGTTGCCTGCTCTGCCTCCAAGATGATCCAAAGATTCAAGATTAAAGATTAAGAGTTACCCTAACCCTCTAGGGTTGGTTCTATTTATATTGTTAAAAGAATGGCAGATGATCTTTTGCTAGCAAGATACGAAAATATCTTTCCTTTTCCAAGTAGATTTTGAGAAGTGAATATTCGTCCGCCTGGCATGCCCTACCACACGGCCGTGGGTCAAGCCATGCCATCCTCTGTGCATATTTCACGTATCATCTTCCGTGTCCAGTGTGTACTACGGCTCCACCCACGACTAGATTTCCAACCGTGCCTTCCTTTGTGCATAATCAACAAGTCTTCATCCTTGTCCAGTGTGTACCACGGTCTACACCACGGCTAGATCCTAGGCCGTGCCTTCCTCTGTCAAAGTTCCACAATTTCTTCTCCATGGCACGTCTAGCTTCCACCACGGCTCCAAGCACGGTTGCTCCTACGGCCGTGCCTTAAGCCATGTCTCTCTCTATTGAATGTCCACATTTCCGCCTTCTTGTGCAGTGTGTAACACGGTTTGCACCATGGCCGTGCCTCAAACCATGCATCCTCCTAGGCAGGTACACGGCCGTGTACGTCAACCGTGTATCTTCCTATTGATTCAAAACCAAGTACATGGTCGTGTACTTCAATTACACGCCCATGTACTTCCCTCCGGTGGTGTAAATCCTTCTCTTTGAACCAAGTTATAGATGACTTCTCTAATTTACTTGAATTGGCACCTTTGACTCCATTTAACCTGATTTATCACCATAATAGAATTAAGTACCATTTCCTTATGATTTCTATAAAATCAATAATAATTTAACACAATTTATACTATAAAGATTGAGTATAAAATGGCTCTATCAAATTCCCCCACACTTAAACTCTTGCTTGTCCTCAAGGAATTGCATCAAATCAATTGAGAAATCTGTCATAGATTATACAAACTTTCTTTTCATCATTCCAAGCATCTATTCATTTGTAATTCATGACTTGTAATTTTAACGTCTACTACTTCAACCCAAACTGGTTTCCTGTGATCAAATTACTATGGACAAAATTCAATAGCTAATCTAAACAAAACAAACTTTAATCCTCATGTTTAGCAAAAGAATTTTTATTCCAAAAGTAAATACTTAATCCACTAAGGAAAAACACCCAATTAAACTTCATTGGACATTAGCAAACATATAATCCTTGCAACATAAAGTAAAAGCATATAGTATCAATTCTTTCCATAGATTTTCTCCCTTTTCTATTATAAGTCTTGTTTAATTCAATGAATGTTTACATTCATGTTCTTTTGATTTATTCAAGCATCTATTTTGACGGGTTTTTGCCCGCTTCTTTTCATGAGCTTTTGCCTTTTTCGCCCTTATCGTTATAGTGAGTTCATTGAGTCGGCAACATCCCGAGCTCATCACTCAAGTGACCGAGTTTTGAGATACCCCTATGGACTCTTCCTCACTCTAACATTCAAGTTTGAATACTCTTAACTCAATTAGTTGAATCATTGGAGTAATGGCTATGCTTGACTTTTTTTTCTTTTTTTTTTTAAAAGTGTTATGATTGCTTTACAAACAACTTGAAAGAGTATATAGTAACTAATATAACCTAGAAGTAAACTTGTTTATTTTTCACTTAAGGACTCGACTTACTCTTAGACTTCCAATTCTAAAGCTAAATACATGGTAAATTTGTTTCTTAAAGATTTCACTACTTAATTTTAACCAAGTATTCTAGTCACAGCAGTGGTTGAGTAAAGCATTTGAACAAGTTAATTTCACATGTTGTAGATGCTTATTACAACATTTAGTACAATCTCTAGATTTCATGATAATTTTGAAAAAAATTTGGCTTAAAATTGCTTAAGAACAAACATTCAAAGTATGGATCAATTCTCAATTCTCTATATTTTATTATCCTCTCCTCCACACTTAGCTTGAGCAGTGTCCTCACTGTTTCTAATTCAGCACAATTGAAGAGGAATTAACAACTCAAGGAACATTAGAGAATAAGAGAAAGGAAATACTGGTACTTCCCTGGTATTGGAGTTCTCCCCTTAAGCTCTGGAAAGTTTCATCTGATTATGTGTATCCTTGCTGCAGCTAATCCAAAGAGTTCAAAACTACACTAAAATCAAAACAAAACTAAAATTAAAACAAAACTAGAGCAAAACAAAACTAAAAATTGAATTTATTTTTTTTGACATGGGTTGCCTCCCATGAAGCGCCTTTCTTTAACGTCTTTGGCTAGACGTTCTTGGCTAGATGTTCGGATAAGGATTTTGATTCCAGCTTTGGTGCCTATGGTGATGGGTTAATAACATCCGCAACAAAAATAGGAGAGATATCGCTTGGACGTTTCATGGCATCATAAATGTTAAATTTAATCACTTCACCATCAAATTCCATACGAGGATACCATCATTTACATCGATTTTCATCTTGGATGTCTTAAGGAATGGTCGCCCTAATAATATCATTGATGAATTATGAGAATCATTATCTTCCATATCAAGCATATAAAAATCAGCAGGAAAAACCAACCCATTGACTTGAACTAAAACATCCTCTAGAACTCCCTCAGGATAAACATTGGACCTATCAGCAAGTTGAACTATAACTCCCGTTTCCTTTAAAGGACCAACATTTAAACGTTGATAAACAGACAAAGGCATGACATTGATAGAAGCTCCTAGATCACACATGGCTTTAGCGATTCCAAGATTACCTATTTTGCAAGGAATGGTAAACATACCTGGATCCTCACATTTAGGAGGAAGCTTCTTCTGAATAATGGCTGAAACATTTTCACTCACACTAATCTTTTCATTGCCTTTCAGCTTCCTTTTATTAGTGCACAAGTCCTTGAGGAATCTAGCATAGCGCGGTATTTGCTTAATTGCATCAAGCAAAGGAATATTTACCTCGACTTTGCGAAAAGTTTCCAGAATCTCTTTTTCTTCCGCTTCATTCTTGGATTTCGCCAATCTGGAGGGGAAAGGAGGTGGTATCGATGTGACCTTTGATGGCTCAACTAGAGACCTTCTAATATGGGTGTCCTGCTGGCTTGGAGTCGAAATCTCTTTCTTGGTCTCTTCCTCAAGATTAGACGGGTGTCCTTTCTCATTTGATCCCTACAATTCTATTCCACTTCTCAAGGTAATTGCGTTAACACTTTGCTTCGGGTTTGTAATAGTTTGAGAAGGTAACTTACCTTGAGTTTCTAATCTGTTTACTACAGAAGCAAGTTGGCTTACCTGATTCTCCAAGTTTTGAATGCTTTGCTTTGTTTCCTCCTGAAATTGTTTGGTATTAACAGCGAGAGACTTAACAATATCCTCAAGAGACATACCTAAAGTGGAAGGAGCTTGGGGTACTTGGTGTGATGGCTTAGGCTAGAATTGTTGGAAATGTTGAGGGTTATTGTCATATTGGAAGTTAGGATGATCCCTCCATCCAGGATTGTAAGTATTCGAGTAGGGGTCATACTTCCTTTGTGGTTGTCCTGGGAATCCTCCTACAACGTTGGCGTGTTCATGATTGTCATCTTGCAATGTGGGGCACATGTCGGTAGGATGATTAGGAGCAGCACAAATTCCACAAGCCTTCACTTGCTGGGTGTTTCCAAGAGCTAGCTGCTGCACAAGGGAGGTGAGATTAGAAATTTGATGTTCAAGGTTAGACACACTTACCTCAGTTACCTTCCTTGAAGACGTATCATGCCTATACCCAAATTGTTGCGAATTGGCAGCCATAATGGAGATCAATTCCCTAGCTTGACCAGGGGTTTTGTTTACTATGGCGCCTCCACTTGCAGCATCCATCATCTTCCTTTCCATCGGAAGCAGGCCTTCATAGAAGTATTGGATGAGAAGTTGTTCAGATATCCCATGTTGTGGACAGCTTGCACACAATTGCTTGAATCTCTCCCAATACTCATGAAGAGTCCCGGTGTCCCTCTGTTTGATACCACAAATTTCTCTTCTTATACCAGTGGCTCTGGATGCGGGGAAGAATTTGTCCAAGAAGAGTCTGACCATGTCTGTCCAAGTGGTTATAGAACCTGGAGGCAAATAAAACAACCAATCTTTAGCTTTAGTACTTAAAGAAAACAGGAAAGCATGTAGCTTGATTTGATCATCGGTTATCCCTTCCGGCCTCATACTAGAACACACTATATGAAACTCTTTCAAATGCTTGTGAGGATCTTCATTCTCAAGACCATGAAGGTGGGTAGCAGATGTATCAACCCAGATTTCAACTCTAATTCAACAGCTAGTTCGGGATAGTGAATACAAAGGGGTTGTTAATTCACATCCGGTGCAGCCAATTCCCTTAATGTTCTCTCGGGATTTGCCATATCGTCTTCTTTTTCAGAATCAAGGAGTGAATCAGACAAATCCGACGCTGAGTTCAGTCCAGGGGACGATCTAGCTTCTTGTCGCAGCCTCTTTAGAGTCTTCTCAATCTCCGGATTATAAGTTAGTTCACTTGTCTGAGAAGAACGAGTCATACAAGAAAAGAAATAAATTTGACACCAATCCCCAGCAACGGCGCCAAAATTTGATAGGTATCGAATCCAACAAAAATAAAACCTACTCCTAGACAATTAAATGATTTGCATATAGTGGTGAGTAGGGTCGAATCCACAGGGATTGCTTAAAGATATTTCTATTCAAAGGGTATAAAGAGGAAAAGAAAACGAGGGGGAGTTTTGTTTATGAATCAAAATAAAGTCGAAACAAGATAATAGAATTGTATATTGATAAAAGCCTAGCCAAAGGAATCAAGATAGTTTAATTCTCAGAATTGATCATCGATGCAAATATTTTCTATTCTTATTTCTAGATAAACTGGTTATGGTTATTAACAAGCTCTAACAACCTATCTCTCCGTACTTCCTCGATAATCAAGAGAAGCTCTTTGATTATTTCTCTTATCAATTAGACAACCCTAGACAAGCGCTTAGGATTTAATCTACCAATAGCATTAAAAACTAGAGAGACCACCAATTCATGCCAGTAGATTATAAGATAACCTATTTAAACATAATCATATACCTCCATAACATGAATTTGATTATCTCTTTTATAACCAAACATGTTATTGTATCACTAAGACTAGAACAATCAAACAATTACGGATTTGACGTGCTAGTTGACAATATATTAACTTGCTAATTGAGTAGAAGAGCTCTAATTCATACCAATCAACAAAGATAATAATGACAAGACGATCAGAAGATATATGAATATCCAAAAACAAAGAATAGAATAAATACAAGTCAATTAGACCTCACAATTCGTGGGAATTACATATCTATGACCCTTTGGCTAGAAAAGTAGCTTAGCTACTCATGTGCATCAACAAAACGAAAATAAAAAGTAGAAACATGATAAGCCCGGTTGCCTGCTCTGCCTCCAAGATGATCCAAGGTTCTTCAAGATCCAAAAATTCAAGATTAAAGATTAAGAGTTGCCCTAACCCTCTAGGGTTGGTTCTATTTATATTGTTAAAGGAATGGCAGATGATCTTTTGCTAGCAAGATACAAAAATATCTTTCCTTTTCCAAGTAGATTTCGAGAAGTGAATATTCGTCCGGCTGGCACGCCCTACCACACGGCCGTGGGTCAAGCCGTGCCATCCTCTGTGCATATTTCACGTATCATCTTCCGTATCCAGTGTGTACCATGGCTCCACCCACGGCTAGATTTCCAACTGTGCCTTCCTCTATGCATAATCAACAAGTCTTCATCCTTGTCCAGTGTGTACCACGGTCTACACCACGGCTAGATCCTAGGCCGTGCCTTCCTCTGTCAAAGTTCCACAATTTCTTCTCCTTGGCAAGTTTAGCTTCCACCACGGCTCCAAGTACGGTTGCTCCCACGGCTGCCTCCACGGCTGTGCCTTAAGCCGTGTCTTTCTTTGTTGAAAGTCCACATTTTCGTCTTCTTGTGCAGTGTGTAACACGGTTTGCACCATGGCCGTGCCTCAAACCGTGCGTCCTCCTAGGCAGATACACGGCCGTGTACGTCAACCATGTATCTTCCTGTTGATTCAAAACCAAGTACACGGCCGTGTACTTCAATTACACGCCCATGTACTTCCCTCCGGTGGTGTAAATCCTTGTCTTTGAACCAAATTGTAGATGACTTCTCTAATTTACTTGAATTGGCACCCTTGACTCCATTTAACTTGATTTATCACCATAATAGAATTAAGTACCATTTCCTTATGATTTCTATAAAATCAATAATAATTTAACACAATTTATACTATAAAGATTGAGTATAAAATGGCTCTATCACAAGTAAAGGTGGTTTTCTCCTAGTCCTCGGGTGCTATATGGATTTGATTGTAACCGGAGTAACCATCTAAAAAGCAGTAATAATCATGCCCTGCAAGTTTTTCTAACATTTGATCTAAAAGGGAGGGGGGAAATGATCTTTGTGGTTAGCATCATTCAGTTTTCTATAGTCTATAGAGACTCTCTAACCAGTTACAGTGCGAGTGGGAAATAATTCATTAGCCTCATTTTTTACTACAGTCATACCATCTTTTTTTGGTACAACTTAGATAGGACTTACCCATTTACTATCAAAAATTGGAAAAACAATGCCTGCATCTAACAATTTAAGCACTTCTTTTTTTACAACTTCCTTAAGAGTTGGGTTAAGTCTTCTTTGTGGTTGTACTGTAGGTTTGCACTTAGACTTAAGAAATATCCTATGAGTACAAATTGAAGGGCTAATTCCCTTAATATTAGCAATGGTCCACCCGATAGCTTCCTTATGCTCTCTTAGAACATCCAAAAGTTGTTACTCTTGATGACCTGTCAAAGAAGAGGATTAGTTGTAAGTTTTCTACCAATGCATTAGATATGACATTAGTACAACTACCAGTATTAATGAAAAGCATACATAGGTTACCTCGAATTCGACAAGGTGTGTGGAATAGATTCTCCCTCTGTATGTCCCTAGCATCTAGAGACATGGTCATAACCCTATGTAATACATTAATAGGTAAGTAATTTTCTCCCTTTTTATCCTCATGTGTTTTAACGTGTTCATCATCATAATAGTCTTGTAAGGCCAAGGATAAATCTGTAGGCTCGTCAGTCTCTTCCTCATCATCTTCCTCATTATCCTCCATGATGGTCATCACCCTTTTATTATGATACTGTGCAACCATATCTCCAAATCCCATGCATTTGAAACATTTAATCTAGCACATCTTCCTACTGGTTGACCCCTATACCGTCTGCCTCAAATTAGATCCAATTACCTCTTTGCCTTTCCCAAAAACATTTTTCTCCTTTTCTATACTAGGGATAACTTTGTCTACAACCTTGAAATGCTCACCTACACCCTTTGACCCATTCAACTAACCATTAGCCCCCATGGGCTTTATAGTAGTACTGGGCCCGCTCCTAGTAACCTGGAATAAATAGGATCGCCTCTGCCTTTCCACTTTCGATGTTAGCTGTGTAGCCTCGTCAAGTGTACTATATCTCTGAAGCTTAACTACACAAGCTATCTCATACTTCAACCCAAATACAAAATGTACTAAGGTTTGTTCATGAGGTTCAACTGATCCACATCTGATCATTAGCGTCTCAAACTCCTGTACGTAGTCATCCACCGTTTTACCCCCCCTGTCTAAGTGTCTGGAGATGCATAAACAGCTCTTGCCTGTAGTGTTCCAGTATGAATCTCTTCCTCAAAACTCTTTCATGTCTCTCCAAGTGTGTATTTCAGCCTCTCCATCCCTTCGCCTGTTGATCACCGGATTTTTCCATCACAAGGTGACATACCCTATGAACTCCATAGCTGTAAAACATTCCCTGGTGTCACCATCAATCTCATGACACAAAAAGACTCTCAACTTTGTTTTCCCAGTCCAGGTAATCATCGGCGAAACCCTTGCCATCAAATGAAGGCATCTGTAGCTTCACATACTCCAATCCCTGAGGTGGCCTGATTTCCTTATTTAGGTATTGATTAACTCTAAAATTATCATCTCTGTCCTCCCTAAGAGCATGATAATCTCCTTCTACTCTTCTCCCCATAATTCCTCCAACTGTCCCCTCTCTATGAACATTCTAAGGAGCTACTCCAGGTAGTGCCTGGAGGTTTTCCATAGGTGGTTGTAGTAATGGCATCCTATCAATCCTTATTGCTAATGTAGCAACAATCGTAGTAAGGTCCTGAAGTTGTTTATCCAAAGTTCTTCCACCTGTATTCCAATGCCCAGGTCCGCCACCCACTTGGCTATTGGCCTCATTGTCAATTCCTCCATTCACATTGTCATTCGACAAAGTTGTAGACTTGGTTTATTGAATCACAAGGACAATTAGAAGCAAAGTAATATGCCTCACAATCACCCCACACTTCAATGCCACATAACAATCAAATCACCTCAAAAGAAAATCACCAATTCCCCTTTAAGCTTCACACACTTCCACGGATTACTTATATAACAACACCACAACAACTCTAATTACGATAATAACAAGTGGTAGTAATAATAAACACTTCTCCAAATATGAAATCAATGCTTCTAACTAAGCAAAGTGTGTTTAAGTGATCAATGCACAATAACTTCCACACTTAATGTTTGCTTTTTAAATAAAAAATTTCCTACCATTATTCCTTTTCTAATCACGGTAATAAACATACTCATCCTCTTCACATGCATCACCTTCTTTACACAACACAACTCCACAACAATTTATAACACTTCAAGTGCAGCACCTTCCTTACATAACTCTGTAATAGACGTATACCGCCACACATACTACACACATGCAACAATTTACACTGCCACTCACACAACACACAGACACGGTGCACTCCTTCAAACAACAACAATAATACTTCAAATGTATCACTTCCTTGCCTTAACACAGACAACACTTCATTTTGAAACTCCCTGATCCACACAAAAAGAGATATAAAATGAGCGTGAATAAATACCGGCAAGTGTACCGGATCGGATCAAGTAATATAGTGAGAGAAGAGTGTCGAACCACGAAGATTGATTAAGTAATAGACCTTTATCAATTTCTACTATTATTTAGGCAATGATGTTTGATGAGAATTGAATGAATTATGCTAAATGCTCAAAAAGAGAATTGTGTTTGAAAAATGATGAATTGATGGTGGGAAATAGAATCCACCCTAATTCCACTAATCATATTGTCTTCATGTTATAATAACTCATAGCTATATAGATTTTCACAAGAAATTAACAAAACCTTAATCCTTTATCAAGTTTTAAAGCAATGTTACTCCAATTTAATTTAATAGCTCCCGCTAATTAAAATCAAATGAGGATTCTAATTCACAATCATAAAATTCCCAATTATATGATTGCCTAATATCTTTAAAATAATTTCTCCTAATCCCTTAGTGAAAAATTTAATAAAAATATTGCATGAAACACTTAGGTCAATTTCTAATAAAATTCAATAATGATGCTTCCACATGAATTATTAAATCTTACTTAGGAATTCTTGATAAAACCTAAATTTCTCTTTCAAGTCATTTACATTCCTATGCATTGATTTCAATTACAAAATACAATTCATAGCAAGACTTCTTATATGAAAATTTCGTATATCTATATTTCCTATAACATGAATACAATGATCATTTTAGTTTGAATTATGGCTTCATCATGTTTCCCACAAGGATGATTTAGAACATTATAGTATGAATTACATAAAAACAATTAAAATAAATAGGTGCCATGGAATTCATATTGAACAACAAGAATAAACTAATAAATGGCATACAAGAAAATAAAGTAAATGAAACAATGGCTATAATCTTCAAGAACTTGTAGAACTTCAATCTTTCAAAATGACTCCTTGAATTCTTCAATTGAAAGCAAACTTCAGCAAAATGACATTCTTTCTTCAAACTAAACTTTGGAAAAATCTAAAGTTCCTAAGGGAATTCTAATGATTCAAAAGAAAGACAAATGATGCTAAAACAAAGAAGAAAAACAAAGGATGCTAAACAAAAGATGCTAAGAAAAAGGGATTCTAAAACAAAAGGGGATTCTAAACAAAAGGGGATGCTAAACAAAAGGGGATGCTCCCAAGGTTCACACAAGGGGCCTATTTATAGATCCAAAGAGGAGGGGGATAAAGTTGATCTGATGAGGATTTGAGTCAGCAAATTAATTAAGATACGATTTTGGAGAGATTTTCACAATGGATATCCGGGGAGTAATGAAGGCCGGCTCAAGGCCGGCGGCCTTGAATGTAGGCCGGCTTTAAGGCCGGCGGCTTTAATGCTTTTTAAGGCCGGTTTAATATAGGCCGGCTCAAAGCCGGCGGCCTTGAATGTAGGCCGGCCCAAGGCCGGCGGCCTTCAGTGCAATCCTCCGCTTGCTTCTTCAATTTTGTGAAAAACTCCTCCAATTAACTTGTAATTTACTTTTGAGTCCTCAAAACCTGTATTTTCACAATAAACACCATTAAGTATCATTTCTTTATTTTTTCTTATAATATTGAAATAAATTTAATATAAGTCCAAAAGAAAATATAAGTATAATGTGATCTTATCAACATCCCCACACTTGAACTTTTGCTTGTCCTCAAGCAAAATAATTGATTTAAACAAGAGAAATCCATCATTAAACTTTTGGTGCCCATTGTTCTGACCATACTGAAATTTGTAACTAGTATATCTAGTTGAAATTTAGTAGTTAATCTAAATATAACAGATTTTTAATCCCAGTGTTTAACAATAAAAAACAATACTTAGTCCATAAGGAAAAACATTCATTTAAACTTCATTGGTTATTAGCAAGTATCATCTCCCTCAATTTTACTTCTCTAAACAAGACAACAAGGAGTGAAAGCATGTGGTATCCATTTTTTTCCTAGAATTTCTCCCTTTTTAATTTAGTCTTTATTTCACTTATTGTCCTATATTCATATTTTTATTTTTTTATTTGCTTTAGTTGACAGCGGAGTCAGACTTCACTCTTCTGAGGGACCAAAGCACGCCCATGTCAACCAAGCTTTCATTAAGGTACTAAATTTTTGCCTTTCCGTCCTTCTCGTTATTGTGAGTTCATTGAGTCGGCACATCCTGGGCTCATCGCCTAAGTGACCAGGTTTTAAAGGGACCCCTACGAACTCTTCCTCACACTAACATTTAAGATTGGATACTCTTAACTCACTTTCCTGAGTCATTGGAGTAAAGGCTTTTTTTTTTTTACATAAATGAATATTAGTTAAGACTATTTTTATAAGGGATCACTAAGTAAAATGTTTCCTTTACCTCTTTCACTAGGTGTTAAGGTATTCTCAAAGAAATTTCAAGAGAAATTTATCCCAATCAATTTTTCCTTGAAGTAAACTTGCTTGTTTTTTCAACTTAAGGACTCAATCTCAAGTTCAAAGGCTAAACATAGGGTAAACTCGTTCTCTAGAGATTTCACTATTAAATTTTAACTATGTAAACTAGTCACAACAGTTGGCGAGTGGGGCACCAATCTAAGTCAATTTCAAGATTCCATTGATGATAAACACTTAAGGACATAAATAAAGCATGGGAATTGGAAGTTCATGATGTGTGCAATCAATCATTATACTTCTACATTTGTAATCCCTTCCCCATACTTAAATTGGACAATGTCCTCATTGTTCCTATAATAGCACAAAATTAAGGAAAAGAATGTCAATGCAAAAATTGAAACACTGGTACTTCCCTGGTGTAAAGTTATTCATCAATAAGAAAATTCCTCCAAAATGTCTGTCATCCCTGTTTCATAATGAAATAAACACTAAAAGAAAAATGTCATGGATCACAAGTCTTCCCAACAAGTGGGTGCTGAACAAAATCCATACAAACCAATCATCAACGTTAAAAAAAAATTAGAGAAGAAATTCAAAAACTGTCGGACTCAGAGCTGGAGACCTCACTTGAGGTCTTATAATCCAAATGTTCTGCGGCTGCTGGATGAAAACATGATATTGCAGATTTTAACATATTGACCAAGGTGGTCCTAAATTTCTTGTTCTTTTTCTGCTCTTTATGAAATTTTTTCTTGACTTCTTTTATGTCTTTTCTCAACTGTTCATAACTGCTAGTATGAAGGGTAGAATAAGAACCTGAGGGTCTATCAGTGGAAGGAACCTCATGAATTCCCTCCTCGTCAATGGGAGGATTAGGCCTGTGGATTACATTGGTGAGTCCCCAACCTCTGAATGGTGCAGAGGAAATCCTCTTACACTCTATTCCCTTATCATCAATAGGATCTCTGAAAATCCCCATACCTTTCAATAATGCAGTTATGTATCCTTCACACAAAATAAATTGTGTCCTTGTATCCTCAATCTGTCTGCTCATAAAAGTAACTGCCTCTATACCAATGTCAAGTTTGTAATCATTAATCATGCAAAAGAGGTAAAACATATCAAAACTAGTCACCTTACTATGACTAGTTTTCTTACAACAGATTGTGTGAGCAAGGATATGGTGGAGTAACTTGTGCTCTATAGAAGAAAAAATAGAAGCCAAAGAATTTGAAGGTACGAAATCATCTTGTCTAGGATGAATCATCTGCAACCACATCATTTCAGCACTCATTCCTTCAGGCCAGGAGTTAGTTGAATTTTCTTCAGGTTCTGGGTCATCATGAAGTTTTAAGAAGAACCCGATTTGATTCAACTGTAATATGTGAATCTCTTCATAGGCTTGAAAAGTCATGGCGATGCTATCATCCTTCTCTATCTGCAAAGTGGACAAAAACTCAATTGTAATATCTTTATAAGCTGGCTCTCTTATCTCGAAGAGCTGAAACCAAGTCTTATTTGCCACCATGTGTTGCAATCTTTCATCTATGCCATATTCCTGCAGAACCGTCCAATCCAGATATTGATGATTTAAGATTGTCATCTTGTCAAACCTTTTCTTCCTTTCCTTTGCATATTCTTGATTAGAAAGTAGGAACTTTGGTTGGGTTCCTGAAGTTGATGGTTCAGAGGTCTTTTGCTTCTTCCTCCTAGGCTGGAAGTTTTTGGGTTGCATTGCTACAAAAAGTGATGTTAGTTCATCGATTAGCTAACTCAATTAAACTTCTCATGCCAACATATTCATGTTGCACTCATGGTTTATCATTAAAGAAGCACCAGAAATTACTTAAGCACGGAAGTTTCTTTATGTCAATTACACTTGCAATTAGAAATTAATGGTTGGCAGCCTAAGTCATGCGGCCTAGATTTTAACCAAAGTGGGATTTTTCAAAAAAAACGCGGGAAAAGGAGAACACATGAGTTTCAAGCTGTGCAAATACTCTAACAAATAGTGAAAGAATAATCATGTAATTAACAGTAGCAAGGTTCTTCTAAACTCATGCAATCTGAATTTTTTTTTTTTGCAAAATATACCCATTCATGAACTTGATTTACAGCATCTCCTAATCATGACGCAAGAACTCAAAATTAATCCATAACTACTTTAAGTAATAGTAGTTACATTTCTCTAAAGCACAAAAATCCCAAATTCTAACAATTTTACACAATTGGTTAAATCCTAATTTCTAATTTGCTAAATGGGTTTCGGACGAATCAAACACAAATCACTATAACCCATCAACATGCAAGTATAACAATCGACTTCTACATGAAAAATCATCAAACCAACAACTTCAATCCAACAATCCCATCAATTCCGCATGTGATCCGAAATTTACAACCCACAGGGACAATATTTTCAGCAAACTTCCAACAAGCAAAGAAGAAAGAACTTAAAGAGAAGAAGAAAGGAACTTACTTGGAATGTCTTGGATGCACGAGGAGAGTGAATGAGAGAGTAAGGAAGAAATAGGTTAAAGAGAGAGAAGAAGTGCGAGAGAGAGAGATGTCGTGAGAAAAAGTGAGTTAAGAGAGAGAGACAAAAAATGGGCAATTGAGAGAGAGAGACGGGCTGGCCAATGTCTAAAAACTAGACAAAGGCCGACACCCTGTACCTGTACGCGGCCGACCTTTATAAGTCGGCCTTTATTTGTACTAAAAGTTTAGGCCGGCTTAAAGCCGGAGGCTTTTATCCGGCTTAAATTTTTTTTTTTTCAACGAAACTATTATATATACTTATTAAGCATGGGCTGCCTCCCATGAAACGCTTAGTTTATAGTCGCTAGCCCGACTTTTCCAGTTCAAGTTCTCAAATTTCCTAAATCCACAACTGTGGCATTTCTATCAACATTTTCCCCTTCATAGTAATGTTTGAGAAGATAACCATTTACCTTGAAAGTACGGTTGTCTTCTGCTTTCAACTCAACTACACCATAAGGAAACACATTAACAATTTCAAATGGTCCAGACCATCATGATTTCAACTTACTTGGGAACAGCTTCAATCGAGAGTTGTACAATAAAACTCTTTGACCAGGCAAAAACTCTCGCTATAGGATGTTCTTATCATGCCATCGCTTTGCTCTCTCCTTGTAAATTCTCGCATTTTCATATGCTTCCTCTCTCATCTCGGCCATTTGATTCAATTGGAGCAACCTCTTTTCACCTACATCTTGCAACTCAAAGTTAAGGTATTTTATGGCCTAGTATGCCTTGTGCTCAAGCTCTACAGGTAGGTGACATGATTTACCATAAACAATCTTGTAGGGGGACATTCCAATAGGTGTTTTAAAAGCTGTTCTATAAGCCCACAATGCATCATCAAGTTTTAAAGACCAATCCTTTCGAGATGCATTGACAGTTTTCTCTAAGATGCGCTTTATTTCCCTATTGGACACCTCAACCTATCCACACGTTTGTGGATGATAAGGGGTGGCAATTTTGTGAGTAACTCCATATTTTAATAATAATTTCTCAAATTTCCTGTTACAAAAATGTGTTCCCCTATCACTTATTATAGCTCGAAGTACCCCAAATCTTGAAAATATATTCTTTTTCAAAAATTTAATGACAACCCTGCTATCATTAGTTTGTAGAGCAACTGCCTCTACCCATTTCAAAACATAATCAACAGCTACAAGAATATATTTGTTTGAAAAAGATGAGGGAAAAGGACCCATAAAGTCGATTCCCCAAATGTCAAAAAGTTCAATTACAAGTATATTATTTTGTGGTAATTCATGTCTTCTTAAAATATTGCCAGTCTTTTGGCATTGAGCACAAGTTATAATGAAGTTCCTGCAATCATGAAACAAACTGGGCCAATAAAATCCACAAGATAAGATTTTAGCTGCCGTTTTTTCCATACCAAAGTGACCTCCTACCTCTCTAGAATGACAATGCTGTATAATGCTAAGTTGTTCACTTTCAGGTATGCATCGTCTAATTATTTGGTCAGCACAATTTTTAAAGAGATATGGTTCATCCCAAAAATAAAACTTCACATCATGTAAAAATTTCTTTTTCTGTTGGTAGGATAAACCATATGGAGTGATTTTGCTAACCAAATAATTAACGATATCAGCATACCAAGGTAATCCTTGAACTTCTGCTACATGCAATTGTTCATCAGGGAACTTTTCATTAATAGGTGAATTAAAACAATTAGATTCCAGACGGGATAAATGATCAGCCACCACATTTTCAGTTCCCTTCTTATCTTTAATTTCCAGGTTAAATTCTTGTAGTAGTAGAATCCATCGAATTAACCTGGGTTTAGCATCAGCTTTAGCAAATAAATACTTAAGGGCAGCATGGTCAGTATATACTATGATTTTAGAACCTATTAGGTAAGGCCGGAATTTATCGCATGCAAATATGACTGCTAAAAGTTCTTTTTCAGTTGTGGCATAATTCCTTTAAGCCTCATTTAAGGTTCTACTCGCATAGTATATTACATGAAATGACTTATCTTTTCTTTGCCCAAGTACCGCTCCAATAGCATAGTCATTGGCATCGCACATCAACTCGAATGGAAGCTCCCAATCAGGTGCAACAATCACTAGTGCAGTAGTGAGCTTCTCCTTCAATAGATTAAATGCCTGCAAACAATTATCATCAAAAATAAAGGCAGAATCTTTTTCTAGTAAATTACAAAGAGGTCTTGAGATTTTAGAGAAGTCCCTGATAAATCTCCTGTAGAAGTCAGCATGTCCCAAGAAGCTTCTGATTCCTTTCACTGTAATAGGTGGTGGTAGCTTCTCTATCACCTCTACTTTTGCCCTGTCAACTTCAATTCCCTGCTTAGATACTTTGTGCCCTAAGACTATTCCCTCTCTTACCATGAAATGGCATTTTTCCCAATTAAGAAGCAGATTAGTTTCCTTGCATCTCTTAAGCACACATCCTAAATTTGTCAGACATGTTTCGAATGACTTCCCAAAAATAGAAAAATCATCCATGAATATTTCAATGAACTTTTCTATCATGTTAGAAAATATGGACATCATGCATCTTTGAAATGTAGCGGGTGCATTACAAAGACCAAAGGGCATTCTCCTAAAAGCAAATGTGCCATAGGGACAAGTAAAGGTGGTTTTCTCCTGGTCCTCGGGTGCTATATGGATTTGATTGTAACCAGAATAACCATCTAAAAAGCAGTAATAATCATGCCCTGCAAGTTTTTCTAACATCTGATCTATAAAAGGGAGGGGGAAATGATCTTTGCGGGTAGCATCATTCAATTTTCTATAGTCTATACAGACTCTCCAAACAATTACAGTGCGAGTGGGAATTAATTCATTAGCCTCATTTTGTACTACAGTCATACCACCTTTTTTTGGTACAACATAGGCAGGACTAACCCATTTACTATCAGAAATTGGAAAAATAATGCCTGCGTCTAACAATTTAAGCACTTCTTTTTTTACAACTTCCTTAAGAGTTGGGTTAAGTCTTCTTTGTGGTTGTACTGTAGGTTTACACTTAGCTTCAAGAAATATCCTATGAGTACAAATTGAAGGGCTAATTCCCTTAATATCAGCAATGGTCCACCCGATAGCTTCCTTATGTTCTCTTAGAACATCCAAAAGTTGTTACTCTTGATCACCTGTCAAAGAAGAAGAAATGATTATTGGCAAAGTATCATTTGTTCCAAGATAAGCATACTTTAAATGACCAGGCAAAGGTTTAAGTTCAAGCACCGGGGGTTGTGTCAATGACGGCATCGGTTTCTTCTCAGTGGTCCCCAGCTCCTCATAGTGTCGAGTCTTGAATTCATAAACTTGTTCAGCACGTTCTTCTTGGGGTTCATCCTCATCATCACTCCAATCATCTAAATCCCTAAGAACCGACTCCATCGTGTCCATACCTACACTCTCTTCCATGAACTCAAAGGAAAGCTCATCAACACTATCAATAGTGTAACAGGATTTACAGTCATCAAATTTCTTTGTAGCCTCATACACATTAAACGTGACTTGTTCATCCATAACTCTTAAAGTAAGCTTACCTTGTTCCACATCAATTAAGGCTTTAATTGTTGCAAGGAACGGTCTGCCAAGGATCATGGGTACCTCTTTATCCTCCTCCATCTCTAAGACTACAAAGTCAATTGGAAAGATGAATTTATCTACTTTCACTAGGAAATTTTCCACAATCCCTCTTGGGTATTTGATGCTCCTATCAGCAAGTTGCGAGGTAACATGAGTTCCCTTGCACTCTCCAAGTCCCAATTTCCTAAAAATAGATAGAGGCATTAAATTTATACTTGCACCAGAGTCAATAAGAACTTTATCAAAATGAAAATTGCCTATGGTGCAAGGAACAGTAAAACTCCCCTGATCTCTTTGTTTTCTTGGCAAACTAGGTACATCATTCTATAAGATCATTAAACATTCCCCTATAAGCATCACCGGCTCATTCCCTTCAATCATTCTCTTCTTTGTGAGTAAATCCTTCATGAACCTAGCATATGATGGCATTTCCTGAAGTGCTTCTGCAAAAGGAATGTTAATTTGCAATTTTTTAAAGACTTCTAAAAATTTAGCAAATTGTGAATCCAATTGTTGTTGCTTCAGCCTTCTTGGGAAAGGAATAGGAGGAACATATGCTTTCACTTTTGGTGAATTTTTCTTTGGTTCCTCTTCCTTTTGTTTCCCTTTATCTTTCTCTAGGTTAACCTCCTCTTCCTCAAATTTCTTATCAACTAATTCCTTACCACTTCTTAGCATAATAGCATTTACACCCTTAGGATTCTGCTCAGTATTGCTAGGTAAAGACCCAGATGGTCTATTACTCAACTGTTGAGACATTTGACTCAGCTGATTTTCAAGATTCCTAATGGTGGCTTGTTGATTTTGCAACATTGTGTCAGTCTTTTGCATATAACTTATCATGAGTTCTTCCATTTTAGACTGACCTTGCTGAGAAGAGGTATTATGATTAGGATATTGTTGATGGGTAGTATTATGATTAGGACCTTGCTTTTGAAATCCAGGGGGTTTAAGTGCATTATTATCATTTCTCCATGAGAAATTTGGATGATTACGCCACCCTGGATTGTAGGTGTTTGAATAAGGTCCTTGATTTCCTCTTTGGAAATTGTTGACAAAATTTACTTGCTCTCCATGGGATGAGGAGGAAAAGTTTCCAAATGGGCACTCAAGAGTTGAGTGTGGTCCTGAGCATAACTCACAACAAGAAATTTGATTAACATTGAAAGAAGGTGTAGAGGTGAGTTTACTTACTTGGGCGGTAAGAGTAGAAATCTGAGCTGTTAAGGTGTCCATGTCATTGACAGATGCCACTCTAGACTTACCTCTTTCATGTTGCCAATTATGTGCACTAGAGGCCATTTCATCTATCAAAGCACTAGCCTCATCATATGTCTTACTCATTAGTGCACCACCAGAAGCAGCATCTACCAGAGATCTCAATGTGTCATCTAAACTGAGATAGAATATCTCAATAAGGAGATTATCTGGTAATCCATGATGAGGGAATTTTCTAATTGCCTCCTTGAATCTTTCCCATGCTTCATACAGTGATTCACCACTAAACTTACTGAAGTTTGTGATGTCATTTCTTAACCTAGCAGTTCTAGCTGGTGGAAAAAATCTCCTTAAAAATTTAGATGAAAGATCTACCCAAGTGGTTACGGAGTCTTGTGGCAATGAATTGTACCAAGCCCTAGCTTTTTCTCTAAGTGAAAACGGAAAAAGTTGTAACCTAATTACATCATCAAATACATTATTCATTTTCACTGTATTACAATATTGAAGAAATACTGCAATATGCTCATCAGGACTCTCATTTGGATATCCTCCAAATTGATTTGATTGAACCATTTGAACGAGTGCTGGTTTTAACTCGAAATTGTTAGCCTGAATTATCGGTCTTCTTATTGCAGGACCTGAAACAACAGGTATCGTGTATTCCCGAAGTGCTCTACCAACACCCTGAATCTGATTGTTGTTCTCATCTGCCATGTTCTCTTCTTCCTTTCTTCTCTGCTCTCTTCTAAGTTGTCGCAAGGTGCGTTCTATCTTAAGATTAACTGGTAGAAGTTCAGCACTTCTACTCTTGCGCATAAAAAGAATCTCAAAGAGAATAGGAAACGATCACACAATGAAAAAATAAAATTAAATTAATTTAAATAACAAAATAATTGTGCCTAAATTAACAATAGAATCTGAAGATGGTCTAATATTAATCAATCCCCGGCAACAGCGCCAAAAACTTGATCCACGCAAAAAGAGATATAAAATGAGCGTGAATAAATACCGGCAAGTGTACCGGATCGGATCAAGTAATATAGTGAGAGAAGAGTGTCGAACCACGAAGATTGATTAAGTAATAGACCTTTATCAATTTCTACTATTATTTAGGCAATGATGTTTGATGAGAATTGAATGAATTATGCTAAATGCTCAAAAAGAGAATTGTGTTTGAAAAATGATGAATTGATGGTGGGAAATAGAATCTACCCTAATTCCACTAATCATATTGTCTTCATGTTATAATAACTCATAGCTATATAGATTTTCACAAGAAATTAACAAAACCTTAATCCTTTATCAAGTTTTAAAGCAATGTTACCCCAATTTAATTTAATAGCTCCCACTAATTAAAATCAAATGAGGATTCTAATTCAAAATCATAAATTTCCCAATTATATGATTGCCTAATATCTTTAAAATAATTTCTCCTAATCCCTTAGTGAAAAATTTAATAAAAATATTGCATGAAACACTTAGGTCAATTTCTAATAAAATTCAATAATAATGCTTCCACATGAATTATAAAATCTTACTTAGGAATTCCTGATAAAACCTAAATTTCTCTTTCGAGTCATTTACATTCTTATGCATTGATTTCAATTACAAAATACAATTCATAGCAAGACTTCTTATATGAAAATTTCGTATATCTATATTTCCTATAACATGAATACAATGATTATTTTAGTTTGAATTATGGCTTCATCATGTTTCCCACAAGGATGATTTAGAACATTATAGTATGAATTACATAAAAACAATTGAAATAAATAGGTGCAATGGAATTCATATTGAACAACAAGAATAAACTAATAAATGGCATAAAAGAAAATAAAGTAAATGAAACAATGGCTATAATCTTCAAGAACTTGTAGAACTTCAATCTTCCAAAATGACTCCTTGAATTCTTCAATTGAAAGCAAACTTCAGCAAAATGACATTCTTTCTTCAAACTAAACTTTGGAAAAATCTAAAGTTCCTAAGGGAATTCTAATGATTCAAAAGAAAGACAAATGATGCTAAAGCAAAGAAGAAAAACAAAGGATGCTAAACAAAAGATGCTAAGCAAAAGGGATTCTAAAACAAAAGGGGATTCTAAACAAAAGGGGATGCTAAACAAAAGGGGATTCTAAACAAAAGGGGATGCTCCCAAGGTTCACACAAGGGGCCTATTTATAGATCCAAAGAGGAGGGGGATAAGGTTGATCTGATGAGGATTTGAGTCAGCAAATTAATTAAGATACGATTTTGGAGTGATTTTCGCAATGGATATCCAGGGAGTGATGAAGGCCGGCTTAAGGCCGGCGGTCTTGAATGTAGGCCAGCTTTAAGGCCGGCGGCTTTAATGCTTTTTAAGGTCAGTTTAATATAGGTTGGCTCAAGGCCGGCTCAAAGCCGGCGGCCTTGAATGTAGGCCAGCCCAAGGCCAGCGGTCTTCAGTGCAATCCTCCGCTCGCTTCTTCAATTTTGTGAAAAACTCCTCCAATTAACTTGTAATTTACTTTTGGGTCCTCAAAACCTGTATTTTCACAATAAACACCATTAAGTATCATTTCTTTATATTTTCTTATAATATTGAAATAAATTTAATATAAGTCCAAAAGAAAATATAAGTATAATGTGATCTTATCACTCCCTTACACCAAAACTTCACAAACAAATGCAGCAAGCAACAATTTAAATAACTCCACTAAATGCAACCTTCTCCTTAAAAGGTAAGACAATTCAAATTCAAACAACAATCTTTAATGCTACTCAATAACTACTTCAAGTTAATGGATGTTTGAATTCAAATGATTTTCTTTTATTTTTTTTTCTTTTTACACAACACAATCTGAAAATTGCAAACACACTACTTAATTTCCGAAATCCTCTACAAGAATTCAAAATCACACACTTCTATGATTCAAATTTCACTTTTCTCAAATGATCTCAATGATCTAATGGAAAATTTTCTAGCACCATAGATGCTCTTAGAACTCGATTTGGATTAGCATCCAAATCGCTCATATTTCACTTTATTTCTTTTTATCTAATAAATATTTGAGTAATAATCTTACAAGTACAATAATATTTCTCCATGGGATGCTAACATGTCCTACATTAGTTTATGGTCATGGGACATCATCAGATTTGCATCCAAAGGCCCGCTGCGATTGATTTCATTTCGAAGCATTGGCTCTTGAAGATTTATATTACTTGTACTTTGTAATTGTTCTTTGGATCATTTTATGTTGTAATTTCTTTCGGGAAACTTACATTTTGTTTATAATTTTCATTTAGGACCAGCCACCCTAAAAGTGGCATAGTTGTAATTTTCTAGACTTTCTAACTCTAAAGGGAGCAAGTATAAATACTTGCTTAAGTAAGGTTTTGAAGAGGCCAATTTTTAGAACAAACACTTCACTTTCACGTGAGAGAATTAGGGTTTCCTAGTTCAAATTTTCTCTTATCAATTTCAATCCCAAGAGTTGAGATTGTAGTGAGTGCAAAACTTGAAATTGTGAGTCATATCAATTTCAATTTGTTGTGATTTCTTTTCTTCTCTAGTGTGCATTATCTAGGGTTGAATTAGAATATTTCTTGGTTAGATTTGATTAAGTTTTGATTCAAAATAGTGAGCTTGTTTGAGTAGTGATCATACTTGTTATTTATCAACAATTGCTTATCATTGTTAACGTGAATTACATTTTTCTATAAAGGGGGATCATGGTATTGCCTTTGCTAGTTATGCTTGAATTGACATGATAATTCAAGCTTAGTTAGTGTATATTGAGGGATTTGATTCACTGTGGTGGATTAGTTCATGATTAATTGATTTTAGATCTCTTTGCACCCATTAGGAATCATGCAATTTCCTAGCTTGTTAAACCAGAATTGTTTAATTGAATTTAGGGTTGGTTTTTGTTCCATTTAATTGTGCTTCATCCCCTTTTAGGCACATCATGATCACTTCCCCTTAATCACTCACGGCCAACTCAAGGAGACAAGGAATATTACAAGTACTCCACGTCTACAACAACAAGCAACAATTATATCACTTCAACAACACAATCAAATAACTCAAGTGCACTTCAATAATTCCAATCAAGGTGCTAAACTCAAGAACCCTAATTTCGGAATTCTCAATCACAAAGATCCCTTCTCAAAAACCACAAGCTCTGATATTAAAAGATGATGTGCCTAAAATCCAAACCATAATGTACACATTCCAATTGGCAAATCAACTAAACAACTCCACAAATATGGTATGATAAATTGATGAAAAATACTCAAAAATAGCATGTAAATAAGGAATAAACAACTCCAAATGGCATGTATTAAACTAGACAAAACCAATCCAATAAATTTCAATTTTCAACTATAAAATGGAGTGAACCATATATTAAATAAGGAACCCTAATTGCATGAAACAAAACAATAAGAACCAATTCAATCACAAACTAGATATTAGTCACTAGCTATAATTGGATGGAACTTAGAAATAACTTTGATATAACTCACAAGGATTCCTAAGCTAACTCACCACAATTCCACACTTGAAATTGATAAGAGTATGCTTGTAGGAGGGAGTCCCTCATGGCAACAAAAGGTATAATTTGATGTCAAAGACAATGTCCCTCCAAAACCCTAGTTAACAAGTATTTATACTTGCTCCTATTAGGGTAAAAACACTCCAAAATTTACAAAATGCCACAATAGTGGCTGGTTCATAGAAGAAAATTACAAAAGCTAAATAAAATGTTTGGTTCTCAAGATAACAATTAACAACATAAATGGTCTTCAAGTGGCCAGTTCTTCACTTGATTGAGCAATTTGTGGACCGTTAGATGTAACTCCAAGAATGTCCCGCAAGTCGATCCTTTAGTGTATGTTATTCGGCCATCTTGTAAAATTGAGAAATGAACCTACTAATAGTGCAAAAATAAAACATTATTAGATAAGATGTGATCATAAGTGGATTCTAGGCTCATGCATCCAAGTCATGTTTTCTCATTTCTAGAGTCGTAAAAATGATGCCACAATAGTGGTTGGTTCCAAGAAGAAAATTACAAGGCTAAATAAAATGTACGGTTCTCAAGATAACAATTAACAGCATAAATGGTCTTCAAGTGGCCAGTTCTTCACTTGATTGAGCAATTTGTAGACCGTTGGATGTAACTCCAAGAATGTCCCGCAAGTTGATCCTTTAGTGCATGTTATTCGGCCATCTTATAAAATTGACAAATGAACCTACTAATAGTGCAAAAATAAAACATTATTAGATAAGATGTGATCATAAGTGGATCATGGGCTCATGCATCTAAGTCAGGTTTTCCCATTGTTGGAATCATAAAAATGATTCCCATCAATGTGTAGCAGTGTGAGTGTGTAGTGAAGGGAATTGCAAATTGTTGTGGCGTTGTGTTGTGAAGAAGGTGCTGCATGTGGAAGTAGGAGTGTATATGTGCCGTGATTAGAAAGGGAAATATAGTAGTAAAATTTAAATTTCAAAACAACCATTAAAGTGTGGAAGTTATTAAGTATTGATACTTAAACACTTGCTTAGTTGAATTCAATAACTTACTACTTGGAAGTGTTTAAATATTGCTTCAACTTATTGTTGCCATAATTGAAGTGTAAGGAAGTATGTATTGCATTGGTTGCTTGTTGCACCATAGGTGTACAAGTGCGTGTGTTGTTATAGTGTGTGAAGTTGAATAGAGTTTGTGTTTATTTTTGTAGGTGATTTGATTTTTGTGGTGGGTGAAGTGTTGTTGTAGTGAAAGGAGTATATTGCACTATTTTAGACTATATTTGTATTTCAACAAATCAAATCCACAACTATGTTGAATGACAGTGTAAATGGGGACATTGGCAATGAGACTAATAGCTAAGTTGGTAGAGGACAGGGTCATCATACTATAGGTAGGAGAACTTTGGAGGAACAACTTCAAGACCTCACCACTGTTGTTGCTATGCTAGCAACAAGGATTGATAAGATGATAATGCCATAACCACTAGTGGCGAATCCTCAAGCACTACACCACCACCTAAAGTAGCTCCTTAGAATGTTCAAAAGGAGAGAGCAGTAGGAGGAAACATGGGAAGGAGATCATCATGCCTATGGGAGGAGAGAGATGATAACTGGATTTCAGGCCACCTAAGGGTCTAAAATATGTGAAGCTGCAGATGCCTTCATTTGATGGTAGAGGTTCAACAAATGACTACCTGGATTGGGAGGATAAGGTTGAGGGCCTTTTTGAGTGTTACGAGATAGATGACAACACCAGAGTTCATCTTGTTGCTGTTGAGTTCATAAGTTATGCTACCTTATGGTAGAAGAATTTGGTTATCAGTAGGCAAAGGGATAGAGAGGTTGAAATTCACACATGGAGAGACATGAAAAGGATTCTAAGGAAGTGGTTCATTCCTAAGCACTATAGGTAGGAATTGTTTATGCGTCTACAAAACCTTGAGATAGGGAGGCAAAACAGTAGATGACTATGTTTAGGAGTTTGAAACTTTAATTATTAGATCTAAGTTTGTAGACCTTCTGAAGAAAACCTAGCACGTTTTGTGTCTAGGTTGAAGTATGAGATAGCCTATGTTGTTGAGCTATAGAGGTATAGTACACTTGATGAGGCTATACACTTAGCCTTGAAAGTGGAAAGGTAGAGGCAATTTAATCCATTACGGGTTACTAGTAATAGGCTTAATACTACTGTTAAGCCCATGGGGGCTAATGGTTAATTAGGTGGACCGAAGGGAGCAGGTGAGCATATCAGGGCGGTAGATAGAGTTAGCCCTAGCACAGACAAAGAGAAATTATTTCTAGGAAAGGCAAAGAGGTAGTTAGATCTAATGTTAGGAAGATAGTACCGGGATCGACCAGTGAGAAGATGCGTTAGATTAAATGCTTCAAATGCATGGGATTTAGACATATGGTTGTACAGTGTCTCAATAAAGAGAGTAATGATAGTTATGGAGGGCACAAAAGAAGAAGATGAAGAAGAAGCTATCGAGCCTACAGATTTATCCTTGGCCTTACAGGAGTACTATGATGATCAGAGCACTGAGACACATGAGGATAAAAAGGGTGAACATTACTTACCTATTAATGTGTTGCATAGGGTTATAGAGGGAGAACCTGTTCCACATACCTTAACGGATTTGAGGTAACCTTTGTGTGCTTTTTATAGATGGTGGTAGTTTCACTAAAGTCATATCTGTTGCATTAATAGATAATTTACAACTAGCTACTAACCTGCATCCTAGTCCTTACAAATTGCATTGGTTAGATGACCGGGGTAGTCTGCATGTTACAAAGAGGGCAAAGGTGCCAATCAGTGTAGGAGAAAAATATAGTGATGAGATTATATGTGATGTGCTTCCTATGTGCGTCTTTTACTTATTGTTGGGTAGACTCTAGTGGTTTGATAGAAAGGTGTTACATGACGGGTTCAAAAACACTTACATGTTTCGAAAGGATGGTATACGGATAGTCTTGACGCCTATGTCTCCATCTGAGGTGCGCTCTTTCCAAGAACAAATTAGAAATACCTCTAGGTGTTCCAAAAGTCGGGCAAACAGGCAAACCAAGACATTGCATTTTAGTCCAAGAGATGACCCTTTAGATTTGAGGGCAAATCTTTTGAAGGCCTGAGGAGATGATGGGAATCTACCCTACAGTTCTAGTAGTAGGGGAATCTAACTTAGATGTATGAGTCCAGATATCCACATATGACCACATTTTATCTAATAATATTTGATTTTGCACTTTAGTAGGTATATTGATCTATTTTACTTGATGACCACATAACATGCACTAAAGATCAACTTGCGAGACATTTTTGGACTCACATCCAATAGTCCACAATGTGTCCACTTAACTTGAAGAA
Organism: Laguncularia racemosa; assembly: GCA_037954665.1. NCBI lineage: Eukaryota > Viridiplantae > Streptophyta > Magnoliopsida > Myrtales > Combretaceae > Laguncularia > Laguncularia racemosa. The sequence goes on from JBBMOL010000224.1 coordinate 634,809, forward strand.
CCAACCACTTGGAGATCATCTTTGCACTTGTAATTGTTATTTTTGATCCGTCCATTTTTGTTTATTTTAGTACTTGTAATTTGATCTTAGAACCAGCCACTTAGTGGCATATTTGTAATTTTTTGTACTTTTTTATCCTAATTGGAACAAGTATGATAGGAATCAAAATCCTACAAGACTTATCACTAAGGCAAGAGCCAAAGGATTACAAAATTTAGCGATGAGGGTCCTCTTTGAACAAACCGACCCCAAAAATATTTATATACTAACCTCTTTTCTATTACTTATGTATTGTGTATTCTAGCAAGCATACTTGTTGGGTTTTACAAGGTGATGAACAAACTCACTAAAACTCAGCTTGTAGGTTATTCATGGACCAACCTAAACCGAAGTTGAATTGGACTAACAAATTATTTGCTTGACTTGAAGAACTGACTCTTTGAAGACCATCTTTGTATTTGTTATTTTATCTTTGAATAAGTTACTTTGTAATCATTTTTGGGACATTTTGATTTGTTGTAATTTTTTAAATTACGATTGGCCACATTAGTGGCATAGATGTACATTTTGGGACATTTTAACCCTAATTGGAGCAAGTATAAATACTCACTAAGTAGGGTTTGTGGGGAGCTTTTTGAACCATTATTTCATAATTGAACTGTGAGAGACACCTCCTTTTCATAAACTCTTATCATTTCTTGAGTGAAGTGTGGCGAGTGGGATTTGATCCTTGTTATGCGTAATGTCAACAATGTAAAATCCATCCTAATTCCCAACTAGTGAGTCATATTTGGTGAAGAATTAGTTTATCCTCTTTGTTATATCATTCACACAATTTTTAGGGTTTAATTAAAGTTTCATTTCATACCCTTTTGATTGCGTTTAGTGTAATTGTAATTGTGAATTGTAATTCCCATATGTTATTTACGTGATCATCATTTAGGCCATTGTTCTTCATGCCCCTTTTGAGAATCATTAATTGGTTCTTCAATTTTTTTTTGTGTGCTTATACATTAAGTTATTAAGGCACATCATCTTTTTTGGTATCAGAGCATCGAATGAGTGAAGGGATTTGTGTAATTGTGATTTCAGAAAATTTAGGGTTCTTGAGTTAGCATCTTGATCCGAAATTGTAAAGTGGAAATTGAGTTATTTGATTGTGTTGTTGAGGAGTTGTAATTGTTGCTTGTTGTTGTAGACATGGAGCATTTGTAATTTCCTTATCTCCTTGAGTTGACCATGAGTGATTTAGGGGAAGTGATCATTGGATCATTTGAGGGAAGTGATCATTTGAAACAAAGAAGAGTGAATGTTGTGTTGGTGATTTTAGAAATTAAGTATTGTTGTTTGTAAATTCCATATTTGAAATTGCATGAAGAATAGGAAGATATTTAAAATTCAAACACCTTTTTTAAGTTTGAAGAAATTCATTGAGTAGCATTCAATAAGTGTTATTTGAATTTGAATTGTTTTTACCATTTGTGGAGAAGGTTGCATTTATTAGGGTCATTTAAATTGTGCTTGCGACCTTTGTTGTAAGTGGCGGTGTGAATTGTGTTGTTGTGAGTGGGGAATTGGAGTAGTGTTGTGGCAAGGAAGTGTTATATTTTGAAGTGTTGTGTTGTTGATTAAAGGGTTTCACCGTGTGTGTATGTAGTGTAAGTGGTGGTGTAGACTGTGGTATGTGTATTGGTGATTGTAGTGGTTGCACTATATGTGTATGTAGTGTAAGTGGTGGTGTAGAATTAAAGGATTGTGTGTGGTGTAAGGTGCTACACATTAACACTAAGTGTGAGTGTGAAACCATGACTAAGAAAGGGAAGTGAGTAGTGAAATTTGAATTCAAAAACAAGCATTTAAATGTGAAGGTTAATGAGACTCATTACTTAAACACTTGCTGGTTGAATTTAATATCTTAACTACTTGGAAGTATTTGTTTTTGCTTCATTTATTTTACTATACTTGAGGTGACAAGAAGTATTTATTGTCTTGGTTGCATAATTGAATCATGGGTATTGAAGTGTCTGTTGCATGATTGTGGGAGAGAAGTGTAAGGTTGAAGTGTGTTGTGGCTTATTGAAGTTAGTAAGCAAGCATGTCAAACAATTTGTATCCTTCTACTAATTTAGTTTGTCTAATATTAACTTCTTCTCCAACTATTGATGATGGACAAAGAGAAAATTTGTTCCTTACTTCTTATAGGGTACAAGGAAACTTGTGTGTCATTATTGTTGATGGTGGTAATTGTATTAATGTTGTAGCTACCTCTTTAGTATCAAAATTGAAACTTGTAGCTACCTCACATCCTAAACCTTACACATTACATTTGTTGAATAATCAGGGGAGTCTTCATGTGACCTAAAGGGTTAGGGTACTTTTTAGTATATAGGATAAATACTGTGATGAGATTTAATGTGATATTCTGCTTATGTGTACATCCTATATATTGCTTGGCAAGCTATGATTGTATGACAGGATGGTACTACATGATGGGTATAGAAATACCTATATGTTCCAATAGGATGGTAAATGTATAGTATTGAACCCTATGTCACCATTAGAGGTCTAAAAGATGCAAAGACAGATAAGTCAACCATAAGAGATTCCTGAGGGTCGGAATCACATGAGCTAAACTTCAGAAAACTGTTCAAAAAAAAATGTGCCAACCTTCTGACTTTCTTGAGGTTCCTAGTTATTTGAGCTAACTTTTAGAGGACTAAACTATTCAAACACATATGTGCTAACCTTCGGAGGTTCCTGAGGTTAATAGTTAAATGAACCAACCTTCAGAGGACCAAACTGTTTAGAGCTAAATATGTCTACCATCAAAGGTTTCCAAGGTTCATAGTCAGCTAAGTAAACCATCAAAGGGCCAAGAGGGTTAAAGATTTATGGGTGAAATAGGAAAGGAGAAAACAATATCAATGGAGCAGTTTGAGATACGAGAGGTCTTAGTGGATGAAGGACCATTATATGTGTTGTAAATGAGGTATATCCTAGGAATGGAAGAGAGAAAGCAATCACCACCTATGGTATTTTAGATATTGGGATACTATAGTGATAATTCTTTAGATAACTTGCTAAGAAGATACAAAGTCTCTATTGCATTTGATCTGTCAGATTTGAGGACAAATCATTTTTAGGCTTGAGGAGATGATAAGAATCAAAATCCTACAAGACCTATCACTAAGGTAAGAGCTAAAGGATTACAAAATTTGGCGATGAGGGTCCTCTTTGAACAAACCGACCCCGGAAATATTTGTATACTAACCTCTTTTCTATTACTTATGTGTTGTGTATTCCAGCAGGCATACTTGTCGGGTTTTACAAGGCGATGGGCAAACTCACTAAGACTCAGCTTTTGGGTTATTCATGGACCGACCTAAACCAAAGTTGAATTGAACTAACAAATTACTTGCTTGACTTGAAGAACTGGCTCTTTAAAGACCATCTTTGTATTTGTTATTTTATCTTTGAATCGGTTACTTTGTATTCATTTTTAGGAAATTTTGATTTGTTGTAATTTATTGAATTTAGACCGGCTACATTAGTGGAATAGGAGTAAAGTTTTTGACATTTTAACCTTAATTAGAGCAAGTATAAATACTTGCTAAGTAGGGTTTGTAGGGAGCTTTTTGAACCATATTTTTCAGAATTAAACTGTGAGGAACACCTCCTTTTCACAAACTCTTATCATTTCTTGAGTGAAGTGTGGTAAGTGGGATTTGTTCCTTGTTGTGCATAATATCAACAATGTCAAATCCATCTTAATTCCTAACTAGTGAGTCATATTTGGTGAGGAATTAGTTTATCCTCTTTGTTATATCATTCACACAATTTTTAGGGTTTAATTCAAGTTTGATTTCGTACCCTTTTGATTATGTTTAGTGTAATTGAATTCAGAAATTGCAATTGTGAATTGTAATTCTCATTTGTTATTTGCATGATCATCATTTGGACTATTGTTCTTCATGCCTCTTTTCAGAATTGTTAATTGGTTCTTCAATTAGTTTTTATGTGCTTATACATTTGGTTATTAAGGCACATCAAAGTATAAATACTTGCTAACTAGGGTTTTTAGGGAGCTTTCGATAATTTCGAAAATATACACTTTTCTGCCATGTGAGAGAGTCCCTCTTACTAGCATCCACTCTTATTAATTTCTTGCAAGTTATATCAAGATCTTCTAAGTTACATCCTATTATTGCTAGTGTATAATATCAAGTGATAATTGGTTGATTTTTTCTGCTTGTTCTTCATGCTAAATTAGGGTTCATATTGCTAAGACTATAAGCCAATTTTAGAGATTAGAATTGGATAGTTCCATGTAATTGATTGGTATTGGAATTCCATTGTAATACATCTAATTTGGTTTACGCCATTGAGATTGTGCATCCTTTGATTTATGCCAATTTTAAGTCCAATTGATTATTTGTGGATTGATTAATCATTTGTATCTTGTGCTTGTTAATTTTGAATTATTAAGCACATCATTATATGTATGACAATTATTGGCCTCTTACAGCATCGATCATGTAAAGTCCACACCTTACTACCCAAAAGGAGATGGCTAAGCAGAAGTAAGGAATAAGACTCTTCTAAAAGTACTTAGTCACATGGTGCATGAAAATCGCAAAGAATAGCACGACAAGTTGCCATTGGCACGATGGGCATACATGACAACTAAATAAAGCCCCACTCAAGCCACCCCTTTTCTTTAATATATGAATGTGAGACATTGATGCCCATAGAAGTTTTAGTCCCATCTACAAGATTGGTCATCAATGCTGAGCTAAATACTTTGTATATGCTTGATCTCGAAGCTCTAGAAGAGAGACAAGACATTGCTATGCGTTACCTTGCCAACTATCGATAGTGGTTAAGTGTGGCTTATGATTATTTGGTTAAGAAATGGTCCCTTTAGAAAGGTGACATTGTATTTTGCACAACAGAGCATGTAAGATGAGGTATTCCAGCACCAAAGTTTACATCAAAGCCCCTTCATTGTTCATGAGGTCCATGAAAATGGTTACTATAAGCTTTTGAACCCAACAACTAGTAAAGTTACTGTTCCTATCAATTTTCAATACAATAAAAAATTTCATACGTGAAATGAATGATGTATTTGCAAATTATCATAAATCATATGCATAGCTTACACTGTTAGAGACTTTTCAATGCTTTTTTTTTTTTACTACTCACTTATCTTGTTGCTGCAAAGTTAGAGACTCATCTCCTTAGCATACAAACATGATTAACTATCACCTCTTATGTTGCTGTCACATGGTTAAAGCAAGTGCTCCCAAGTGTGCAATGAAATACTTAACTCACAAAAATGTATATACAAATTCAGAAATAAAGAATAAATGGTTGTGTATTGGGTAATACCCTCTTAACCAATAATGCTAGTATGTTGAACTACGCAATAAACACCACTATGTGATGTGCTTAAAACCAAGTTCAAGCACAATCAAATGACTTAAAGAAAATAATCTTCAAGTCACAATCAAACTGGTTCAATCAACTAGGAAATTGCGTGACCTTAATGGAACTTTGATGAAATCCAATGGTTCAAAGATTCAATTAACTTCCACTAATGATCAATTTCACTAATCAACAATAAGAACAAGTGAATTACACGTGAAATGGATGAAAAAGAAAAGCACAAAACCATGATGTACCCTCTTCCCACACAAACTCAAATTCACACCAATCACTAAAGTCATTCAATCTCAAATGAACAATCAATCTTACAAGATTGTTGTCCACAAAATACAATCACAAATATGTCCAAGAAAGATTCAAATCTACCTTAGATATGACTCACTAGAGAAGAAATGAACATACAACAAAGATGAAATCGATATGACTCACAATTCCCTTTGTCGCACTCGCCACAATTCCAATTCTTGGGTTGAAATTGATAAGAGGTTAAAACTAACGATGAACCCTAATTCCACACATGAAAGTGCTAGGTTATTTATGAAAAATATGGCCTCCTCAAACCCTCTTCTAAGCAAGTATTTATACTTGCTACTCCTAGGGTTAGAAAGTGGTCAAAATTACAAGTTTGCCACTTTTAAGGTGGCTAGTCGTAAATGAAAATTACAAGGAAAATGAAAGTTTCCCAAAACCAAATACAATAAAAAATAGTTCATAAAACAATTACAAAGTACAAAATAACATAAGTCTTCATGAACCAATGCCTCGGGATGGAAAACAATCACAGTGGGTCTTTAATTGTTAACCTGAAAATGTTCTGTGTCCATCAACTGTTGTAAGACATATTGACATCCCATGGAGAATTATCATTATACCTGTAAGATTATTCTCAAATATTTATTAGAATAAAAGGCATCAATTAAAATATAAGCGATTTGGATCATCATCCAAATCGGGTTTTGAAAATGTCGACGGTGCTAGAAATTTTCCCATCATCTCTTCGGGCTTCTGAAGGATTTTCCCTCAAATCTAGAGGATCAGTTGTGGAATTGAACCCTAATATCTCTGTTTTCCTGCTCTTCCGGCTATCAATGGTAGTGGATGGATTTCTGACCTATTCCTGAAACCCATGGACCTCAGATGGAGTCATCGGCGATAGAACTATGCTTGATTCGCCTATGCTGAACATGTAGGTATTTTTAAACCCATCATGTAACACCCGCCGATCATATAACCAAAGTCGACCCAACAGTAAATGGAATGCATGCATAGCGACTACATCACATAGGATCTCATCATGATAATTCTGCCCGACATTCACAAGAACCTTTGCCCTAAGGGTAACATGCATACTACCTCTATTATCCAGCCAATGCAAGTGATAGGGACTAGGATGTGGGATAGTAGACAGTTGTAATTTGTCTACTAGTGCAGCAAATATAACATTCGTGCAACTACCACTATCGATGATGAGTACACAAAGGTTACCTTTGATTCTGCAAGAGATGTGAAATATGTTCTCCCTCTGAATGTCACTAGTATAAGGAGATATAGATACAACCCTGCATAACACATTAAAGGATAGATATTTCCCTCTTGTATGCTCCTTAGGTGCATCTGCAGTCTGGTCATCATAATATTCCTACAGTGCTATTGGTATATCTGCAGGTTCAATCTGATCGTGGTCATCCTCAATATCCTCCCCAATGTCCTCCATAATAGTCACCACCCTCTTATTTGGACACTGTGCTGCCATATGCCCAAATCCCATGCATTTAAAGCATTTTATCCAACGCGCCTTCCCACTAGTAGATCCAGGAACAGTCTGCCTCGCATTTGGAGCCATTACCTCTTTACCCTTCCTAGTAGGTAAATTTTCTCTCATAATAGTTGAGGTAGTTTTGTCCACTACCTCACCTACCGCCTTTATTCCCCCTGATCGACCGTCAACTGATATGGGTCTGGTAATAGCACTAGGCCTACTACTCGAAGCCCTAAATAAGTTGGACCTCCTTTGTCTCTCTACTTTTAAGGCCAACTGAATAGCCTCATCAAATGTACTATAACGCTACAGTTCAACAACACATGCTATTTCATATTTTAGACCTGAGACAAAACATGCTACAGTTTGTTCTGGAGGTTCAATGGACCCAAACCTAATCATAAGGGTCTCAAACTCCTGCACATAATCATCCACTGTTTTGCCTCCCTGCCTCAATGTCTGCAGTCACATAAATAGTTCCTGTTTGTAGTTCTCAAGAATGAACCTTTTCCTCAATAACCTTCTCATATCCCTCCAGGTCTGAACCTCAGCCTCTCCATCCTGACACCTACTAATAATCAGATTCTTCCACCAGAGTGCAGCGTACCTTATAAACTCAACAGCAGCCAATCGGACCTTGGTACTATCATCGATCTCATAACATTTAAAGAGACCTTCGACCTTGTCCTCCCAATCTAAATATTCATCAGCTAATCCCTTACCATCATAAGATGGCATCTGTAGTTTCACATATTCTAAGCCCCGAGGTGGCTTGAAATCCCCATTCTGATTTGGTTTTACCCCAAAATTGCCATCCCTCTCTTCCTTGTATGGAAGATGCTCCTCACCCATCCTTCTATTCAAATTCCCATCTCCAATTACTCTGTCTCAATGAGGATTCTGTGGAGCTACTCGAGGTGGTGCCGGCTGGTTTACCACTGGTGGTTGTGGTAATGTCATTCTGTCAATTCCAGTTGCCAGTGTAGCGACTATGATAGTAAGATCCTGGAGTTATTCTTCCAAAGTTCTCCTACCTGCCACATTACGACCCTGACCTCCACCAACTTGACTATTGGCTTCATCACCAATTCCCTCATTTACGCTGTCATTCGACATAGTTGTAAACCCTTGTATACTGATCCTAAAAAAAAAAACAATTTGAAGCAAGGACACACACTCCACAACCACACTTCCTTTAACAGCACACAATAGCAACTACAAAAAAAGAAAACAAACAAACCCACTTAACTTCACAAGTATGTTATTACAACCCATGTGTAGTACTCTTCCCCACAACACGTTAATACAATACGGTGCAACAAATTTTCTAAGTTCCACAAGTTACTCCCATGGCAACAACACAAGTGGCAACAACAACAAGTATGCCTCCACTTCCACGGCATCAATAATAAATGGTAACAATAACAAATATACTTCCACTTCCACGGCAAGGATATCAACACAACAAATATACCACTTTCTACAAATGTAATCCAAAATTAACAATAGGCAACAACTCCAATTTGAATTTCAACCTCCTCATTAATTGCAAGCCTTCCTCAATTGGTAAGAAATGAATTTCAAATTCAAATAACACTCATTAACTCCCACAACTTAATGGAATGTGTTTGAATTCAAATAGATTCCTTACTAATCAACTCAATGCAAATCTGTAAAATGCACTTCCCCAATTCAGAATTACACAATGGAATCACAACAACAAACTTCACAACCTCCCTCACGCCATAAGCAAGTCACAGCAAGAGAATGGTAAGTTTTCAAGTTCAAAAAAAATTGTTGAATTTAACAACACTTCTATACTTCTTTCCTTCCACAAAATAACTAATCACAAGAAGATACAACAATCCTCCCAATCCAACTCCAACAAGCAGCAAATCAAAATTCCAATCAAGGTGACTTTCGCAACTCAAAGCTACAACAACACAATTGCGATTCAAAATTGAATAACCCTAATTGAAGATGTTAATCACAAAATCAACCAACAATCAATCTCTTCTCTCAACTTGTGCTCTGATACCAAAAGATGATGTGCTCAAAACCAAGTTCAAGCACAATCAAATGACTCAAAGAAAACAATCTTCAAGTCACAATCAAATCGGTTCAATCAACTAGGAAATTACGTAACCTTAATGGAACTTTGATGAAATCCAATAGTTCAAAGATTCAATTAACTTCCACTAATTATCAATTTCACAAATCAACAATAAGAACAAGTGAATTACACGTGAAATGGATGAAAAAGAAAAGCGCAAAATCGTGATGTACCTGCTTCCTACATAAACTCAAATTCACGGCAATCACTAAAGTGCATTCAATCTCAAATGAACAATCAATCTTACAAGATTGTTGTCCATGAAATACAATCACAAATATGTCTAAGAAAGATTTAAATCTACCCTATATATGACTCACTAGAGAAGAAATGAACATACAACAAAGATGAAATCGATATGACTCACAATTCCCCTTTGTCACACTCGCCACAACTCCAATTCTTGGGTTGAAATTGATAACAGGTTTGAACTAAGGATGAACCCTAATTCCATACGTGAAAGTGCTAGGTTATTTCTACAAAATATGGCCTCCTCAAACCCTCTTCTAAGCAAGTATTTATACTTGCTACTCCTATGGTTAGAAAGTGGTCAAAATTACAAGTTTGCCACTTTTAAGGTGGCTAGTCCTAAATGAAAATTACAAGGAAAATGAAAGTTTCCCAAAACCAAATACAATAAAAAATAGTTCATAAAAAAATTACAAAGTACAAAATAACATAAGTCTTCATGAACTAATGCCTCGGAATGGAAAATAATCACAGCGGGTCTTTTATTGTTACCCTGAAAATGTTCTATGTCCATCAACTGTTGTAGGACATAATGGCATCCCATGGAGAATTATCATTGTACCTATAAGATTATTCTCAAATATTTATTAGAATAAAAGGCATCAAGTAAAATATGAGCGATTTGGATCATCATCCAAATCGGGTTCTGAAAATGTTGATGGTGCTAGAAATTTTCCCATCACTATGGCTATTTAAGCACGATTGATCGTTTCAACCATTTAACATATTGTTGCTAGCAAGTGAAAGCTTCACTCCAATGTGCGAAAAAATAACTTAACTAAATAATATGATTGTGACTAGCATCAGTCATGGCAAGTACATGCAAATAAGTCATGACCACACATAGAAAAATAAATAAATAAAGACAAATAACTTTATTGATTTCAATACAATGCTTTAGAATGAAAACAAAAGCATAGTCATGCTAATTATGAAAGATAACCTAGGCATATTAAGGACTTAAGATTTGAATCTCCTAAAAGTGCCTTCATCTCAAGATCGGTTGCTTTGACTACTTTTTGCAACTCCTACACTTTACTCATCAATTCATCATGCTGCCCTTTAATAGTATAGTAACTCAATAGCTTCTTGGCTTTAGCAACAACAGGCTCTAAGTTAATAATCTTAAATCTTAGAAGGCCAACTCTGTCAATGCATGTAATCACTTGTTCACGTTTTTCCTTTGTTAAGGAATTTCAAGGCCTATTCAACAATAATGCGGTCTCTCCTCACATCTTCACCATAGTGCAAGCTAGCTCAGTCTCTAATATAAGAGACTTAGCACAAAAGTCTCTCTCCAAAGCATCAAGGGTCTCCAATGAGTTCAATAACTAGGAAGGCACCATGAATCCATGAAAGGATATAGTCTCCTCTACTATAGCATAAACCCTTGGAGTCACTTCCTTGTCTTGGGGAGACATCATAGCAACTAGAGGAGGAAGGATATCCATAGGAGCTACATATAACTCATTTTATATGTGCTCAAGCAAAGTAGTGCATTGGCATGGTCATTAGCATTGGTGTTATCATTATCCTCATTTATCTCTATGACTGGCTCATCGATATTAATAGTAAGTGCTCCAACTCTAATAGAATCATGCAACTCTTCAATGTCATCATCATCACTTCTTCCATCTTCAACTAGTGATTTTGGATAATTCACTAAGTCTCGATTATCACCAACTTCAATTGAAATAGTAGATGAATCAATAGAAGTGCTAGAGCAAACTTCAAAGCCCATCTCAACCTACACATATATAATAGACAAAGGCGGTTAATAAAAAAGAATACATGCATATACATAATAACAAGAAATATACAAGGATGCTACCTCATGAATAAAGGCACACTTATGATGTGCTTAAAAGATCAAAGCACATGAATACTATAAATTGAAGAAATTCAATCAAAACCAAGAATCCAAATTTCTAAAACAAGTTACCTTAATACTAAAAGATGATGTGCTTAAATGAGTGAATCCAAGCACATGAACACAACCAATTGAAGCAATTCAATCACCAAGCCCACAAATGGCGTGAACCCCTAAATATCAAATGACTTCCATGCAAATAGCAATTTGAGAATTATAATTACACAATTGCAATTGAGAATTCAATTACACAATACACAACCAAAAACGTATGAAATTAAAATTGAATTGTAACCCTAAAAATTGAGTGAATGAGATAGCAAAAGGATGAACTAATTCTTCACCAGATATTACACACTAGTTGGGAATTAGGATGGATTTGATGTTGTTGATATAACACACAACAAAGATCAAATCCCACTCGCTACACTTCTTTGAAGAAATGATAAGAGTTCACGTGAAAATGGAGGAGACCCTCACGGTTTTCAAGTATGAAAAACAATGTTCAAAATGTCCCTTACAAACCCTACTTAGCAAGTATTTATACTTGCTCCAATTAGGGTTAAAATGTCCAAAACTTTAAGCCCATGCCACTAATGTGGCCGGTCTTAATTCAACCAATTACAAGCAAATAAAAAATGTCCCAAAAATGATTACAAAGTGACTAGTTTAAAGATAAAATAACAAATATAAAGATGGTCTTCAAAGAACCGATTCTTCAAGTCAAGCAAATAATTTGTTGGTCTAGTTCATCTTCGATTTATATCGGTCCATGAACAACCTACAAGCTAAGTCTTAGTGAGTTTGTCCATCGCCTTGTAAAACTTGACAAGGTTACCTGCTAGAATACACAACACATAAGAAATAGAAAAGAAGTTAGTATATAAAGATTTCCGGGGTCGGTTTGCTCAAAGAAGACCCTCATCACCAATTTTTGAAATCCTTTAGCTCTTGTAATAGTGATAGGTCTTGTAGGATTTTGATTCCTAACATCTCTTTGGGCCTCAAAAAGATTTTTCTTCAAATCTGACAGGTCAAATGCATTAGAGACTTTATATCCTTCTAGCAAGTTATCTGAAGAATTATCACTACAGCATCCTAGTATCTGAAATACCATAGGAGGTGATTGCTTTCTCTCCTCCATTTCTATGATATATCTCATCTGCAACACATATAATGGTCCCTCATCCACTAAGACCTCCCCTATCTTAAACTGCTCCACCGATATTGCTTTCTCCTTTCTTATTTCACCTATTGGTCTTTGAACCTCTTGGCCCTTTAATGTTTTACTCAATTGCTGATGAACCTCAGGAACCTTTGATGGTGGACACAAGTGCCTTTGAACAGTTTGGTCCTTTGAAGGTTAGCTCATTTGACTATGAACCTCAAGAACCTTTGAAAGTTGGCACATCTGTGTCTGACTAGTTTTTTCCTCTAAAGGTTGGCACATGTAACTAGGAACCTCAGGAACCTCTGAAGGTTGGCACATCTGTTTCTAAAAAATTTAGTCCTCTAAAGGTTAGCTCATATGATTCTAATCCTCAAGAATCTCTAATGGCTCACTTATCTGTTTCTGCATCTTTTGGACCTCTGATGGCAACATAGGGTTCAATATTATACATTTACCATCTTATTGGAACATATAAGTATTTCTATACCGATCATGTAATACCATCCTGTCATACAACCATAGCTTACCAAGCAACATATAGGATGCACACATGGGTAACATATCACATTCAATCTCATCAAAGTATTTATCCCCTATATTGAAAAGTACCTTAGCCTTTTCGATCACATGAAGACTCCCCTAATCATTCAACCAATGTAATGTGTAGAGTTTAGGATGTGGGGTAATAATTTCAATACTAATGATGCAGCTATGACATTAGTATAACTACCACCATCAATGATAATGGCACACAAGTTTCCTTATACCCTACATGAAGTATGAAACAAATTTTCTCTTTACCTATCATCAATGGTTAGAGATGAAGTCAAGACTCGACGTAGTACATTAGTAGAAGGATATAAATCATTTAACATGGTTGATCACTAACTTCAATAAGCCACAACACACTTCACACCATGTCAACACCAACACACCTCAACCTTACATCTACGGTGCAATGTATACCTCCACAAATACTTCACTCTAAAACTACACAACAACCACTACGAAGAAAACAAAATACTCCATGATTCACTTATACAATAACAACACACCAATACTTTCTACACAACCACAGTGCAATTTAGCATCCAATGATACAATAAAAACTTCTTGATACTATAAGTTTAGTAAAATAAATGAAGCACAAATAATCACTTCTAAGTAGTTAAGATATTAAATTCAACTAGCAAGTGTTTAAGTAATGAGTTTCAATTACTTTTACACTTAAATGATTGCTTTTTTGAATTCAAACTTCACTACTCAACTTTCCTTTCTTGTCATGGTTTCACACTCACACTTAGTCTTAATGTGCAGCACCTTACACTACACACAATCCTTCAAATCCACACCGCCACTTACACTATATACACATACAGTGCACCTACTTCTATCACCACTACACACATAACAATCTACACCGCTTGATAGGAATTAAAATCTTACAGGACCTATCAATAGGGTAATAGCTAAAGAGTTACAAAATTTGGCAATGAGGGTCATCTTTGAACAAACCGACCCCAAAAATACTTGTATACTAACTTCTTTTTTATTACTTATCCGTTATGCATTCCAGTAGGCATACTTATCAGGTTTCACAAGGCTAAGGACAAACTTACTAAAACTCAACTTGTAAGTTAGTCATGGACCGACATAAACTGAAGAAGAATTGACCAACAAATTGTTTGCTTGAATCAAAGAATTGGCCACTTAAAGAACATTGTACTTGTAATTGTTGTTTTTGAGAAACGACCATTTCATTTAGCATTTCTAATTTCTTTTCTTAGAACCAGCCACTTAAGTGGCTTATTTGTAATTTTCATGTGGTTTTACCCTAATAGGAGCAAGTATAAATACTTGCTAACTAAAGTTTTTAGGTAGCTTTTTGTCAATTTGAAAACAAACACTTTTGCTGCTGTGTAAGAGAGTCCCTCTTGCTAGCATCCACTTTTATCAATTTCATTGGAAATCATGGCAAGTTTGGCTTGGAATTTCTTGTGAGTAATATCAAGATCTTCCGAGTTGCTTCCTTTTTATTACTAGTGTGTAATATCTAGTGATAATAGGTTGATTTTATATACTTATTGTTTCACGCTAATTTAAGGTTCATATTACTAGGATTACAAATTAATTTAGAGGTTGGAATTGCATTTTATATGTAATTTGATCAGTATTGGAATTCCTTTATAATACATCTAAATTGGATTCACACCATTGAGGTTTGATTCATCCTTTGTTCATGCTAATTTTAAAGGATTTTGTCTTATTGAATTCTTCAATTAGATTGTGTTATGTGCTTGAATTATTTAGGAACATCATAATTTGGTATTAGAGCATTAGTTTAGAAAAGGGAAATTTTCGTGATTATCAATTTGGGAATTAGGGCTTTTGACGCTTCATTTCGAAATTGAATTTGTGAGAAGTGAAATTTGAAGTCTTGTGTTGAATTCTTCCTTAAATTATTTACATGATCTTTCAATTGAGTGTAGAAATTAAATTGTATCCTTTGCCATTAGTTGATTGTGTGTAGAAGAAGGGAAACCTCTTGAATTGAATTCCATAATTTGGAATTCCATAAGTTGAAGCATAGTTTATTGGTGTTTATTGTTTCCTTGAGATTTCGGAATTGGAAGAGTCCTTTTTTAGAGTTGCTCAACTTGCATAGAGAATTAGGAAACAATTTTAGATTTACAATCAATCATTACTTGTGGAGTTATTGTGTATTGATCACTTTTATTGCATATTGACTAGTTGGAATCAATTGCTTGCCATTTGGAGAAGTGTCTATATTTGGTTCCATTTTGTTGTTGTTGTCATGATTGGGAGTGCATCGTAGGTATGTGTGAGCTTTAGTGAAGTGCACTTTGTGTCGTGAAGTGAAGTGTGTGTGTGTGTATACCGTGGGAGTAGACGTGTTGTTATGAAGGTGTGTATTGTGTAGTGGTGTGCTAAAGTGTGGGAGTGTGTGTGTGTGTATCATGGAGTGAGTGTTGTGTATAACAACTTTTGAGAAACTTTGGCTGAATGCCTTTTCATAATTCATGTTCAAGTATATATATACATTAGGAGAATATCTTTTCCAAGCAACTATATCTTACAAACTAGGAAAACAAATCTTCCTCTACCAAAATATAAAATATAAAATATACATGCCATATTTACAAAATAAATATTTAAGTATTCACGGCCATGTTACGCGGCCATACCTTCTAGCGTGTATGTTTCTAGTAGCTACCTGACACAATACACGGCCGTGCCTTCTGTCCATGTATCTGGTCGTGTATGTTTCTGAGAGCTACTTGACACAATACACGGCCGTGCCTTCTGACCGTGTATTCGGCCGTGTATGTTTCTGGGAGTTATCTGACACAATACACGGCCGTACCTTCTGACTGTGTATCCGGTCGTGTATGTTTCGGAGCTTTCAAACATTCTTGATTGATATCCCCCCTCAAATTGATGCTGACTGATCAAGAAGCATCAATTTGCCAACAAGAAACTGATGATGCTGCCGAGAAAGAGCCTTAGTAAATATATCTGCCGTTTGAAGATCAAAAGAGATATGAGGAAGAGAAATAACACCATTATCATAAGCTTCTCGAATAGAATGACAGTCCACTTCAATATGTTTCGTACGCTCATGAAAGAAAGGATTAGCAGTAATTTGGACAGCACTAGTATTATCTACATAAAGAGAGGTAGACCCAAGTTGAGGAAAACCAACCTCAGCCAACAAACCTCGAAGCCAAATGATCTCAGAACAAGCAGACGACATAGCACGATATTCGGACTCAGTAGAAGACTTAGACACTCGATCTTGTTTCTTACTCTTCTAAGAAATTAAAGAGTTACCAAGAAAAATATACCAACCAGTAATAGATCGACATGTATCAGAACAACCAGCCCAATCAACATCACTATAGGTTGTTAAGTGAATAGGAGACTTCGCAGAAAAGAACAAACCACGATGAGAAGTCCCTTTTAAATACCTAACAATACAGCGAACTGCTGCTAAATGAAGACGTGTAGGTGCCTGCATAAATTGACTAACTTATTGCACAACAAATGAAATATCAGGACGTGTAATAGTCAGATAATTGAGACTTCCAACAAGTTGTCGATATAGGGATGGATCGGATAGAAAGTCACTATCATTTCGTTGATATTTAACATTCACTTATAAAGGAATATCAACAGGACGATCCTCTTGGAGACCAGCTAAAGCAATAAGTTCGTTAATATATTTATGTTGATGAAGAAAAATACCAGCAGAAGAAGAGTGAACCTCAAGATCTAAGAAATAAGTTAACGATCCCAAATCCTTCATATGAAAAGAACCTTGAAGACACTCCTGTAACTGAGACATCAATTGAGTATCAGATCCTGTGATGAAAATATCATCAACATAGACTAACAACAAAACAATTCCCTTATCAATCTTGCAAAGGAATAATGAAGAATCATACTGACTTTGAATAAAAGAGAAGCTAAGAAGAGTATTACGAAACTTCTCAAACCAGGCACGTGGAGCCTGTTTTAAATTGTATAGAGACCGTTTGAGCTTACAAACATCATGTGAGGGTGTAGAAAACAATCTTAGAGGAAGAGTCATATAGATATCTTCCTTGAGGTCCCCATGCAAAAATGCATTCTTAACATCCATCTGTCGTAAAAACCATCCTTTAGATGCAGCAATAGATAGAACAAGCCGAACAGTTGTCATCTTAGCCACAGGTGCAAAGGTCTCTTCATAATCAATTCCATATTCCTATCGATTGCCAAGAGCTACCAACCTTGCCTTATATCTGTCAAGGGAACCATCAGATCAGATCTTAAGAGAATAAACCCATTTACAACCAATGGGTTTAACACCAACAGGACATGAAACAATATCCCAAGTGTGATTGTCTTGAAGTGCTTGAAGTTCCTCTTACATGGCTTTTATTCAGCAAGTTTGTTTAGCAGCTTAAGAATAAGAGGTAGAAATTGTAGTATTAGTTACAATTGTAGAATAGCCATATCTATTTGGAGGACGAGTGTACTGAGTTGATCGTTGAAGAATCATTGAAGCATTTTCAAGAGCAGGGTTAGGAAGGACAAGTCCAAGCTTGAACCGTTTATCAAAAGAAGAATCATCAAAGTGAGGAAGTACAGCAGTATCAGATGTCGAAAGATGTTGCTGAAAATAGTATTTATATTCAAAGAAAATCACATCCAAAGAGATACGCCATCGATTATTAATCGAATCATAACACACAAAACATTTATGATTAGGACTGTAACCCATAAAGGCACATCGAATAGATTGGGCTGACAACTTATGACGTTCATGGGCAGGTAAATGAATGAAACAAACACATCCGAAAGTATGTAGCATATGATAATTAGGATGTTTACCAAACACTCGTTGATAGGGAGAATCAAACTTCAATTGTTAAGATGGTAAGCGATTAATCAGATAAACTACAGTAGATAAAGCTTTGGTCCAAAATTTAGCTAGAACAGAAGATTCTAACAACAATGTGCGCACTACATCTAACAAATGTCAATTTTTTCGTTCGGAAACTCTATTTTGCTGAGGTGTATAAGGACATGAACGTTGTGAAACAGTACCCTTGTTATGAAGAAATGCTTAAAACTCATGAGAAATATATTCATCACCATTATCAGACCATAAGATTTTAATACAAGTGGAAAACTGAGTTTCAATATATGTCACAAAGGTTTGAAACACAGTAAACACGTCTGCTTTGGAATGCAAACAATAAATCCATTTGAATTGACTGTAATCGTCAATAAATGTCACAAAATATTTATACTGAGCATGTGAAATAATCGGTGTAATTCCCCAAACATCACTATGAATAATGTCAAAACATTTATTGGCATGACTACCCAAAACAGGAAAAGGCAATGTCTTACTTTTGCCCAGTTTACAAGGAGAACAATCAACTAATAAACTCTTATCTATGGAACCGAGAACACCACTTTGCAACAAATGAGTCAAAACAACATTATTTGGATGACCTAAGTGTCTATGCCAGATGCCAGCCTTATTTTCAACAACTGAAGAAGCTAATGACAAAGTCTGAGGAACGGTAAATTGTAATGGAAATAACCTGCCCACTTTAGGCCCCTTCGCTATCACCTTCCCCGACACCTGATCGTGCACAGTATAGCCATCACGAGAAAAGTGGACATCACAATTATTATCCACCATTTGACCAACAGAAAGTAAGTTAGTAAATAATTTAGGAGAAACCAAGACATGTCGAAAGGGGGAGCTAATATCAACAACTATCGTAATTGGAATATTATTTCCATCAGCAACCTGAATGTGTTGAGTACCAGTATATGGACGTTGATTATGTAATAAATCACAGATGTGCCAGTCATATGTTTGTGGCGCCGGAATCAACAAACCAAGGAATAGAATTAGTAGTCTTACCTTTCCCTTGAAGACCAAGAGTAGAGAAGGCAGAGAGAATCATCTATTGGACCATATCTGGTGTGAGAACAGATTGATTATTGCCAGCAATTGTGGATGTCGAACCAAGATTGCGAGAGTCGGATACCGCAACATGAAGAGCTTGTGGCCTTCAGTTTTGAGGCCTTGTAGGACACTCCCTAATAATATGTCCTTTTTGCTTGCAATAATTACAGAACTTCTTACTACAATGATGGGCAATATGACCAAATTCTTAGCAGCTGTAACACTACATTGTTCCCTTCCCGCGGGTCTTAGCAGCATATGTAACATTAACTATTCCAGATGATCCACTAGTTGCACCAATAGCGGCTTGTGTCGCCAATCTTTGTTCCTCGCATAGCAATTCACCAAAAAATACATCCAAACAAGGAACTAGATCTCTATTCAGCAACCCAGCCCGAGCGGTTTCAAATTCAGGTCTAAGCTTCATCAAAAACTGATCATGACGACTCACTTCATGAACAGCCTGAAGACTAGCCAAATTCTCGTTTGACACCTTAGCATAGATAATATTAGAATATTCGCTCCATAAATTAAGAAAACCAGAATAATATTGTTCAATTGAGAGATTACCTTGACTATAATTACTCATAACAAGTTCCAATTGAAAACGTCTTGCAGTATTATCTTGATTGTAGACGCGCTTTAAGTATTCCCACATTTCTTTTGCTGTGCCAAAAGATCGTAAATTGTTCACCATATGAACCTCAATAGATCCCAAAATCCAAGAAACAATCCGAGCATCCTTTGCCTCCCATTGACCACGATCTTTCGACTCTATAAGAGCTGGAGAAGACCCATCAATATGACCCCAAAGCTCCTTCCCTTTCAAAAACATCTTGAACTGAAATTCCCATGATGCATAATTCTTTTCCGTAAATCTAATAACTAATTTTCTCAAAAGACATTCTAAACAGAATTGTCACTCACAACTTGATTATCAAGAAAATTGTTGATTGGAATTAATCAACCTAAAGCCAAAGAAAACCAAGAACAAACCAGCAATTCCAAGAATAAAAGAAAAAACTATGGATTCAACACAATACTCAGTTATGTGGCTCTGATACCATAATAACTTTTGAGAAACTTTGGCTGAATGCCTTTTCATAATTCATGTTCAAGTATATATATACATTAGGAGAATATCTTTTCCAAGCAACTATATCTTACAAACTAGGAAAACAAATCTTCCTCTACCAAAATATAAAATACAAAATATACATGCCATATTTACAAAATAAATCACGAAACAAATATCTAAATATTCACGGCCGTATTACATGGCCGTGCTTTCTAGCCGTATATCAGGCCGTGTATGTTTCTGGTAGCTACCTGATACAATATACGACCGTGACTTCTATCTGTGTATCCAGCTGTGTATGTTTCTAGGAGCTACCTGACACAATACACTGTTGTGCCTTGTGTCCGTGTATCTAGCCGTGTATGTTTTTAGGAGCTTCCTGACATAATACACGGTCATGCCTTCTGACTGTGTATCCGGCCGTATATGTTTCTAGGAGCTATCTGGCACAATACACGGCCGTGCCTTCTAACTGTGTATCTGGCCGTGTATGTTTCTGAGGTTCCAGACATTCTTGATTGATAGTTCATAGATGTGTTGTATTGATTATGTGTTACATCGTGGGAGTGACTGTGTGAAACTGTAGTGTGTGGTTTGAGGTTGTATAAGTGGATCGCGAGAGTTGTGTGTGAGGTGTGGTTGTGATACTATGGTGTGTTGTTGTATTAAGTAGACGTATGTTGTAGTGTTGGTGACGTAGTGTGAAGTGTGTTATTGGCTTATTAAAGTTAGTAATCAACCATGTCAAATAATCGGTATTTATCTACTAATGTACTACATTAAGCTAGGACTTCTTTTCCTACTAACGAAGATGAGCAAAGGAAAATTTTGTTCCACATATCTTATAGAGTACAAGGTAACTTATGTGCTCTTATTATTTGTAGTAGTTGTTGTACTAATGTTGTGGTTACCTCATTAGTATCAAAATTACAACTTGTGACTACCCTACATCTAGAACTCTATACATTAGATTAGTTGAATGAGCAGGGGAGTCTCCATGTGACACAAAGAGCTAGGGTACCTTTCAGTATAGGGAATAAATATTACGATGAGATTAAATGTGATATTCTTCCCATGTGTGCATCCTATATATTGCTTGGCAGGTCGTGGTTGTATGACAGGAAGGTCTTACATGATGGTTATAGAAATACTTATATGTTCCAGTAACACAATAAACGCATAGTATTGAACCCTATGTCACCATCAGAGTTCCAAGAGATTAAAAAACAAATAAGTCAACCATTAGAGATTCTTGAGGTTCATAGTTAGATGAGCTAACCTTTAGAGGACTAAACTATTCAGAAGCAAACGTGCCAACCATCAGAGATTCCAAAGGTTCATAATCAGATGAGCCAACCTTTAGAGGACCAAGCTGCTCAGAAGCAGATGTGTTAACCATCAGAGGTTCCTAAGGTTCATAGTCAGATGACTCAACCTTTAGAGGACCGAGAGGTTTAGGAGCGGATATGATGTGCCTAATTACAAGCTTAAGCACAATCAAAAGAATCAAGGAGAATACCTTAATTCACAAAACACAAAACCGGTTCACTTGACTAGGTAAATGCGGAAATCTTAAGGCAATGGAATGAAATCCAAAGAGCTCTAATTGCTGTTATCAATCCAAACAAGTAATCTTCATCAAATAATAACAATTAGAATTGAAACCCACGTGAATCAAATCAAGAAATCTAATGGGTCAAACCGCAAATTCCAATCCCTTCCTTCAACTATCCAATTCACATCATAATGAAGAGAATGATATCATATATCAACATAATCAATCCTATAACAAGCTATTGATCACGAATTTCAAATTAAAACAAGTCCAAGAAAATCCAAATCAACCCTAGATATGACTCACTAGAGAAGAAATGAACAACAACAAAGATGAATCGATATTACTCACGATTTCTCCTTGTTGCACTCGCCACAATTTCAACTTCTTGGGATTGAAATTGATAAGAGAATTTGGAATTAGGAAAACCCTAAGCCTTCTCATGAAATGTGAAGTGTTTGTTCTGCAAAATAATCCTCTCAAACCCTCTCTTAAGCAAGTACTTATACTTGCTACTCCTAGGGTTAAAAAGTGCTCAAAATTACAAGTTTTCCACTTTTAAGGTGGCTAACCCTAAATGAAAGTTACAAAGAAATAAAAGTGTCCCAAAACCAAAATACAACCAAAATAGTTCATAAAAGTGTAAATATATAAAAGAAATGGTCTTCAAGATGCCGGTCTTCTATAGAATCCATCGGCCCAACTCATCGCCGGTTCAAGTCGGTCTATGGATAACCCACAATTTGAGTCTGAGGGAGTTTGTCCATTGCCCTATAGAATATGATAAGTGTGCCTGTTGGAAAACACAATACAAGAATAATAGAAAAGAGGTTAATATATAAATAATTCTGGGGTCGATCTGCTCAAAATGGGCCCTCAATGCCAAGATTTGAAATCCTTTAGTTCTTGTCCTAATGATAGGTCTTGTTGGATTTTTCTTCCTATCATCTCCTCGAGCCTCAAAAAGATTTGTCCTCAAATCTAGTAGATCAAATGCAGTAGAGACTTCGTTTCCTCCTAGCAAGTCACCTGAAGAAATATCTTTGCAGAATCCCAATATCTGAAATACTACAAGTGGTGATTGTCTTCTCTCCTCCATTTCTGGGATGTATCTCTTCTGCAACACAAATAATGACCCATTATCCACTAAAGTTACCCTTGTATCAACCTGTTCCACTGAAACTGTTTCCTCTTTTTCTAACTCATCTGTATGCTGTTGATCCTCATGGTCTTCTAATGGTTGGCCCAACTGCTTATTACCCTCTAAAACCTCTGAAGGTGAACATAATTGTCTCTGAACAGTTTGGCTCTCTGGTGGTCTACTTGTTTGACTATGATCATCAGGATCCTCTGAAGGTTGGCACATCGGTGTCTGACAAATTTTATGCTCTAAGGGTTGGCTCGTGTCACTAGAGCCCTCAAGAACCTTTGAAGGTTGGCATACTTGCGTCTGCACAATTTGGTCCTCCCAGTCTAGGTAATCATCTGTAGAAGCCCTACCATCAAATGAAGGCATCTGTAGCTTCGCACACTCTAGCCCTCGAGGTGGTCTAAATTCCTTGTCCAGATATGGTTTAAGCCCAAAATTATCATCTCTATCTTCCCTAAGAGCATGATAATCTCCCTTTACTCTAGGTGGCGCCTGAAGGTTTACCACAGGTGGTGGTGGCAATGTCATCCTATCAATCCTTGTTGCTAATGTAGCAACAAATTTGCTAAGGTCCCGAAGTTGTTCATCTAGAGTTCTTCTATTTGTATTTCGACGACTTGGTCTGCTACCCACTTGGCTATTGGCCTCATTGCTAATGTACCCATTCATACTATCATATGACATGTTTGTGGATGCGATTTATCTAAAATACAAATGTAATCTCAAATAATTTGTAGCACACTCCCTTCACTTCACCACGTCACAGTAACAAGTTTAGATAACAACACACACACTTATACACCCACGGTGCAACAAGTCACCAATGCAATAAATACTTTTTATCACTTCAAGTATATTAGAATAATTGAAGCATAAATAAATACTTCCAAGTAGTTAAGAAATTAAATTCAACTAACAAGTGTTGAAGTAATAAGTTCAATTACTTTCACACTTTAATGTTTGTTTTTTGAATTCAAATTCTACTACAATTTTCCTTTCTTGCCACGGTTTCACACCTACAATTGATCTTGATGTGCAGCACCTTAATCCACACAACTCCACAACATGGCAACAAATTCAAATAAACATCCTTAATGCACTTTCCATAAATGGTAATAATCAAATTTCAAATTCAAATGGAACACAATCAATACCACTTAATAACTTCCTCAACTTAATGGATGTGTTTGAATTTCAAATAAATTCCCTATTATCCCACACAATGCAATTCTGAAAATTGTACACTTCCACTTCCAATTTGGACAACACAACACCACACAAACACCTTCATACACATGGTGCACTTCTCCACTTCTACACAATTTATCAACCGCAACTTACAACAACATACACGTCACATGCAACACAAAACTTTTTCAATTCATTACTCTTTCTCAAAGAAATTTCAAGGATAATCACGTTGCAAAATTCTTCACTTCAAATACAAATCCAATCCGCAACTTACATAAGAAGGCAGCAAATTAAATTTGAAAATCAAACCACTTCACTAATTGCGACCCCTCCACATTTGGTAAGATGCAATTTTTTTCAAATTCAAACAAACACACTTAATTCCTTCACTCTTAATGCTTGTTTTGAAATCAAATAACTTCCCTTCTTACACACTAATCAAATCTGGAAATTGCAAATGTTCTCCCCAATTCCGAATTCAAACAATGTAAGAACCACAATTCTCTTCCTACACAATTGCACTTTCGAAATTGCACTAGAAAAATGCACTATTTTTCCTCTTCCTTCATGGTGAAGTCCACAACATAGAAGCTTCAACAAGTACTTCAAAATCACTCCAACATGCAGCAATTTCAACTCCTACTCAAGACAATTCACTCCACTTCAAACAACCACAACAACAATTTCAATTTACCCGCAATTTAGGAATTGATGATGTAAGAACATGAACCCTAAATTTCCAAAAATCAAAATCACATAATCCCTTCTCACAACCACAAGCTCTGATACCAAAATATGATGTGCCTAATTCCAAGCTTAAGCACAATCAAAAGAATCAAGGAGAATACCTTAATTCACAAAACACAAAACCGGTTCACTTGACTAGGTAAATGCGGAAATCTTAAGGCAATGGAATGAAATCCAAAGAGCTCTAATTGCTATTATCAATCCAAACAAGTAATCTTAATCAAATAATAACAATTAGAATTGAAACCCACGTGAATCAAATCAAGAAATCTAATGGGTCAAACCGCAAATTCCAATCCCTTCCTTCAACTATCCAATTCACGTCATAATGAAGAGAATGATATCATATATCAACATAATCAATCCTATAACAAGCTATTGATCACGAATTTCAAATTAAAACAAGTCCAAGAAAATCCAAATCAACCCTAGATATGACTCACTAGAGAAGAAATGAACAACAACAAAGATGAATCGATATTACTCACGATTTCTCCTTGTTGCACTCGCCACAATTTCAACTTCTTGGGATTGAAATTGATAAGAGAATTTGGAATTAGGAAAACCCTAAGCCTTCTCATGAAATGTGAAGTGTTTGTTCTGCAAAATAATCCTCTCAAACCCTCTCTTAAGCAAGTACTTATACTTGCTACTCCTAGGGTTAAAAAGTGCTCAAAATTACAAGTTTTCCACTTTTAAGGTGGCTAACCCTAAATGAAAGTTACAAAGAAATAAAAGTGTCCCAAAACCAAAATACAACCAAAATAGTTCATAAAAGTGTAAATATATAAAAGAAATGGTCTTCAAGATGCCGGTCTTCTATAGAATCCATCGGCCCAACTCATCACCGGTTCAGGTCGGTCTATGGATAACCCACAATTTGAGTCTGAGGGAGTTTGTCCATTGCCCTATAGAATATGATAAGTGTGCCTGTTGGAAAACACAATACAAGAATAATAGAAAAGAGGTTAATATATAAATCATTCCGGGGTCGATTTGCTCAAAATGGGCCCTCAACGCCAAGATTTGAAATCCTTCAATTCTTGTCCTAATGATAGGTCTTATTGGATTTTTATTCCTATCAGGATATGACCATTAGAGGGCCAAGAGGTTTAAAAACATATAGGTGAAATAGGGAAGGAGAAAACAATATTGGTGGGACAATCTAAGTTAGAGGAGGTCATAGTGGATGATGGACCATTATATGTGTTGCAAATGAGTTATATCCTAGAGATGGAGGAGCGAGAGCAACCACTCCCTTGTGGTATCTCAGGTATTGGGAGACTACAGTGATATTTTCACAGATGACTTGCTAGGAGGATACAAAGTCTCTACTACATTTAACCTATCAAATTTGAGGACAAATCTTCTTGAGGCCCGAGGAGATGATAGGAATAACAATCTTATAGGACCTATTACTAGGGCAAGAACCAAAGGATTTCAAATCTTGGCGATGAGGGTCCTTTTTAAACAACTCAACCCCAGAATTATTTGTATACTAACCTCTTTTCTATTACTCAAGTATTGTGTATTTCAACAAGCACACTTGTTAGGCTTTATAGGGCGAAGGACAAACTCACTAAGACTCAGCTTGTGGGTTATTCATGGACTGACATAAACCAAAGAAGAACTAGACCAACAAATTGTTCACTTGAATCAAAGAACTAGCCACTTGAAGAACATTGTACTTGTAATTGTTGTTTTTGAGAACTAACTATTTCATTTACCATTTCTAATTTCTTTTCTTGGAACCGGCCACCTAAGTGGCTTATTTGTAATTTTCATGTGGTTTTTACCTTAGTAGGAGCAAGTATAAATACTTGCTAACTAGGGTTTTTAGGTAGCTTTTTGTCAATTTGAAAACAAACACTTTTGTTACCGTGTGAGAGAGCCTCTTGCTAGCATCCACTCTTATCAATTTCAATGGAAATTGTGGCAAGTTTGGCTTGGAATTTCTTGTGAGTAATATCAAGATCTTCTAAGTTGCTTCCTTTTTATTACTAGTGTGTAATATCTATTGATAATAGGTTGACTTTATAAACTTGTTGTTTTACACTAATTTAGGGTTCATATTACTAGGATTACAAACCAATTTAGAGGCTAGAATTGCATTTTATATGTAATTTAATTAGTATTAGAATTTCTTTGCAATACATCTAAATTGGATTCACACCATCGAGGTTTGATTCATCCTTTATTTACGCCAATTTTAAGGGATTCTGTCTTATTGAATTCTCCAATTAGATTATGTTATGTGCTTGAATTATTTAGGCACATCACTGCCACTTACACTACATACACACACAATGTACCCACTTCTGTCACCACTATACACACAACAATCTACACCGCCACTTAAACTACATACACACACAGTGCAACCCTTCAAACAACAACACAATACTTCAAAATATAACATTTCCTTGCCATAACACTTCACATTGCAAGTCACAGCACAATCTACAAACAAAGGCAGCAAGCACAATTCAAATAACCTCACTAAATGTAACCTTCTCCATAAAAGGTAAGATAATTCAAATTCAAACAACACTCCTTAATGCTACTCAATAACTACTTTAAGTTAATGGATGTTTGAATTCAAAAGATTTCCTTTTTCCATACAATGTAATCTAAAAATTGCAAACACACTACCCAATTTCCGAAATCCTCTTCAACAATTCAAAATCACACTCTTCTCGGCTTCAAATTTCACTTTCCTCAAATGATCACAATGATCACTTCTCCTTAATCACTCATAGCTAACTCAAGGAGATAAGAAATATGACAAGTACTCCATGTCTACAACAACAAGCAACAAGTATAACACCTCAAAAACATAATCAAATAACTCAATTTCCACTTTACAATTCGGATTAAGATGTTAAACTCAAGAACCCTAATTTTTCCAAAATCACAATTACACAAAATCCCTTCTTACAACCAATGCTCCGATACCAAAAGATGATGTGCTTAAAAGATCAAAGCACATGAATACTATCAATTAAAGAAATTCAATCAAAACCAAGTTCACAAATGGTGTGAACCCTAATCCCTTATGAATCCAAATTTGTAAAACAAGTTACTCTGATACCAAAAGATGATGTGTTTAAATGAATAAATCCAAGCACATGAACACGACCAATTGAAGCAATTCAATCACCAAGTCCACAAATTGCGTAAACCCCTAAATATTAAATGTCTTCTACGCAAATAACAATTTGAGAATTACAATTACACAATTGCAATTGAGAATTCAATTACACAATACACAACCAAAAGGGTACAAAATCAAAATTGAATTGTAACCCTAAAAATTGCGTGCCTGAGATAGCAAAAGGATGAACTAATTCCTCACCAGTTAAGATGGATTTGATGTTATTGATATCACACACAATAAAAATCAAATCCCACTCGCCACACTTATTTGAAGTAATGATAAGAGTTCATGTGAAAATGGAGGAGACCCTCACAGTTTTCAAGTCTAAAAAATAATTTTCAAAAAGTCCCTTACAAACCCTACTTAGCAAATATTTATACTTACTCCAATTAAGGTTAAAATGTCCAAAAATTTATGCCTATGCCACTAATTTGGCCGGTCCTAATTCAACCAATTACAAGCAAATAAAAAATGTCCCAAAAATGATTATAAAGTGATCAGTTCAAAGATAAAATAACAAATACAAAGATGGTCTTCAAGGAGCCGGTTCTTCAAGTCAAGCAAATAATTTGTTGGTCCAGTTTATCTTCGGTTTATGTAGGTCCATGAATAACCTACAAGCTGAGTCTTAGTGAGTTTGTCCATTACCTTATAAAACCCGATAAGTTTTCCTACTGAAATACACAACACATAAGTAATAGAAAAGAAGTTAGTATATAAAGATTTCCGGGGTTGATTTGTTCAAAGAGGACCCTCATTACCAATTTTGAAATCCTTTGGCTCTTATCCTAATCATAGGTCTTATAGGATTTTGATTCCTATCAACTTAGCATGTCTAACATCTATCAATGGAAGAAATGGGTGTTTATTCTTAGAGGATCTCCCTAATCCCACATCGGTAGAAGATGTTGATCATTGATCTACCCATTCAATAGCCTCTTGGAAATCACCAATAGGCTTAAGCTTGGGCTTAGGTGGTAATTTAAGGCAAAACTCCCAATGGTACATAGTAAGCATACAAAGTGTGATAGGAATCAAAACCCGACAAGACCTATCATTAGGGTAAGAACTAAAGGAATTCAAATTTTGGCGATGAGGGCCCATTTTGAGCAAATCGACCCTAGAATTATTTATATATTAACCTCTTTTTTGTTATTCTTGTATTGTGTTTTCCAACAGGCACACTTATCATATTCTATAGGGCAATGAACAAACTCCCTCAGACTCAACTTGTGGGTTATCCATGGACCGACCTGAACCGGCGATGAGTTGGGCCGATGGAACCTATAGAAGACCGGCATCTTGAAGACCATTTCTTTTATATATTTATTCTTTTATGAACTATTTTGGTTGTATTTTGGTTTTTGGACACTTTTATTTCCTTGTAATTTTTCATTTAGGGCTAACCACCTTAAAAGTGGCAAACTTGTAATTTTGAGCACTTTTTAACCCTAGGAGTAGCAAGTATAAATACTTGCTTAAGAGAGGGTTTGAGGACGCTTATCATTTTGTAGATTAAACACTATATTTCACGTGAGAATTAGGGTTCATACCTTGGTTCCAAACTCTTATCAATTTCAATCCCAAGAGTTGAAATTGTGGCGAGTGCAACATCTTGAAATTGTGAGTTATATCAATTTCATTTTGTTGTGATTTCTTTTCTTCTCTAGTGTGTCATATCTAGGGTTGAATTGAGATATTTCTTGGTCAGAAATACATCTTATTGTACACGAATTCTTGTGCTTATTTGAAGTATTTATCAATTATATTTGGTTCATCATTGAAGATTTCCTTAGGAAACGTGTTCTTCACTATTTGAAAGGGATTATTTTTGTTACGGTTTTCTTTTGTCAAATTGTGGATTATTTCGTGGATTATATAAGATTAGGGTGTTTTTAGAAGGTATTATCAGTGTGGTATTCTAATTATATCATTGGACATTTGGATTTCATCATATCTTCACTTGGTTCACGTCATTTTGCCCTTTTTTTTGGATCCGATTTTGCCTTGACTTGAGATAGTTTTTCTTAAGTCTTTTGAATGTGCTTTCAAGTGTGTTTAGGCAATTCATCTTTTTGGTATCAGAGCTATGTCATATTTGGATTTAATATTGAACACATCCTAATTGAAGAACATTGGTTATAAACATTGGAAATTGACGCCATTATTCATGAGATTGAGACTAGTTTGATTGACATTGTTTGATTGTCTTTCAAATTGGTTTTGTATGAGCTTATTCTTGGTTTTAGGCACATCAACTTTTTGGTATCAGAGCTTGTGGTTGTGAGAAGGGATTATGTGATTTTGAATTTTGGAAATTTAGGGTTCATGTTCTAACATCATCAATTCCAAAATTGTGGGTAAATTGAAATTGTTGTTGTAGTTGTTTGAAGTGGAGTGAATTGTCTTGAGTAGGAGTTGAATTTGCTGCATGTTGGAATGATTTTGAATTACTTGTTGAAGCTTCTATGTTGTGGACTTCACCGTGATGGAAGAGGAAAGATAGTGCATTTTTTTAGTGCAATTTCGAAAGTACAATTGTGTAGGAAGAGAATTGTGGTTCTTACATTGTTTGAATTTGGAATTGGGGAGAACATTTGCAATTTCTAGATTTGATTAGTGTGTAAGAAGGGAAGTTATTTGATTTTAAAACAAGCATTAAGAGTGAAGGAGTTAAGTGTGTTTGTTTGAATTTGAAAAATTGCATCTTACCAAATGTGGAGGGGTTGCAATAAGTGAAGTGGTTTGATTTTCAAATTTAATTTGCTACCTTCTTATGTAAGTTGCGGATTCGATTTGTATTTGAAGTGAAGAATTTTGCAACGTGATTATCCTTGAAATTTCTTTGAGAAAGAGTAATGAATTGAAAAAAGTTTTGTGTTGCATGTGACGTGTATGTTGTTGTAAGTTACGGTTGATAAATTGAGTAGAAGTGGAGAAGTGCACCGTGTGTGTGAAGGTGTTTGTGTGGTGTTGTGTTGTGCAAATTGGAAGTGGAAGTGTACAATTTTCAGAATTGCATTGTGTGGGATAATAGGGAATTTATTTGAAATTCAAACACATCCATTAAGTTGAGGAAGTTATTAAGTGGTATTGATTGTGTTCCATTTGAATTTGAAATTTGATTATTACCATTTATGGAAAGTGCATTAAGGATGTTTATTTGAATTTGTTGCCATGTTGTGGAGTTGTGTGGATTAAGGTGCTGCACATCAAGATCAATTGTAGGTGTGAAACCGTAGCAAGAAAGGAAAATTGAAGTAGTAGAATTTGAATTCAAAAACAAACATTAAAGTGTGAAAGTAATTGAACTTATTACTTCAACACTTGTTAGTTGAATTTAATTTCTTAACTACTTGGAAGTATTTATTTGTGCTTCAATTATCTCACTTAACTTTATTTGAAGTACCAATAAACATTTCTTGTATTGGTTGAGTGTGAGCACTATGGGTGTGTAAAGGTGTGTTGCCGTGGTGTGGTGAAGTATATTGAGGTTGTTGAAATTAGTAAGCAAAAAAATGTCAAGTGAGTTGTATTTGTCTACTAACATATTGCATCGAGACTTGACTTCCTTTCAAACCATTGATGAGGGACAAAGAGAAAACTTGTTCCATATTTCTTATAGGGTACAAGGAAACTTGTGCGCAATTATTATTGATGGTGGTAGTTGTACTAATGTTATAGCTACATCATTAGTATCGAAGTTGAAACTTAAAACTACCCCACATCCCAAACCCTATACATTACATTGGTTGAATGATCAGGATGGTCTTTGTGTAACCAAAAGGGCTAAGGTACCCTTCGGTATAGGGGACAAGTACTATGATGAGCTTGAATGTGATATTCTTCCTCTTTGTGCATCTCATATATTACTTGGTAGACCATGGTTGTATGACAGGATGGTATTACATGATGGGTATAGAAATACTTATATGTTTAAAAAGGATGGTAAACGTATAGTATTGAACCCTATGTCTCCATCAAAGGTCCAGGAGATGCAAAGACAAATAAAACAACCATCACAGGTTTGTGAGGATCATAGCCACATGATCAAACCTTCAAAGAACCAAACTGTGCAGACTCAGGTATGCCAACCTTCAAAGGTTCTTGAGGGCTCTAGTGACACGAGCCAACCCTTAAAGCATAAAATTTGTTAGACACCAATGTGCCAACCTTTAGAGGATCCTGATGATTATAGTTAGATGAGCAGACTACCAGAGAACTAAACTGTTCAGGGTCAGTTATGTTCTCCTTTAGAGATACTAGTGGTTCACGAGCAATTGAGTAAATCATTGGAGTATTCTAAGGATCAGAGTCAGACGAGTCTATCATTAGAGGCCAGAATGTTCAGAGACAGTTGTGTTCACCTTTAGAGGTCTCAAAGGGCAATGAGCAGTTGGGCCAACCATTAGAAGACCATAAAGATCAGCGACATACAGATGAGTTAGAAAAGGTGGAAACAATATCAGTGAAATGGGTTGAGATAGGGGACTCAGTGGATAATGGGTCATTATTTGTGTTGGATATGAGATATATCCTAGAAATGGATGAGAGAAAATAATCACCACCAATGGTATTTCAGATTTTAGGATTCTGCAGTGATATTTCTTCAAGTGGTTTGCTAGGAGGAAACGAAGTCTTTACTGCATTTGATCTACCAGATTTGAGGACAAATCTTTTTTAGGCCCGAGGAGATGATAGGAATCAAAATCCGACAAGACCTATCATTAGGGCAAGAACTAAAGGAATTCAAATTTTGGCGATGAGGGCCCATTTTAAGCAAATCGACCCTAGAATTATTTTTATATTAACCTCTTTTCTATTATTCTTGTATTGTGTTTTCCAACAGGCACACTTATCATATTTTATAGGGCAATAGACAAACTCCCTCAGACTCAGCTTGTGGGTTATCTATGGACCGACCTGAACCAGCGATAAGCTGGGCCGATGGAACCTATAGAAGACCGGCATCTTGAAGACCATTTCTTTTATATATTTATTCTTTTATGAACTATTTTGGTTGTATTTTGGTTTTGGGACACTTTTATTTCCTTGTAATTTTTCATTTAGGGCTAACTACCTTAAAAGTGGCAAACTTGTAATTTTGAACACTTTTTAACCCTAAGAGTAGCAAGTATAAATACTTGCTTAAGAGAGGGTTTGAGGAGGCTTATCATTTTGCAGATTAAACACTACATTTCACGTGAGAATTAGGGTTCATACCTTGGTTCCAAACTCTTATCAATTTCAATCTTAAGAGTTGAAATTGTGGCGAGTGCAATATCTTGAAATTGTGAGTTATATCAATTTCATTTTGTTGAGATTTCTTTTCTTCTCTAGTGTGTCATATCTAGGGTTGAATTGAGATATTTCTTGGTCAGAAATGCATCTTATTGTACACAAATTCTTGTGCTTATTTGAAGTATTTATCAATTATATTTGGTTCATCATTGAAGATTTCCCTAGGAAACGTGTTCTTCACTATTTGAAAAGGATTATTTTTGTTACGGTTTTCTTTTGTCAAATTGTGGATTATTGCGTGGATTATATAAGATTAGGGTGTTGTTAGAAGGTATTATCAGTGTGGTATTCTAATTATATCATTGGACATTTGGATTTCATCATATCTTCACTTGGTTCACGTCATTTTGCCCTTTTTTTTTATCTGATTTTACCTTGACTTGAGATAGTTTTTCTTAAGTCTTTTGAATGTGCTTTCAAGTGTGTTTAGGCACATCAAAGTGTACCATCAATTGAAGCAAAAGCATATACTTAGAAATCTTGCAAGCAATTCGACCAATATATTAGCCAGCTAGAAGAAGCAACCTCGAAGCGACTTGTAGAAGGAAAGTATAACTAACGCACTTTTAGATGAATATTTCTATAGTCACCTAGGGAGAGTAAGCAACAACCTAACTCAAATTTGTTAGTAATATTAGTCACATAACCCTTTGGTCAAACCCAAGCTGGCGTACAACCTTGTGAGGAGAATATACTACAACCCATTAATCTAAATAGCACTTAAAGAAGTCTTTGTTATCTAGGAAGGAGGGTAAACCCCTAGAGTATACCATAGAATAAATCTTACCTTAGAATTGTAGAGGCCTTTATGCTTATTTACCAAAGTTACCTCATCCTTTAAGCTTGGAGGATATAATTCAATCTTGTCTTCATAACCAGTAAGTTGTTTCACATAAGGGTAAAATGTAAATTCCGACACAACATTGATAAGCGACAAAAGTGCCTGCTCAATAGTTCCTTCAACCTATACCCATGCTCTAGGAAGAGCAAAGTTGGATCTAGCACTATTGAGAGGAGGTGTAAAGTGTTTCTAGAACCATTTACAAAAGAAGAGTTGGAGAAATACCAAGTCTACATGTGGCATGTTCACATAGTAGCCCTTTGAATGAATGGAAGCCTTGTGGTATAAATCTAAGCATTGATATAAAGAGCCCAAGTAAAAGAGACCTAGTGCAATGTAATCACCTTGAGTAATTTGTATGGTTAAGGAAAACAGTCGAGGGCTCAC
Organism: Laguncularia racemosa; assembly: GCA_037954665.1. Classification (NCBI taxonomy): domain Eukaryota; kingdom Viridiplantae; phylum Streptophyta; class Magnoliopsida; order Myrtales; family Combretaceae; genus Laguncularia; species Laguncularia racemosa. The sequence goes on from JBBMOL010000224.1 coordinate 669,316, forward strand.
ACCTTCTTCCGGTCCACTAAGGAACACAAACAAGGATAGCCAATATGCTATAAAAGCTGCAAACTTATACCTGCAAAAACGACCCCCCAAAAAAAGGTAAGAGAGGTATAAGTACACAACTATAAAGGTATATTTGAAAATGGATGAGAATACTAACTCCTATCCACAACCTAGGGCAAAAAACCCAAGGTTTGCTCTTCCTTTGCTCCTTAAAAAAGTATGCAAGCTAGGAAGAGAAACATGACTTCCTCTTGCCATTGTGAGTAGCTTTCAAGGCATTTAGTAAAGACATCTGAAAACTATGCTCCTTATAAGATACTTTAGCAAAAATAATATTGGTCTGCCTAAAACTAGTCAAGTTTAAGAAAATGACCACATCCTCAAGTGTCAAAATGATTCCACCCACCCCCCTAAGAAGTGATGAATGTGTGAGTCTGAGTACTCTAGTGATATATGATCGCCTGCTACACTTCCGACCCGCTCATATGTGGGAACTACAAGCAAGTGGAAGTAGTAATGGCATGGAAAATGCCAGTCTTTTCTAAAAAGAGTCACATACTTCGACTTTGAGATAATATGTTCTACTCAAAATTTCCACCTAAAGGGTGGCTACTTGAGGAACACAAATTGGGTAATTGAGAGGGGCAATTCCTTTCTTTCATTCCTAAAGCACAAAATTGAACTTACGTTGATAGTGTCTCTCAAGCTAGCATGGGGTTGCATTCGATAAAGCAAAGCATACCATCAATGCAAGCCATCGCACAAAGCTCCCAACATTTGACTTTGTCCTAGAAGGTATCTTTAGAGATATTTTCATCAAACCATTCATCTCAAGGGCTCAGGATCGGCGGTGGATGCCTATTTGAGTGCACCAGTAGGTCTTCTTGCTTAATCACTTCTATGTTTTTCCCATCATTCACAGTATTACCAGTGTCAGGACAAAACCTAAAATTATTAAAGAAACAAAGAGAGAGAGAGAGAGAGAGAGAAGAAGAAGAAGTTAGATGGAAACGACTTTTGTTAGGTGATAAACCTACATCTAAACATGTGGGTGCTTGTGCAGCGGAGTTTGGGGCTAACACCCCCCCTTATGTACTCTTTTTGTGATTTTGAGTGCGAATCTGCTCCTACTTAGAAAAAGAAGGATCTAATTTTATATGGAGGACCTAATTGGATAGGATAAGGGATTGAATTTTGACTATTGTTGCTACCATACATCCTTTGCTCTTCAGAAAGTGGGATAGGAGACCATCATGATGAATCTCTAGATGCCTTGGCCACGTCACTCTTAGCTTGTGACCTTGTTTTATTGGAACAGTTTTTTACAATTATTTAAAGATGGTCTAATGCACAAGGCTATCCAAGAAAACGAAAGCTGCTTCTGTTAGTATTCAGGATTTCTTGGAACCTTTCTTCAACTAGATGTTGAATTTTATCGAGGTGTTCTTTGGAATATACAATTGGATGCATGAGATTGGCAGAATAATTCTCCTTATAAAATTTGATAAGTTCATCTCCAGTATCTATTCCTTTTGCCCGAGGCCGAACCTGAAGAGTTTCTTGACTCCCTATACTGAACATATGTATACAGCACTAGCCAAGTTGACTAAGAGGCTGGAAAGCCATCCTCCCCAACACCCCAAAAGCGCAATCCCCATGACTAAAGTAATAGAGTTCTAGTTTGTGTTCCGCAAACAACCTTGTGATTGTTCTTCATAGTAACAATGGATAGTAACTCGTCCTCAGAGAAGTCTGACTACGTTTAAACTCTATTACTTCGAAGATTGCACACGGATAGAGTCCCATCTCCTCTTGTGTCAAAATTGCCTTTCCATCGTTGATAAACGCTACAGCCCTACAGAATTCACTATGTGCATGTACCTCAAGCAGCTTAAGTGAGGAATCTTCATTGTATCGGTATAGAAGAAGATCACTAATTATACGACTACAAGTTACTAACTGGTCCACGGAATGGAAATCGAGGTCGAAAGGGAGTTTCCTAAGTTCAATCTCCATTGTTAATTTGTTATGATCGCTATTGAGGACGTCAATTTTTGGTTCAATCGGCTTAACAGATATAACTGCCCCTAGACAATCAATAGAAGTACGGAGAATGGATATTTGCCCTCTTTCTCCAGCGAGGTGAGTGTCTCATGAACTCGAAATAATAACAACAAAAAAAAAGAAAAAAAAAACGTTTTTGGTTTTATATGAGCTACCTGTGTTAGGGAGGTGAAAGTGAAGACACTGCAAAAGTCAGAGTGCTAGTCCTTATGATTGATCTACTATCCTCTTTGCTATCCTAACGACCAGGAAATTTATATTGAGAGTAAAGCGAAGATTTCTCAAGCAGGGCACCATTTCTGTATATTAATAATGCAAAGAACTGGTTGCAATTTTAGAGATTATAATCGTCTACTACACAGAGATAGAGAAAAGACACATTTTGGAGGGTGCACTAAATTAATAGGACAAGAAAAAACATGATGGGCATGAGAGATAGGATCTAATTCATGTTTCTGCAGACATAGAAGATAGGTAAAATAAATGGCTATTCTAAATATCCATTAGACGAATACATAAATCAAATCACACAAGCATCTCTCCGGCAATATCCCAAAAATAACTTTCTGGTCTCTGATGGATCCATAAATTACACTCTCTGCCTAGTAAGCAAGTCCGTAATAATTCCTTCCCAAATCCCATAAATTTTTTTCTCAGTATTGGATGGGACTTTGATGCAATGTAAAACATGTGAATTGTGTTGAGATTATTATAAACCGTTAATTTTGTGAATACCCGGAGTGTAATCTTCAAATACTTATTGATTCTAAGAATTCCTAGGGATTTGGCATCTAAATTCAAAAATTGTATAAAATTCGCAAATTAAAAAAAAAAAAACAGAGCAAAACTGCTCACAATAGCTTTTCATTCAATAATAATCTCTACCCTTGCCCTAAGGTATCCAAATAATAATAAGTGCAAACTATAAAAAATAGACATAAAAAAATTTATCGAAAATAGAAACGCTTAAAAATAGTTGAAAATAGAAATTCTTAAAACGTAAAGATACGGCATACGTTAGACGACAAAGATAAAGCCATAAACGGTATCTAAAACAGAAGTATTTATAAAGAGTTATAAAAAATCTAAAAATTACCAAAAATAGTAAAATTATTTATTTAAAAGATTAAATAATGGAATTTGCCCAAAAAAGGGTATAGCTTAGTATCAAAGGTACTAATTTACTTAAGTTAGCTCGTTTTCTTCGAAATAGTTTAAAAACTAATAAATCGGGACTGACTCGTTTTTGCCGAATATAGCCATGTATTTATTTGCTATTATTTCCACCTCATCGGACTTCCTCTGCATCTAAAAATCCATAAATTACGAAAGGTGCCGGAAGTTGTAGCCCTAGAGAGAATCCTAGTGGGTCGCATGAATGTGTTAAGCAACTTGAGCGAGTAGTAGCCGAAGCTTGAAAAGGTACCTAGCACGCGGTCAAAAAGGGTACACGCAATGCATCGTTACAGGTTCAAATTTGCAGCTTTAGAGGCTGCAGTATGGACAACGTTTGTATGTTAAGCAATTGAGCATGCAGTAAAAAGGGAACATGTGATGAATCTGAATCAAACCCTATGTCAAACCAAAAGCTGAATTTAACTAGGAAAAGTAAAACTAGAATTGAATACGATTCAAAGAGTTGTAATGCAAAATCTCACCTGCAATTGAGGAGTGAGCGTGGCCAGTATTTCAATTGCTGTTAGATCACCTTCAAACCTGCAACGTCTGGCGACGTGACTCCAATTACCAAAACAAGAATCGAAACTGCAGCGTCCTTATCACAACGATTCCTTATCCCAAAATCGAACTTGCAACGTCCAGCGAAGCGATTCCAATTACCGGAACGAGATTGACCAACATTACAGGTGGCTACACTACGATCCTGTAGTTAAAAAAATAAAAAAAGAAAATGAATGAGGGATTGAAGAAAAGGAGTGATAATATTCCAAGTGGGGAAGCATTAACTACTATTCTTCAAGTCTTTGCCGCCTAAATTCGTACGAGTTAAAGCCGGTATTTGACGTTTGTCTCGTGATGGAAGTTCGCCTCAATCCGCTTGATATTTATACTGAAGTTCCTCGATGCTTATCTCTGATGGAGTATCGCGTTTCTTGATATGCCCAGTCGTATGATCACACTCAGTTCTTGCAGCTTAATGATTGGAGAGGGAATTAATCAGTCTTGAAGCAAGAAGGGAAGTAAATGGATGCATATATATATATATATAGCGGATTGTATGAATGAAAGAAGATAAAGCTCAATGATTTAAATTTGGCAATTAATGAACTCAATAGATCTTAATTAAGGATTGGATTTGATATTTATTGGAATATAGCAATAAAGTTCAAGGATTTAAATTTAGTAATTAATGGATTTTAGAGATCTTATTAATATGTAAAGTTAGATTGGTATTTATTGGAATATATTAGAATGAGAAAGTAAATTCTCATCGAGATGCATTTAATCAAGTGAAGAAATTTTATTAAATAGGTTTTATTTAGGTATTTGCTCCAAAGCATATATGCTATGATATTGAAGATATGTATAGTGCGATAATTTGAGGATCTATTGATAATATATCAAAGATATAAGGCATGCTAAAGTGGTGCCAAATGTAAAACTATTATTATTATCCAGAATTTCTATTTCTATCAAAATTAATATGCACATAATATATGGATTTACTAATTCATTTCCATAGATTGGAATTAACAAGTCAATTGAAGTCACTAAGAAGGAATTAAGACATTGAAGATAGCTTAACAAGCTAGACACTCCACAAGAATGAAATATACATCTATATATATATATATATATATAAAGGTTTTTTATTAAAGAAAAATTATACATATGTTGTCTTAGGGGAAATGTCACTTCAATGCGCTTAAAGGTGATATGTGCAATTAAAAAGTGCTGCATGCTTGTGCATTAAAAAGAAAAATCTAAATTATATACAGCATTAGTGCTAGGCTCTTGTCATATGAATCACTCAAGTGTATATATGGCAACAATGCTGCTATTTTATAAGTGCACATGTGCTAAACAATTTCCTCACCATTAGAAAGGCTAATCTAATATCCAAATCCCTTTAACTTCATCTAAAGGACTTTTGTTAGGAGGTAAAATATAAAGAGCTAAAAATATTATGTAAATATATTAGGCTAAACCCATTGATTATTTAGCTTGACCTATTAGACTATGTGATAGGGCCTAATGACTCTAACCCAATTATTAGAATGACTTAAGGAGAATTGGCTTGGTAAGCTTGGAATAGAAATCGTTGGACTGATCCATCTATATCCAACTCTCAAGCGGACTCATGTACTTATGAGGAAGGTTACTGGTTTTGAGCTTATAGCAAGCTCATTAGTGTAACCTTAAAATGAGCAGACTCTATCTCTTTCGTTGATTGCTAAAGTGATCTAACGGATATCATCAAGTTCAAAAGTCTATAAATACTCAGACATTCTTCCTCATCAAGGGACCTTTTGTTCCCCAAATGCTAGAAATAAAAAAAAAAAATAGTGTTCCATTAAGAGTTCTCTACTCTCAAAGATCAAGCAAGAGATTAGGCAAAGAATAATCTCTATTGCTTGAGAACTGCAAGGTTAACATTGGAGGTTTTCTTAACTCCCTTATCTATCACTTGTATATTTAAGACACTTGAGATTACCTATTCATCCTCTCTACTACTCTTTCCCTAGTCATGCCATGACATGCTATCTTTGAATTGTTTTTCTCTGAATTCACGTATAGCACAATACCCACGTGATACACACATGACCATTCCTACAGGACCCTTATCTATAAAATACATTTTCAATATTATATAAAAGAAATAATATTGAAAAGATTAATGTAAATAGTTTATTATCTCTTCAACTTTTTACATATAATACTTTGATATCACCAAAACTTAATAATGGATGCACTAACCTTGAGGAATGTTTTTTTGCTTGATGCTATCCTAAAATGCAAGGATTTTTGCATTATTTTGAGAGTGTATGACTCCAAAGTATCTATAGGGAGAACAATGTCGTTGCTAATAAGTTAGCAAAACAGGCTGCAACATTGGAAACTTCCATAGTCTTTAAAAAAAAAACCTTGCTTGTGGAGTTATTATCTGATAATGTTTTAAAACTTTGTTTTAGTTTGTCAATGTTTGACACAGGTTGAAAAACACAAGAGTCTAAATAAACTTTTGTTTTAATATAAATAAATTCCTCCTTTCTACAAAAAAGAAATTAAAAAAATCACTTTGAAATAGCTTTTCTCGCAATATAAGTTAAATATATATATACATATAAAAGATAGGACATTTATTTAGAAAAAAAAGGTTTATTGATACTAATATTCCACACATTTGAATTAGTGATAGACACATACTAATGATTTTTTCACATGTGATAATAATAAGGAATATTTTTTAAAAAACTATTATTTATGTTTTCACATATTAAAATTTTATTAATTTTTATATATCACTAATTAATCCATATGGCATGTTAATATTATTGAATCCCTTTTTGATATTTATCAATTACATAAGATCTCTACTACAATTAAGTGATAACTACTAACTTAAGCTTAAAACTTAAAATAAATGTTCAGGAGAATCTCTAATCTTAAATGGGTTGATGGATCTGTAATTGGGCTTGAGTGTAAAACTGAAAATGTTTATAAACCTGTATAAATAAATCTAATCCATTGAATTTTTTAATATAAATCCATTTACAATCACACTAAATTATATTGTAGTGTGCGATTGACGGGGGTATAGCAAATCCCCAGAACTTCACTTAACCAGAAGATAGCAAATAGGCATCAAGCATAACTAGTACGATTAATAAAGCGAAAAGACTGGGCAATGGTTGACTTCAATGGACAGCTTGCGCAATTTGATGTTTTACCACGGAATCCAATCGGATGAATCATAATAGGATATTCAGTACATCCAACTGAATGTGATAAAAATCTTATACGTCAAACTCTATAAGATTTATAATAGAGTTTTTGAATAAGAAATAAAATTTGATAGGGTTTGTAATGGGATTATGGGATTTAAAAAAATGATTTAAAATTTTTAAATAATAAATTGATATTATAATTTATAAATTATAATTAGTATATTTGATTTTATTATATTTATTTTTAATTTTTTAAAATTTCCCGCATCCTACCGGGAACAGAACGAAAGCTTAGCAGGAACTTTCGTGATTTACGAAATCCAGCTTCCAAGTTTCCAATTTTGGAAACAGCAACATCCAGCACTCCAGTCATCTCTCTCGACTCCAATCCGGTTGGTCCCGTACTCTGGTCTTGATCTGGACTCTGGTTAACTTAACTTTCATTTTGAGTTTGAGCTTAGCTTACAACTTCAACTTACCATAGTTACTCTTTGTAAGTTTAATAGGCGCAAGCATTGGAGTGAACAAATTCTAATTCAGAATCGTCATGCATACTCCAGAAGACTTCCACGAACTCCCTCTTCTTTCTAGGGCCTAACCAAAACCTAGGACATTTTATACTTCGCAGTTTGTTATTAGTTGAATGCAACGTATTTAGCTAAAACAAGTTTGACTTTATAGGAAAAAAAATTAATCACCTTTCCGGATAGACAGGTCAGATTCGGGTTATTACTTTTTATGACAAGACAAGTTCGGGTTTGAAAGAAAAAAGCCCTATTGAGTCGGCTGAGTTTTGGAAATATATCTCCTTCATCTATTTTATCATATAAATGTGGTGGATGAGTATTAATACACAACAAAACGCCATTTACTTTGTTTTAGTAGTTATTAAAGAATTCTAATCCACTAAGAAACCTCGAAAATGAGAGTCTCATTTGAAGTGTTGATCTTCTTTAGTGAAATTCCCATGTTATCTACATTTTGCTTAGCTCATTTCAAGGTCATTTCCCGCACCACTTACACTTGCTTTACTTTCTAGCTTCTTAATACTATGCTTAAACTTTTCATATTAAATAACTCTGACAATTAGTAGCAATTTTCCAAACTGCATCTATATCGAACTCTTTCTCTTTAAATATTATATTAGTGTTTATATAATGTTACTGCTACAAAAGCATAAATATTATAAAAATTGTTGTGAATGCTAATTAAACTTTTAAACCTTTAAATCTTAGATCTATTTGGATTAAAGTTTGATCTTGTTCTATTAACATTAACATTTTCCACTTCTTTTCATGAAACAAAATTCTCTATTTTGAAAGTGAATAATGCACTTTCGATTTGGCATATAATAATAACATATTTGAAGGTCCAAAATGATTGCATTAATTGATTTCACAATTAAGGAGATTGAACACACTAGTCCCTATATGATTTACAAAATGGTATCGATGTTAACTCTAATTGCTCTATGATATGTAGTGAATGTGAATGCGTGGAATAAATGGTAGTAATAAAGGATGCTAGCAATGCTATGTCACTTTTCTTGTCTCTTATAGTAAATCTTGATTTGACTGGATTCATGGTTCATTGCAATACCTTTTTGACGTGAAATACTTACATACAAGGCTGCAAAAATTCAGAGCATCGTTATAAAAATTATTATTATGTTGAACAAACAAATTATTAGTGTGTCATAAAATTGTTGTAAATTGTCAGAAAAATTCTTACCTAAGTTAAGTTTATAATATTCTGCATTTTGCATTTTGACACATGAGTTGGATATAAAGTCTTATCCAACTCAAGTCCAACTATTAGTTGCTTAACTTCAACTCCCCATATGGCACCTTTTTTTTTTTTTTTTTGCTATTTTTTTTCTTTTTCAGATTGAAAAACAAATCAATACATTCAGTTGCATAGTTTTACGAGAGCAACCTTCATATAATATATAGGATATTTAGTTGTATATTTATAAAATTGAAACAACATGGATCCAATCATATATAAATATATATATATAATTATTTGAAAATTTAATCAATATTTTTGTATAACCAATCGGACAAACCTACTCTGTTTTCCTTTTGGTGTAGCATGAAAATATAACAATTCCTTGCTTTAAATTAAAGTTTTGGAACCTGGAGATAAGTAGTCCGTGGCGAGGTACGGTATTCTCCAATTACTTTTCATCACTGTGTCAATCATTGCTGGCTACCATTTGGCCACGTTAAATATAATCCACTTTTCTACTCCCGGTGCAATTGATGGTTTCACAAAAAGAAGAAAAAGGTTTATTTTTTTCTTTTCTTTTCTTTGTCTACTTGATATCGATTTAATACTCATTTGAATATACTTTTAATAAGAATGAAATATCAATATATATATATATATATATATACCCCTCTCTTAAAAATTAATACTTAATATATCTTAAAATTTGAATTTATTTATCCATTCTTTATTTATTTTTATAAAAATACCAATTAATATCATATTTTTTTAATATATAAAATATATTTTTAAAACCCTTGCTACTTAAAAATACATAAACTTTTATTTTCCAATACTTACTTTCTATCACCATTTTCATTATAATTAGTAAGATTCAAATAAGATGGCTTCATAAATATTAAATTTTATATCAAATTCAAATTTGATACAGATGAGATATAAATAAAAAAAATCAAATAAAACTTAAAATTATAGTGAAAAAGATAGAAGAAACATTCTTTTGTTTTATTTTTTAACCAATTTGACTATAGTTTATGTGTTCGTTCATTTACCCTTTTAGAACTTAAAATGTAAAAATATGATAATATTGTCTATTGTTATTATTATTTTTCAATAATTTTTATAAATAAACATAATATTTATAAAATCTGTACCATATACTCTTCAAGAACTGATTTCAAGATGGGTACGAGGAATAATACCTCCTGAATTCGCCCCCACAAGATATTTTGATCCCACAATGTGATCCTTCATGATTACGCATTGGCTGGTATGGGGTCTGACTGGAAATAAATCCGTGTTTCAATGTAACGTAAACATGTGCCATATAAACCGCACACGTTTTCCAAAGCGACAAAGCTTTCTCGTATCCTACTCCAGTCAATATACACTAATACGTGAAGTTCGGTTTCCAATATTTAAACCTGACGATCAAGAACTTCCTTTTGAAGTCTTGATCTTCATCCTCAAAATCTCAGTGTTATTCCCATGTTATCTATGTGGAATGTTAATTCTGTGTTAATTCATTTCATATACGTTCTCAACCCAACTGAGGTATGTTTCACCTTCATCTTCTTAATATTTCAGCTTCTGCTGCTATGCTTAACCTTTTAATATTTGAGGACATTGAAAACTAATAGTTTTCCAGACTATATATGTCTAACTTTGCCTCTTTGAATATTATACTAGTAGTTTATGAGGTTTCAAGTTTATATTGTATCATTTCTACAATAGTATAATTATTATATAAATAAATCAACTGTTCCCAATTCAACCCGGCTTAATCTCGACAGAACCACTTGAACCCTAACTCCTAAACTTGTTGGCATCAAAATCCATTTGTAACAATATTTATATTTCCTACTTCTTCATAAAAATAAAATTTCTCTACTGTGAAAGAATAATAATATTGATATTTTATCTTTATTTTTTGGTTTAATTCATATTGAGAATTTTTTAAATGAAATTGCAGAGAAAAAAAATATTACTGTATTTTCGAGTTCGTTGGATTTTGGCTTGTGGTTTTGTTCGAATTGCACGATTTTTTTTTTTCTTTTCCCGTCTCTGCTGATTACGCTTCGAAACGTAATAAATATGTATCCATTTAATAAGAGAAAATGACTGTTGTTGCTAATGTCATGTTGCAAATTTTTCAGCCGAATGAAGTGGCAAAATAATGAAAAGACAAGTGGAATAAACAACGGCAAATTGACAAATATACGACACCATGTTTGGAATGATTGGTAATTTGTTTTTTAAAACAGTTTGATAAATTTTTTATTTGATTTATATTAGAGATTGCAAAACAATTCGGAAAAGAAAAACATATTTTCAGTTTGATTTAGTATGATTTGTGATTTGATGCGGTTTGTTTTTTAATCTACTAGTTGTGCTCCATAATTTCATGAATGTATATTGCCAAAAAAGAGAAAATGATTATCATTGCGATGTGAATCTCTTATGTCACTCTTGGTACGTTAAAATGGATTAAAAATTGAATCATGATTCTAGCTTTCATTCCCTTTTCCTTATTTGAAAAGTATTTTAAAAGCCAAAATTATGATTCATTTAGATTGATAACTCTAATTTTCTATTAAGATTTTATTCCAACTTCATCAATAATAATTACTTAAATAATATTTTTAAACTCATTATATATTTATTTTGCCCACAAATTAATGATATTTTTATAATTCCTTTATATACTATTTTAGTCCATTCCATTTTGTAAATATTTCCAAATACAAAAATGAATCTAGTATTTCATTGCCAATTCTATTCTAATCCACTTCATTACATTTCGATCAATTTTATTCTATTTTAATCAAGTCCATTCCTACAAATCAAACATAATATTAACTAAATGAAGTAGCAGAATGCTTGAAAGCTGGAATAAATAAACTGCAAGTTGACAAATATACGAGACCATGTTTGGAATGATTGGTGATAATAAAAGATGGGAGACTTGCCGTATCACTTCTCTTTATCCCTTACAGGAAGTCTTGTTCTGGCACCAGTCATGTCTAAGTGCAATACAATACCCTTTCTAAGGGTGAAATCCTTGTATACAAGGACACAGTTAAAGCATGATAATGTTACATTAATAAATTTAATATCAGAGAAATTGTCGAAATATTTAGAGTTAATTTTCATAAAAGTATTTTGCTAATAATGAGTACCAACGCCCTATGTAATGTGCCCCTTTAATTTATCCGAGGAAGTTCTAACAATATTCTACATTTGGACACATGATTGGAAAATAAACTGGTATATTCAGTTGCTATTTATTTCCGCAAGCAACTTCTAAATATGCTTCAATATAGAGGATAATTACAATCATAGTAAATAATAGTAATAGTAATAATAATAATAAATAAAATTAAACAATATTGGTCCAATGTTTCATATATACAATCCTACTCTATTTTCGCCATGGGGTAACATGGAAGTATATGCAATTTATCAAAACCTTCGGTTGTTAGAGATAGAATCAACCAACCAAACAGTGAGATGGGGTAGAATATAAGTAGATTTTTAAGAATAAAATGATAAAAAACTTAGACAATAGTCTATACGTATGTATATATCTATATATTACTATAGGATTTCCTTCTAACTACAAACTATTCAAACTATTGTAATTCCTAAAATTTTATATCCGCATTTGAAACCACAAATGATGATTTCGAAAAACAAAATTAAAAGATATCACAAAATATAAGGATTAATGACAAAACTTAAATAGCGGGGAAGGATGTGGAACCCCACAACTTGCAATGAGTATTTTAAGGAATTATGGGATATTTATAACCCCACATTAGTATTATCAGAATTTTGATATGAAACACCTTTACTGATAACATTTTGATAAACTATGTGTACATACGAAATTTTAATATTGAAATAATATTACAACTCAAACTAAGATAATAAGAAATAAGTATAAAACATAACTACCAAACATATTGAGACTCCTACAAGAAATTTAATTACATGAATAAAATGATATGACACTTGTAATTGTGCTACAAATAAATAAATAATATTGATGATAATAATTAATGGTAAACATAAAATATAAATAAGCAATTAGAACAAACATGTTTGGATAAGAATACTTCTAAAACTTGTTCATCGAAGTTCAATAGTACACTAGTATACATAATTTGATTACATCACCATAAAAAGAAAAAAAATGATTCAAATATAATTAAGGAATAAACACCTGGATATACTAATCATTTAGGTATCCTTATAAAAGCTTTAGATATAATTTAAATATGGAACTCTAACTTAGAAACTTATCAATAAATATCCTTAAAAGTATAAAGTCTATATATAAATAATCATACTCCCATAACAAAAATGGTCCAAATAAGATACATAGATTTACAAAATAAACTCAATTTCCCCAAATATATATATATTTATATATATATATATATATATATAACAAGAACAATAACATTTATATTGAAAGATTTGGAACTACCTTAATAATATTTGATAAATTATAAATTTAAATAACAAAATTCCCAATATTCCCTCTATGAATGATAACTAAATATAAGAAATTCTCAATATAAAAGAATAATAAATCCAAAAATGTATTCATGATTATTCATTAATTCAATGTAGATAATTACAAAAATCACGAGCTCAAGATGTAAATCTATAATATAACTAACCAACTAAAATGATACTATTATAAGATACAACAATTCTTATTAATAAAATATAAGCCATACGATATATAATTTATTTATGAATCTATTCTTAATATCACATTTTCAAAAGGTTATGTATTATAATACCTATATGTATACTATATTTATTTATATACAATTCATATATATAGTTATGTATTTCCTATATGTAATTTACAACTTCCTACTAATATAATAAAAAATATATATAAATTAATAAGAAAATAGATAAATATGGATCTGCACGTATGTAACACCATAATAATAATAATGAAGAAATGCTTAACTTTATAGTGATAAGATATGAATAACTCTCCACTTGTAAATGGATTCTTCTAAAATATCAAGGGGTTTGCAAGTACCTATACTCCCTTGTATGTTAATGGTTTCATCAATTTCTCTTTAATAGTAACCAATAAGATGTCGATACACACACCAATTTAAGATTTAAACTAAACCTCTTTATTAGTAGCCATGCTCAATCTACGACAAACATAAATTATACAATAATAATTATAAATAGTAAATGTCAACCTCTTTATGAAGAGATTGGCAAACTTTTATTATTATTGATCTAAGAAATATGACCAACAAGGTATAACAAATAGAAAATATAACAAAAAGGTAAGCTATATAAATATAAAAAAATTGTAAGAAGCATGATATATCCAAAGGATTTTATGTATAGTGATATGATTATTATATAATTTATATACTTATTAATAGAGTATTATCACGGAATTTTATGCACGCTTAATAATATACATTACATAAATAATTTTGAAATATCGCATGATGCAATAAAAGTGCATGTACATATGTATGTATATTGTACTTAACATTATATAATATGTATAAGCTAACATATGTCGTAATAAATTTCATCTGTTCTACTATTAATAAGTTCTCTCATAACCTTTCAAAAATATACCATACGATTTATAATATCTCAAATAAAAATATAAAAGTGTACTTAGAAAATAAAGGTATATGTATATGCAAAAAGCAAAACACTATTTCTACAAAGGGTAATACTATACAACCTATGGCTACACTATAATAAGTACTAAACTTTCTTTTTTGTAAGTTTCCATAATTATATTATTTACTATGCATATACACATAATTATTTATGATTAAGAGTCATAAATTTGCCAAACAAATATATGTCATATAAGCATATATGTATATATTTTGGGAATACTTAAAACAAGAAGAAGAAATTTCATAATCAAGTAATAGGAGGACGATAAAATTTTAAACCATAAGAGTAAGGGATGAATCATTAGCCTTTACTAAAATTGGTGAATCTAAATAGTTACATCTAAAGTAAGTTTAACAATACTTAGCACGATTTTATTTTAGAAATATAGCACTTGCGATTTTAAAAAATAAAATGAATTCACTAAGAGGGGTTTGAGAGTTCAATAAAACATTTATATATAGATAAAATGATTAACTCTGCCACTTTTAAACAATATATCTAACATCTAAAATTTTAAATTCGAAGCCTTACAATTTGTTAAAAACCTAAGAGATGTCTTCACTAAGATATATATACCAAAAGAATCATATTCTCATAGAAATGAATCTAGTTAGAAAAATTGAATGCTTGTACAAATGAATAAACTAGTGAAAGTAATAAGTAAAAGAATTAGATGAAGCAAATAAATGTACACTACTTATCACTATAGAAATATTATTTGAGAAATAAAACTAAATTCTTCAAATATACACTCCAAAATTTAGCAACCTTGTTTGCATATATGAGGTTGTATACAAAATGATGAACTTAAGTTCTAAAGCATGAAATTGAAAATTCAATAAAGAGCACAAAAGTAAAAGAGACAAGTGTAATGAAGTTTCAAGAACAAAACTTCTTAAAGGGAGGAAGAATATAATGCCTAAGAAATTTTGAAAAACTATACTAAAATTAAAGAAAATAATAAGAACAATAAATGCTTCTAAGCTAAGGTAACAAGGATAACATTTTTGCGATTCTAAAATTTTGATAAAATTAATAATAAAAAATTAAATCACTATAATATATTAATACTATTTTAACAATTTATGTATAACGGAAATATTACAACAAATAATAATAAACTTTAAAATTATAAAGTAAGAAAGAAATAGGATCCATTAGGTAAATATGACAAATAAGAAGTAAAAAATTAAAATTTTAGATTTATGATAGTTGATAGAGTCATTTTATAATCAATCTTTATAGTATAAATTGTGTTAAATTATTATTGATTTTATAGAAATCATAAGGAAATGGTACTTTAATTCTATCATCGTGATAAATCAGGTTAAATGGAGTCAAGGATGCTAATTCAAGTATTTTAGAGAAGTCATCTACAACTTGGATCAAGACAAGAAATTACACCACCGGAGGAAGCACGGTTTGAGGCACGGCCAAGGTTCAAACCGTGTTACACACTGGAAAAGAAGGCGAAAATGAGGACTTTGAACAGAGAGAGACACGGCTTAAGGCACGGCCGTGGTGGAACCCGTGGGATAAACCGTGCTTGAAGCCGTTGTGGAAGATAGATGTGCCAAGGAGAAGAAAGTGTGGAACATCAACCAGATGAAGACACGGCTTGAAATCTAGCTGTGGTTGTAACCGTGCTACACACTAGACACGGATGAAGACTTGAAGATTATGCACAGACGAAGGCACGGCTTGAAATCTGGCCGTGTGTGTAACCGTGGTTCACACTGGGCGCGGTTGAAGACTTGATGAATATGCACAGAGGATGGCACGGCTTAACCCACGGTCGTGTGGTGGGGCGTGCCAGGCAGACGTATCTCCACTTCGCGAAATTTACTTGAAAAAGGAAAGATATTTTCGTATCTTGCTAGCAAAAGATCACATGCTATCCATCTAATAGTATAAATAGAGCCAACCCTAGAGGGTTAGGACAACTTTTGATCTCGGAATCTTGGATCTTGAAGAAGGAAATGTGGAGGCAGAGCAAGCAACCGGGTTCATTATGTTTCTATCTTTTATTTTCGTTTTATTGATGAACATGAGTAGCTAAGCTACTTTTCTAGCCAAATGGTCATAGATGTTTAATTCTCCACGAATTGTGAGGTCTAATTGACTTGTATTTATTCTATTCTTTGCTTTCGGGTATTCATATATCTTCTAATCGTTTTGTCATTATTATCTTTGTTGATTGGTATGAATAGAGCTCTTCTACTCAATTAGCAAGTTAATATATTGTCAACTAGCACGTCAAATCCGTAATTGTTTGATTGTTCTAATCTTAGTGACGCAATAACATGTTTGGTTATAAAAGAAATGATCAAATTCATGTTATGGAGGTGTGTGATCATGTTTAAATAGGTTATCTTATAATCTACTAGCGTCAATTGGTAGTCTCTCTAGATCTTAATGCTATTGATAGATTAAATCCTAAGCGCTTGTCTAAGGGTTGTTTAATCAATAAGAGAAATAATTCAAAGCGCTTGTCCGAGGTTATCGAGGAAGTAAGGAGAGATAGGTTGTTAGAGCTTGTTAATGACCATAACCAATTTATCTAGAACAAGAATAGAGAACATTTGCATCGATGATCAATTCCTAGAATTAAACCATCTTGATTCCTTTGGCTAGGCTTTTACCAATATCTGATTTTCTTACCTTGTTTTACTTTATTTGATTCACAAACAAAACCCCCCCATTTTCCTTTTTCTTATTGTTCTCTTTGAATAGAAATATCTTTACCAATCCCTGTGGATTCGACCCTACTCACCACTATATGCAAATCATATAATTGTCTAGGAGTAGGTTTTATTTTTGTTGGATTCGACACCCATCAAATTTTGGCGCCGTTGCCGGGGATTGGTATCAAATTTATTTCTATTCTTGTATGACTCGTTCTTCTCAGACAGGTGAACTAACTTATAATCCGGAGATTGAGAAGACTCTAAAGAGGTTGCGACAAGAAGCTAGATCATCCACTAGACCGAACTTAGTATCGGACTTGTCTGATTCTGAGAAAGAGGACGACATGGTAAATCTCGAGAGAACCTTAAGGGAGTTGGCTGCACCAGATGTGAATCAACAACCACTTTGTATTCACTACCCCGAACTAGCCATGGAATTCGAATTGAAATCTGGGTTGATACATCTGCTACCTACATTTCATGGTTTTGAGAATGAAGATCCTCATAAGCATTTGAAAGAGTTCCATATAGTGTGTTCTAGTATGAGGCCGCAAGGAATAACCGACGATCAAATCAAGCTACGCGCTTTTCCATTTTCTTTAAGTACTAAAGCTAAGGATTGGTTGTTTTATTTGCCTCCAGGTTCTATAACCACATGGACTGATATGTGAGACTCTTCTTGGACAAATTCTTCCCCGCATCCAGAGCCGCTGGTATAAGAAGAGAAATTTGTGGTATAAAACAAAGGGACACCGAGACTCTTCATGAGTATTGGGAAAGGTTCAAGCAACTGTGTGCAAGCTGCCCACAACATGGGATATCCGAACAACTCCTCATCCAATATCTCTACGAAGGCCTACTTCCGATGGAAAGAAAGATGATGGATGCTGCAAGTGGAGGCGCCATAGTAAACAAAACCCCTGGTCAAGCTAGGGAATTGATCTCCATTATGGCTGCTAATTCACAACAATTTGGGTATAGGCATGATACATCTTTAAGGAAGGCAAATGAGGTAAGTGTGTTTAACCTTGAACATCAAATTTCTAATCTTACCTCCCTTGTGCAGCAGCTAGCTCTTGGAAATACCCAACAGGTGAAAGCTTGTGGAATTTGTGCTGCTCCTAGTCATCCGACCGACATGTGTCCCACATTGCAAGATGACAACCATGAACACGCCAATGCTGTAGGCGGATTCCCAAGACAGCCACAAAGGAAATATGATCCCTATTCAAACACTTACAATCCCGGATGGAGGGATCATCCTAACTTTCGATATGACAATAACCCTCAACATGTCCAACAATTCCAGCCAAAGCCATCACACCACGTACCCCAAGCTCCTTCCACTTCAGGTATGCCCCTTGAGGATATTGTTAAGTCTCTAGCTGTGAATACCAAACAATTTCAGGAGGAAACAAAGCAAAGCATTCAAAACTTGGAGCATCAGGTAAGCCAACTTGCTTCAGCTATCAATAGGTTAGAAACTCAAGGTAAGTTACCTTCTCAAACTATTACAAACCCGAAGCAAAGCGTTAATGCAATTACCTTGAGAAGTGGAACAGAATTGCAGGGATCAAATAAGAAAGGAAATCCGTCTAATCTTGAGGAAGAGACCAAGAAAGAGACTTCGACTCCGAGCCAGCAGGGCGACCAGATTAGCAAGTCTCTAGATGAGCCATCGAAGGTCACATTGATACCACCTCTTTTCCCCTCTAGATTAGCGAAATCCAAGAAGGAAGTGGAAGAAAAAGAGATTCTGGAAACGTTTCGTAAAGTCGAGGTAAATATTCCTTTACTTGATGCAATTAAGCAAATACCTCGCTATGCTAGATTCCTCAAGGACTTGTGCACTAACAAAAGGAAGCTGAAAGGCAATGAAAAGATTAGTGTGAGTGAAAATGTTTCAGCTATTATTCAAAAGAAGCTTCCTCCTAAATGTAAGGACCCAGGTATATTCGCCATTCCTTGCAAAATAGGTAGTCTTGGAATCGCTAAAGCCATGTGTGATCTAGGAGCTTCTATCAATGTCATGCCTTTGTCTGTTTATCAACGTTTAAATGTTGGTCCTTTAAAGGAAACGGGTATTATTATTCAACTTGCTGATAGGTCCAATGTTTATCCTGAGGGAGTTCTAGAGGATGTTTTAGTTCAAGTCAATGGGTTGGTTTTTCCTGCTGATTTTTATGTGCTTGACATGGACGATAGTGATTCTCATACTTCATCACTGATATTATTAGGGCAACCATTCCTTAAGACTTCTAAAACGAAAATCGATGTAAATGATGGCACCCTCACTATGGAATTTGATGGTGAAGTGATTAAATTTAACATTTATGATGCCATGAAACATCCTAACGATATCTCTCCTGTTTTTGTTACGGATGCTATTAACCCATCTCCTGTTTTTGTTGCGGATGTTATTAACCCATACCACAGGCACCAAGGCTGGAATCAAAATCCCTATCCGAATATTTAGCCAGGAACGTCTAGCCAAAGACGTTAAAGAAAGGTGCTTCATGGGAGGCAACCCATGTAAAAAAAAAAAAAAAAAAAACAAGTTTTGTTTTGCATTAGTTTTGGTTTGTTTTAGTTTTGTTTTGTTTTAGTTTAGTTTGTTTTGATTTTAGTATAGTTTTGAACTCTTTGGATCGGCTGCAGCAAGGATACATATCATTAGATGACACTTTCCAGAGCTTAAAGGGAGCACTCCAATACCAGGGAAGTACCAATATTTCCTCTCTCTTATTCTCTAATGTCCTTTGTGTTGTTAATTCCTCTTCAATTGTGCTGAATTAGGAATAGTGAGGACACTGTTCAAGCTAAGTGTGGGGGAGAGGATAATAAAATATAGAGAATAGAGAACTAACTTATACTCTGAATGTTTGTCCTTAAGCAATTTTAAGCCAAAGTTTTTCAAAATTATCATGAAATCTAGAGATTTTACTAAATGTTGTAATAAGCATCTACAAAATGTGAAATTGACTTGTTCAAATGCTTTACTCACCCACTGCTGTGATTAGAATACATGGTTAAAATTAAGTAGTGAAATCTTTAAGAAACAAATTTACCTTGTATTTAGATTTAGAATTGGAAGTCTAAGAGTAAGTCGAGTCCCTAAGTGAAAAATAAACAAGTTTACTTCTAGGTTATATTAGCTACTGTATACTCTTTGAAGTTGTTTGTAAAGCAATCATAACACTTAAAAAAAAAAAAAGAATCAAGCATAGCCATTACTCCAATGATTCAACTAATTGAGTTAAGAGTATTCAAACTTGAATGTTAGAGTGAGGAAGAGTCCGTAGGGGTATCTCAAAACCCAGTCACTTGAGTGATGAGCTCGGGATGTTGCCGACTCAATGAACTCACTATAACGATAAGGGCGAAAAAGGCAAAAGTTCATGAAAAGAAGCGGGCAAAAACCCGTCAAAATAGATGCTTGAATAAATCAAAAGAACATGAATGTGAACATTCATTGAATAAAACAAAGATGTATAAAAGGGAGAATATCTAGCAAAGAGCTTATACTATATGCTTTTACTTTATACTGCAAGGATTATATGTTTGCTAATATCCAATGAAGTTTAATTGGGTGTTTTTCCTTAGTGGATTAAGTATTTACTTTTGGAATAAAAATTCTTTTGCTAAACATGAGGATTAAAGTTTGTTTTGTTTAGATTAGCTATTGAATTTTGTCTATAAGTAATTTGATCACAGGAAACCAATTGGGTTGAAGTAGTAGACATTAAACTACAAGTCATGAATTACAAATGAATAGATGCTTGGAATGATGAAAAGAAAGTTTGTATAATCTATGATAGATTTCTCAATTGATTTGATGCAATTGCTTGAGGACAAGCAAGAGTTTAAGTGTGGGGGAACTTGATAGAGCCATTTTATACTCAATCTTTATAGTATAAATTGTGTTAAATTATTATTGATTTTATAGAAATCATAAGGAAATGGTACTTTAATTCTATCATTGTGATAAATCAGGTTAAATGGAGTCAAGGATGCTAATTCAAGTATTTTAAAGAAGTCATCTACAACTTGGATCAAGACAAGAAATTACACCACCGGAGGAAGCACGGTTTGAGGCACGGCCAAGGTTCAAACCGTGTTACACACTGGAAAAGAAGGCGAAAATGAGGACTTTGAATAGAGAGAGACACGGCTTAAGGCACGGCCGTGGTGGAACCCGTGGGATAAACCGTGCTTGAAGCCGTGGTGGAAGATAGATGTGCCAAGGAGAAGAAAGTGTGGAACATCAACCAGATGAAGACACGGCTTGAAATCTAGCCGTGGTTGTAACCGTGCTACACACTGGACACGGATGAAGACTTGAAGATTATGCACAGACGAAGGCACGGCTTGAAATCTGGCCGTGTGTGTAACCGTGGTTCACACTGGGCGCGGTTGAAGACTTGAAGAATATGCACAGAGGATGGCACGGCTTAACCCACGACCGTGTGGTGGGGCATGCCAGGCAGACGTATCTTCACTTCTCGAAATCTACTTGAAAAAGGAAAGATATTTTCGTATCTTGCTAGCAAAAGATCACATGCTATCCATCTAATAGTATAAATAGAGCCAACCCTAGAGGGTTAGGACAACTTTTGATCTCGGAATCTTGGATCTTGAAGAAGGAAACGTGGAGGCAGAGCAAGCAACCGGGTTCATTATGTTTCTATCTTTTATTTTCGTTTTATTGATGAACATGAGTAGCTAAGCTACTTTTCTAGCCAAAGGGTCATAGATGTTTAATTCTCCACGAATTGTGAGGTCTAATTGACTTGTATTTATTCTATTCTTTGCTTTCGGGTATTCATATATCTTCTAATCGTTTTGTCATTATTATCTTTGTTGATTGGTATGAATAGAGCTCTTCTACTCAATTAGCAAGTTAATATATTGTCAACTAGCACGTCAAATCCGTAATTGTTTGATTGTTCTAGTTTTAGTGACGCAATAACATGTTTGGTTATAAAAGAGATGATCGAATTCATGTTATGGAGGTGTGTGATCATGTTTAAATAGGTTATCTTATAATCTACTGGCGTGAATTGGTAGTCTCTCTAGATCGTAATGCCATTGATAGATTAAATCCTAAGCGCTTGTCTAAGGGTTGTTTAATCAATAAGAGAAATAATTCAAAGCGCTTGTCCGAGGTTATCGAGGAAGTAAGGAGAGATAGGTTGTTAGAGCTTGTTAATGACCATAACCAATTTATCTAGAACAAGAATAGAGAACATTTGCATCGATGATCAATTCCTAGAATTAAACCATCTTGATTCCTTTGGCTAGGCTTTTACCAATATCTGATTTTCTTACCTTGTTTTACTTTATTTGATTCACAAACAAAACCCCCCCATTTTCCTTTTTCTTATTGTTCTCTTTGAATAGAAATATCTTTACCAATCCTGTGGATTCGACCCTACTCACCACTATATGCAAATCATATAATTGTTAGGAGTAGGTTTTATTTTTGTTGGATTCGACACCCATCAATAGTTAGACATAATTTTTAAATACATATTTATACTCAGAAAATTTTATTTAGTATATACATATATTTTCGTATAAAAATATCAAAATTTAAATGATTTAATAAAATTATGATACACATACTAACCAAACTCGTAATTTGATATTTATCCACCATAATCTTTCCTTCTTTTAAATTCCTCTCATTTCTCTCTCCTCATTTTTCCTCTCTTTATCACATCACCTACATTTCTTTCCTTTCTTTCTTTTCTTTCTTTTTCTTTTCTCCTTCTCTTTCTCTCCTTCCCTATAACCAAAATGAAAACTCTCCCAAAACTTCAAAAATTTATAACTTTCTCTTACTAACTCTAAATAAAAACCCATAAGCACCATTATGATCTTTGGAAGGAGTACTTTGCATCAAGACTCCACTTTCTAGGTAAATTTCAAACTTAAATTTTGGATCAAAATTTACATGAATTAGGGAAAAAAAATTTAGATTTGATTTTTATTTTAAGTTTTAGTGATTTTAACTACTAAAATTAGCTTTAAGTTTGTTATGCATTCATTACTAAGTGAAAGACTCAAATTTACGTGACTTCTTGAGGGTTACTTTGAGTTTTAAAGTTAGGAAATTGAGGTGAGTAGGAAACTCTATGATATGTTACAATGTTTATATATTGCTTGCAATATAATTGTATATGTGTGCAATCTATTTTGCTATTATGGTATTATGAATTTTTTTCCCCTTCTTTTGTTTCCTTTTTCTCCTTGTGATTTCCTTTCTTTTCTTTTCTTCCTCTTCTTCTTTCTTTTTCTATCTTCTTACGTGTCCTTTCATTTCTTTTCCTTTCCTTCTCTTTTCATTTTCCTTTTCTAACAAATACATGTATGTATGTTCAATATATATACACATATATACTTAATAATAGCATACAAAAGGAAAATTTAAGTATAATGTAAAATATATGGATGTATCTAAAATATAAATGCATATATATAGATATATTAATCATAGGCCACATGGATATATATATATTTATATATGTATACATTTATGATTATGAAATTTATTATTTTTATATTATTGACCACTATAAAAAAAATAAAATTAAATGATAAGGAAACTAGGAAAATATCTTTTGCAAACTTATCCCTCTAGCTAAATTAAAAATTAGATAATATATATACATTTGTCTATATGAAAAAAGGCTTATGGTCTTATATTTACAAATTTTGGGGTTTTGATGATTGAGCATTATAATGAGTGGTTGGTGTAGTGAGGTAAGTTGAGGATATTGGAAAGTTACACAATTGGTTGCCTTGTTTATTTCTTAAATGTAGATGAGTGAACGCTTAAGAATGGAATGATTTGGTTGTTGCCAAGGAATAAGAACTATAAATCAATCTTGGTTAGTTGATTTAACGATTGATGGGATTGGGCTGTACTATATTATCATTGATCTGGTCTCGTATGTTGATTCATTTTTAAAATTTATTTTTTAATGATTTTGTTTGTCTTTTTCACTTGGTTTTATTTGGTTGATTTGGTCTTCCTTGCTTTATCCATGACATGTAATGCTTGATTCTTCTTGTTGTGGTGATTATAAATATAAAGTGTAAATTGTTTTACTTATAGGATTGACTTGGTTTTTTATTGCTTGCCTTTGGAGTGGCTTTCTATAAATGCCTTAATGGTTTATTGTCTTAAATGTGGATTGGTTTGTGACTATATTGTTTGATAACCCTAAACCAATTAATTAAAGGATTGGACCTAACTAAAATTGGGCATGCATTACACGAGATATTGCATGTTATTGAAGACCATCACTACTATAGGGTGCACCGAAAGTAATTGGGTAGGATTACTGTTCCACTATTGGCAAACCAAGTGACTTAGGGATTGTCACGCCTTTGATAGTTTTGTAATGCCCCAAAACCCGAGCCGCGCTACTGCTCGCCACATTTCCTTATCTTACAAGAACACATTAAGGTTTTGAAACAATTCTAATACATTTTAGCTTATAACTCCTATATAAAAACATTTCATACATCCTCAAAATTCCAATGATAACTTAAACCATATCAATTATCTAAAGCAGCAAAAGACTTTAAACACCAAAAATAACATTTTCAAAAGATAATTGTCTATGACAGTCCAATAACATAATTCTTCCAAAACATAATCACTATAATAGTAATGGTAATCTTCATATTCCTCTCTCTATAGTTTACCCAAACCCAAGTTATCTTCTAGGTTCTCATGTCCCTTAACACCTGCATCTAAAAATGATTCCCTAAAGAGTGAGCTAACGCCCAGTATGCATAACATAAACACATACACATGACAAACATAAACAAGTGTCACACACATCATGTAGATCTTAAACACAAACAACCATTTCTTAATACAATTTATGTCTACAAGTAAACAATAAGGTACTCATGACTCCTTTAACACACTTAACACATTAGAGCATGACTTGGTGATGGGAACTGCTACTACGGGCCCCACACTCATGATCCCTTAATCCTTAAACTTAGTGATGGGAATTGCCACTACGAGCCTTACTGATGTGCCTAATTCCACTTAGAAGACAATCAAAAGACTTAAGAAAAACTACCTCAAGTCAAGGGAAAATTGGATCCAAAAATGGCACTTTTCAATTGAACCCTAATGATGAAATGATGAAATTCAAACAACCAATGATATAATTAGAATACCACAATGAAAATTCCTTCTAACAACA
The DNA here is from genome assembly GCA_037954665.1 of Laguncularia racemosa. Lineage (NCBI taxonomy): Eukaryota > Viridiplantae > Streptophyta > Magnoliopsida > Myrtales > Combretaceae > Laguncularia > Laguncularia racemosa. The sequence goes on from JBBMOL010000224.1 coordinate 694,627, forward strand.
CTCCAATTTCATGTAATCCACACAAATGAATCCTCAATTTGACAAAAGAAAACCGTAACAAAACAATCCCTTTTCTAATAATGAAGAACACGTTATCAAGGAAATCCTCAAAGATGAATCGGATCAATTTGATAATTCCTTCAAATAAGCATAAGAATTCGTGAATAACAAAAAGTAATTCTGACCAAGAACTATCTCAATTCAACCCTAGATATGACACACTAAAGAAGAAAAGAAATCACAACAAAATGAAATTGATATAACTCACAATTTCAAGATGTTGCACTCGCCACAATTTCAACTCTTAGTATTGAAATTGATAAGAGTTTGGAACCAAGGTATGAACCCTAATTCTCACGTGAAAGGAGGTGTTTAATCTACAAAATGATAAGCTCCTCAAACCCTCTCTTAAGCAAGTATTTATACTTGCTACTTCTAGGGTTAAAAAGTGCTCAAAATTACAAGTTTGCCACTTTTAAGGTGGCTAACCCTAAATGAAACTTACAAAGAAATAAAAGTGTCCCAAAACCAAAATACAACCAAAATAGTTGATAAAAGAGTAAATATATAAAGAAATGGTCCTTCATGATGCCGGTCTTCAAGAAGCTTTTGAATCAGGTTCAGTTGACAACCTTGATTCACTCAGTAATAGGGGTGTTTTTGCATCCTGTAAGACTGACAAATGAGCCTGCTGAAATGCATCAAAATTATAGTGCAAAGATGTAGAAAGTGAGTTAGAATTCTCAAGGTTAGGTTTCTCTAGAAAAACCCTCATAACTAGATTCTGGAGACCCTTAGCTCGGGCCCTGGTGATAGGTCCTGGAAAAGTCTGATTCCTATCATCTCCTCGGGCTTCTGGAAGATTTGCCCTCAAATCTGATGGATCTTCGTGCAAGTCATCTACTAAATAAGGTGAAAGATCTAAAACATTAAAAGTGGCTGATACTCCATAATCTCCTGGCAACTCGATGCGATAAGCATTGTTGTTGATGCGCTTTAAGACCCTGAATGGTCCATCTGATCTAGGAGATAGCTTTTATGGCTTTTTGTGTGGAAACCTGTCACTACTAAGATTAATCCAGACTAAATCACCTAGATTATAGAGATGATTTTTCCTGTGCCTGTTTCCCTAGATCCTCTGTTGTTCCTAGGTCTTCTGAAGGTGTTCAGTGGTCCGATCATGTATGTGTTGAATCTGTTGTGCTCGGTCAACTCCACTAAGACTTTCTTCCTTTATCACTGGTCCAACTATAAAACCCAATGGAATAGAAGGGTTATAGCCAACTTCAAAGGGAGACTTACTAGTTGAACTATGAGTAGACCTATTATAAGCGAACTCAACAATAGGAAGACAAAAGTCCCAGTCAGTAAGGTTCTTACCAACTGTTGCTCTGAGAAGATTCCCAAGCATGCGGTTGACAACCTCTGTTTGTCCGTCAGTCTAGGGATGGCAAGAGGTACTGTACATCAGTTTAGTACCCAGTCTTCTCCATAGTGTTTTCCAAAAGAAACTAAGGAACTTAGTATCTCTGTCTGACACTATGCTGTGTGGAACTCCATGTAATTTGATAATTTCCTGCACAAAAAGGTTAGCAATAAAAAGAGCATCGTCTGTTTTGTGGCATGGTATAAAACGTGACATTTTGCTGAATCGATCAACAACCACCATAATAGAGTCTTTCCCTCTTTGTGTTCTGGCTAATCCCAACACAAAATCCATGCTGATATCAGTCCAAGGTCTAGATGGTATAGGTAAAGGCATATATTCACCCTACGCGCCTTTCCTCCCCTTGGCTCTCTTGCAAACACCACACCTTTCTAATACCCTATGGACATCCCTTATCATACCTTTCTAGTAGAAATTCTCCCTCAATATGGCTAGAGTTCTCTTCTCACTAAAATGCCCTGACAAACCACTTGCATGTGCTTCCCTCACCAACAATTCCCTCATAAATCCAGATGGAATACAAAGTTTTCCTGATTTATAAAGAAAGCCATCTATCACACAATAACCATCATACATCCCGCCTCCAAGACACCTCTCCATGACAATTTTGAATTCCTCATCACATACATATTGTTCCTTCAACAGTTCGAAACCCAGTAATTTTGACTGAAGAGAAGTGATTAGTACATACCGTCGTGATAAAGCGTCAGCAACAATATTCTGATTGCCCTTTTTGTACTTAATCACATAAGCAAAACCCTTCAGAAATTCCACCCACTTAGCTTGGCACTTAGACAAATTATGTTGACCCCTGAAATGTTTCAAATATTCATGATCTGTATAAATAATAAACTCCTTTGGGAGGAGATAATGCTGCCACGTCATAAGAGCCCTAACTAAGGAATAAAATTCCTTATCATATATAGAATAGTTCAAAGTTGCTCCACTCAACTTTTCACTAAAATATGCTATAGTCCTCTTCTCCTGCATTAATACAGCACCAATTCCAATCCCTGAAGCATCACATTCCAATTCAAAAATTTTGTCAAAATCAGGTAAGATCAGTAATGGGGCACAAAGTGAGTTTTTCTTTAATCTCTTCGAAACTCCTCTAGGCCTTTTCACTCCAGATGAAAGGAACACTCTTCTTAGTCAGTTCTGTGAGAGGGTTGATAATGCTACTGAAATTTTGGATAAAGCATCTATAAAAAGATGCAAGCCCATGAAAACTTTTTACCTCAGTAACTGAAGTGGGTGTTGGCCATTCCTTAACTGCCCTCACTTTCTCCTCATCCATCTTAACTCCTGCACCTGACATAACAAAACCCAAAAATGTTACCTCAGTTTGACAAAAGGAACACTTCTGAAAATTCGCAAATAACCGTTGTGCCTTCAATACTGAGAATACTGTCCGAAGATGCTGCACATGTTGTTCTAGGTCTTTGCTGTAGATCAGAATATCATCAAATAAACCACAACAAATTTTCCTAAGAACTCCTTCAATACATGGTTCATCAATCTCATAAAAGTACTAGGAGCATTACTCAAACCAAAGGGCATAACCAACCATTCGTAAAGTCCATGACGTGTTTTAAAAGCGGTCTTCCATTCATCCCCTTCCCTCATCCGAATCTGGTGATATCCGCTTTTAAGATCAACTTTAGAGAAAATCTGTGAACCATATAGCTTATCTAACATATCATCAAGTCTAGGAATAGGATACCTGTATTTAATGGTGATTTTGTTGATGGCTCTGCTATCAATGCACATTCTCCAAGTTCCATCCTTCTTAGGAACAAGAAGGGCGGGAACAGCGCATGGGCTGAGACTCTCTCTAATAAACCCTCGTTCCACCAATTCATCTACCTGATGTTTCAATTCCTTAGCCTCCTCAGGATTCATGCGATATGCGGGTCGGTTTGGTAACATTGAACCGGGCATAAGATCAATGGCATGCTCTATCCCTCTCAAAGGTGGTAATCCTGCTGGCAAATCATCAGGAAAAATGTCAGTATACTCATTTAATACTTGAGAAATTGCTGGAGGTAGAGGCTATGATTCCCGTAGCCCTAAGACAAATCTCAACTGAAGCAAGTATGCTAGAGCCTCCTTTGTGATTAATCTCTCCATCTCACCCTGTCCCATCAACAATACCTTTTTCCCCTTAGAAACGTTATTTTGAATCAAAACCTTCTTAGCCTCTAATGATCGATTAATCTGTTGCTGGACATTATGGACCTCTGAAGGTGGCATAGGATTCGAAATAATTCACTTACTATCCTTTTGAAACATATATGTATTTCTGAAGCCATCATGTATGACCCTCCTGTCATAAAACCAAGGTCTGCCAAGCAAAATATGAGATGCACACATGGGCAAGATATCACACTCAATTTCATCACAATACTTGTCCCCTATACTAATGGGTACCCTAGCTCTTTGGGTAACATACAAACTCCCTTGATCGTTAAGCCAATGTAGTTTATAAGGTTTAGGATGTGGAATAGTTGAAAGCTTTAGCTTCGATACCAACGATGCAGCTACTACATTAGTACAACTACCACCATCTATTATTAGGACACACAAATTTCCTTGTATCCTACAAGAAGTGTGGAACAAATTTTCCCTTTGTTCTTCCTCCTTACTAGCAAGTGTACTTAATGAGCGTCGCAATACATTAGCATATTGAAGCATTTCACTAGACATTGTGAAATTCAACTCAATCAACACGTGAACAATATGCCCCACTCCTTTTAAGATCACGGTGCAACAATTTTAATTTTCACAAGTTCACTCCACGGCAACACACAAGCAACAACTAGAATTAAGATGTATCACTTCCACGACAACAATAAGGTGAATATTGATTACAAGTAGTCTTCAACTTCCACGGCAAATAATGAAGACAAGAGATTAATAAGTAGCTTTCCCAAAATGAATTCCGAATCCCACTATAGGCAGCAACTTTCAATTTGAAATTCAAATAACTTCACTTATTGCAAGCCTTCCTCAATTGGTAACAATGAATTCAAATTCAAATAGCAATCATTAACTCCCACAACTTAATTGCATATGATTTGAATTCAAATAATTGCTTACTAATAAAACTTAATGTAATCTGCAAATTGTACTTCACCAATTCAGAATTACACAATGGAATTCAAAGACAACAAACAACACAACTCCTCACACCACAAGCTACTTCACGGCAACAATTGGTAAGTTTCACAATTTCAAAAAACAATTTGCTAAAGTAAACTTCACTTTGTACTTCTGCTCTTCCATGTGAATTAGTGTCCACAAAGTGATATAATAACCTTCCCAAATCAACTCCAACAATCAGAAAATCAAATCCCAATCCAAAGTAATTTCGCAATCTCAAACAACAACAACAACACAATTTCGGTTTTCACTTGATCAACCCTAATTGATGATCACTTCCACGAAATTGAATACAACCAATTCCCTTCTCTCAACAAGAGCTCTGACACCAAAAAGATGATGTGCCTAATTCCACTTAGAAGCACAATCAAAAGACTTAAGAAAAACTATCTCAAGTCAAGGCAAAATCGGATCCAAAAATGGCACTTTTCAATTGAACCCTAATGATGAAATGATGAAATTCAAACAACCAATGATATAATTAGAATACCACAATGAAAATGCCTTCTAACAACACTCTAATTTCATGTAATCCACGCAAATGAATCCTCAATTTAACAAAAGAAAACCGTAACAAAACAATCCCTTTTCCAATAATGAAGAACACGTTAGCAAGGAAATCCTCAAAGATGAATCGGATCAATTTGATAATTCCTTCAAATAAGCATAAGAATTCGTAAATAACAACAAGTAATTCTGACCAAGAACTATCTCAATTCAACCCTAGATATGACACACTAGAGAAGAAAAGAAATCACAACAAAATGAAATTGATATAACTCACAATTTCAAGATGTTGCACTCGCCACAATTTCAACTCTTGGTATTGAAATTGATAAGAGTTTGGAACCAAGGTATGAACCCTAATTCTCACATGAAAGGAGGTGTTTAATCTGCAAAATGATAAGCTCCTCAAACCCTCTCTTAAGCAAGTATTTATACTTGCTACTTCTAGGGTTAAAAAGTGCTCAAAATTACAAGTTTGCCACTTTTAAGGTGGCTAACCCTAAATGAAACTTACAAAGAAATAAAAGTTTCCCAAAACCAAAATACAACCAAAATAGTTCATAAAAGAGTAAATATATAAAGAAATGGTCCTTCATGATGCCGGTCTTCAAGAAGCTTTTGAATCAGGTTCAGTTGACAACTTTGATTCACTCAGTAATAAGGGTGTTTTTGCATCCTGTAAGACTGACAAATGAACCTGCTGAAATGCATCAAAATTATAGTGCAAAGATGTAGAAAGTGAGTTAGAATTCTCAAGGTTAGGTTTCTCTAGCAAAACCCTCATAACTAGATTCTGGAGACCTTTAGCTCGGGCCCTGGTGATAGGTCCTGAAAAAGTCTGATTCCTATCACTTACACCCATATATACTAAAACCTTAAACCTGGTGATGGGAATTGCCATTGTGAGCCCCACACCGATGTTCACTTAAACCTTAAACTTGGTGATGAGAACTGGCACTACGAGCCCCACACCTATGTACACTTAACCACTTAATCAACATTCAACCCTGATCATTTCCAAGTACGAATCCACTAGGGACAACGTCACACAAGGATCATTGGGCTGCTCCTTGGGGATTTGCCACTATAGACCCCAAGGCTGAGCCATACATTTACAACATACCACTTAAACACTTAAACCAATTCATCAATTAAAACAAGTTCCATACATAGACTAACTTAAACAAGTACAAATCAATATGCAAGTTTCATGTACCTTGGATCTTAACCTTAGGCACTTTCTGATGGGAAAATTTTTGGCACAGTTGACATATTCAAAACTCGATTTGGATGATGATCCAAATAGCTCATATTTTACTTTATGTCTTTTATTTTAATAAATATTTGAGAATAATCTTACAGGTACAATGATAATTCTCCATGGGATGCCAATATGTCCTACAATAGTTGATGGACATAGAACATTTTCAGAGTGACAATCAAAGACTCGTTGCAATTGTTTTCTATTTCGAGGCATTGGTTCATGAAGACTTATGATATTTTGTACTTTGTAATTGTTTTATGAACTATTTTTTTGTTGTATTTGGTTTTGGGACACTTTCATTTCCTTGTAATTTTCATTTAGGACTAGCCACCTTAAAAGTGATAAACTTGAAATTTTGACCACTTTCTAACCCTAGGAGTAGCAAGTATAAATACTTGCTTAGAATAGGGTTTGAGGGGGCCATTTTTGCAGATTAGACATCAACACTTCACGTATGGAATTAGGGTTTATCCTAGTTCAAAAATCTCTTATCAATTTCAACCCAAGAATTGGAATTGTGGCGAGTGTGACAAAGGGGAATTATGAGTCATATCGATTTCATCTTTATTGTTTTTCATTTCTTCTCTAGTGAGTCATATCTAAGGTGGATTTGAAGCTTTCTTGGAATTATTTGTGAGTGTAATTTCATGAACAATTGTCTTGTTAAGATTGATTGTTCTTTTAGTACTTGAATTATATATATCATTTAGTGTTGGCGTGCATTGGAATTGAATGAAAAGTGGAAATCACGGTTTTGATGCTTCAATCTTGATCTAATTTCACATGGATCTAATCTCTCTTTGTTATTATTTGGTGAATATTACAAATAGGGATTGCAATTACATCATTTGATCTTCATTTTTCCATCAAATCTCAAAGGGTTTCACGTGAATTATTCATCCACATTGGAGCGATTTTGTGATTGAATTGTAAGTTGTTTTCTTGAGTCATTTGATTTTGCTTGAACTTGGTTTTGAGCACATCATATTTTGGTATCAGAGCACAATTTGAGAGAAGGGATTCAGTGTTGGTTAATTTCGTGATTATCATCCTCAATTAGTGATGTGCCTAAAACCAAGATTAAGCACATATAAAAACCAATTTGAAAGACAATCCAACAATGTCAATCAAACTAGTCTCAATCACATGAACAATGCCGTCAATTTCCAATGAATTTAACCAATTCTTCAATTATGATGTGTTTGAATCTTAAATCCAAATATGATATAGCTCTGATACCAAAAAGATGATGTGCCTAAACACACTTAAAAGCACATCCAAAAGACTTAAGAAAAGCTATCTCAAGTCAAGGCAAAATCGGATCCAAAAATGGCACTTTTCAAATGAACACTAATGATGAAATTCAAACAACCAATGATATAATCAGAATACCACAATGAAAATTCCTTCTAACAACACTCTAATTTCATGTAATCCATGCAAATAAAACCTTAATTTGACAAGGAGAAACCGTAACAAAATAATCCTTTTTCCAATATTGAAGAACACATTATCAAGGGAAATCCTCAAGAAGAATCGGATCAATTTGATAATTCCTTCAAATAAGCATAAGAATTCGTGAATACAACAAGTAATTCTGACCAAGAACTATCTCAAATCAACCCTAGATATGACACACTAGAGAAGAAAAGAAATCACAACAAAATGAAATTGATATAACTCACAATTTCAAGATGTTGCACTCGCCACAATTTCAAGTCTTGGAATTGAAATTGATAAGAGTTGGAACCAAGGTATGAACCTTAATTCACACGTGAAAAGAGGTGTATGTTCTGCAAAATGATAAGCCCCTCAAACCCTCTCTTAAGCAAGTATTTATACTTGCTACTCCTAGGGTTAAAAAGTGCTCAAAATTACAAGTTTGCCACTTTTAAGGTGGCTAACCCTAAATGAAAGTTACAAAGAAATAAAAGTATCCCAAAACCAAAATAAAACTAAAATAGTTCATAAAATGAAAAATACATAAAAGAAATGCTCTTCATGATGCCGGTCTTCTATAGGATCCATCGGCCCAGCTCATCGCCGGTTCAGGTCGGTCGATAGATAACCCACAAGCTGAGTTTAAGTGAGTTTGTCCATTGCCCTGTAAAGCATGATAAGTATTCCTGTTGGAATATAAAATACATGAATAAGATAAAAGAGGTTAGTATATAAATAATTCCGGGATCAATTTGCTCAAAATGGGTCCTCATCGCCAAGATTCGAAATCCTTTAGTTATTGCCCTAATGATACGTCTTGTCGGATTTTGATTCCTATCAATTAGGGTTCTTCATATTTGAACCAAAATTGTGTGTTGTAGTATTGAGTTGCGAAAATTGTCTTGATTGGAATTCTGATTTGCTGCTTGTTGGAGTTAGATTGGGAGGATTGTTTTAGCTTCTTGTGATTGATTATTTTCGTAGAAGGGAAGAATAGTAGAGGTGTTGATAATTCAACATTTTTTTGAACTTGAAAAATTACCTTTTCTTGCCGTGACTAGCTTGTTGCGTGAAGGGGGTTGTGAAGCTTGTTGTTGTAATTCCATTGTGCAAATTCTGAATTGGGGAAGTGTATTTTACAGATTTGCATTGTGTTGAGTAGTAAGGAATCTATTTGAATTCAAACACATCCATTAAGTTGTGGGAGTTAATGAGTGTTATTTGAATTTGAAATCCATTTCTTACCAATTGAGGAAGGCTTGCAATTAGTGAAGAGGTTGAAATTCAAATTTGAATTGCTGCCTATTTATAAGTTGCGGATTAAATTGTGGGAAGTGGAGGTATATCTTGTTATCCTTGCCATGGAAGTGGAAGTATATTTGTTGTGTTGATATCCTTGCCGTGGAACTAGAAATATATTTGTTATGTTGCCATTTATTATTGTTGCCATGGAAGTGGAAGTGTATTTGTTGTTGTTGCCACTTGTGTTGTTGCCATGGGAGTTGCTTGTGAAGGAGTGATTTGTGGAACTTAGAAAAAATTTGTTGCACCGTGTATAGCAAAGGTGCGTGTGTGTGTGCGATTAAATAGGGGATTGCAAGTGTTGCATGTGGAGGTGAATTATATAAGTATTGCATCGTGTTGTATTAACGTGTTGTGGAGAAGCGTGCTACACATGGGTTGTATTAGCATACTTGTGAAGTTAAGTAGATTTGTTTATTTTCCTTTTTTTTGTAGTTGCTATTTTGTGGCGTTAAAGGAAGTGTAGTTGTGAAGTGTGTTTCATTGCTTCAAATTGTCTTTGAGTATTGGTGTACGGGGGTCTACAACTATGTCGAATGACAACGTGAATGGGGGAATTGGTGATGAAGCTAATAGTCAGGTTGGTGGAGGTCAGGGTTGTAATGTGGCAAGTAGGAGAACTTTAGAAGAATAGCTCCAGGATCTTACTACCATAGTTGCTACATTAGCAACTAGAATTGATAGAATGACATTACCATAACCACCAGTGGTAAACCAACTGGCACCACCTCGGGTAGCTCTACAAAATCCTCATCAAGATAAAGTAGTGGGAGATGGGAATTCGAATAAAAGGATGGGTGAGGAGCATCTTCCATACAGGGAAGAGAGGGATGGCAATTTTAGGGCAAACCCATATCAAAATAGGGATTTCAAGCTACTTCGGGGCTTGGAATATGTAAAACTACAGATGACATCTTATGATGGCAAGGGATCAGCTGATGAATATTTAGATTGGGAAGACAAGGTTGAAGGTCTTTTTGATTGTTATGAGATCGATGATAGTACTAGGGTCTGATTGGCTACTACCGAGTTTATAGGGTACGCTGCACTATGGTGGAAGAATTTGATTATCAACAGGCATCGGGATGGAGAGGCTGAGATTAAGACCTAGAGGGATATGAAAAGGGTATTGAGAAAAAGGTTCATTCCTGAGCATTACAAACAGGAACTGTTTATGCGACTGCAAACATTGAAGCAGGGAGGCAAAACAGTAGATGATTATGTGCAGGAGTTTGAGACCCTTACGATTAGGTGTGGGTCCGTTGAACCTCCAGAACAAACTGTAGCACGTTTTGTCTCAGGTCTAAAATATGAAATAGCGTGTGTTGTTGAACTGCAACGCTATAGTACACTTGATGAGGCTATTCAATTTGTCTTAAAAGTAGAGAGACAAAGGAGGTCCAACTTATTTAGGGCTCCGAGCAGTAGGCCCGGTGCTATTACTAGACCCATATCAGCTAACGGTCGATCAGGGGGAACAAAAGCGGTAGGTGAGGTAGTGAAGGCAGTGGACAAAATTAACCCAATTATTATGAGAGAAAATTTACCTACTGGGAAGGGTAAAGAGGTAATGGCTCCAAATGTGAGGCAGACTGTCCCCGAATCTACTAGTGGGAAGGCACGCCAGATAAAATGCTTTAAATGCATGGGATTTGAGCATATGGCAGCATAGTGTCCAAATAAGAGGGTGCTGACTGTTAAGGAGGACACTGGGGAGGATATTGAGGATGACCACAATCAGATTGAACCTACAGATCTACCAATGGCACTGTGGGAATATTATGATGACTAGACTGTAGACGCACCTGAGGAGCGTACAGGAGAAAAATATCTACCCCTTAATGTGTTACGTAGGGTTCTAACTATATCTCTTGATACTAGTGACATTCAGAGGGAGAACATATTTCACACCTCTTGCAGAATCAGAGGTAACATTTGTGTACTCATCATCAATAGTGGTAGTTGCACGAATGTTCTATCTACTGCACTGGTAGACAAATTACATTTGTCTACTATCCCACATCCTAGCCCTTATAACTTGCATTGGTTATTAATCGAGGTAGTATGTATGTTACCCTTAGGGCAAAGGTTCCTATGAATGTCGGGCAGGAATATCATGATGAGATCCTGTATGATGTAGTCCCTATGCATGCATTCCATTTATTGTTGGGTCGGCCTTGGTTGTATGATCGACGGGTGTTACATGATGGGTTTAGAAATACCTACATGTTCAGTATGGGTGAATCATACATAGTTCTATTGCCAATGACTCCATCTGAGGTCCATAGGTTTCAGGAATTGATCAGAACTCCATCCATTGCCTTTGATAGCCGGAATAGCAGGACGATAGAGACATTAGGGTTCAGTTCCAAAACTGATCCTCTAGATTTGAGGGCAAATCTTTTAGAAGCCCGAGGAAATGATGGGAAAATTTCTAGCACAGTCGACATTTTCAGAACCCGATTTGGATGATGATCCAAATTGCTCATATTTTACTTTATGTCTTTTATTCTAATAAATATTTGAGAATAATCTTACAGGTACAATGATAATTCCCCATGAGATGCCAATATGTCGTACAACAGTTGATGGACACAGAACATTTTCAGAGTGACAATCAAAGACCCGCTGTGATTGTTTTCTATTCCGAGGCATTGGTTCATGAAGACTTATGATATTTTGTACTTTGCAATTGTTTTATGAACTATTTTTGGTTGTATTTGGTTTTGAGACATTTTTATTTCCTTGTAATTTTCATTTAGGACTAGCCACCTTAAAAGTGGTAAACTTTTAATTTTGACCACTTTCTAACCCTAGGAGTAGCAAGTATAAATACTTGCTTAGAATAAGGTTTGAGGGGGGCATTTTTGCATATTAGACATCAACACCTCACGTGTGGAATTAGGGTTTATCCTAGTTCAAAAATCTCTTATCAATTTCAACCCAAGAACTAGAATTGTGGCGAGTGCGACAAAGGGGAATTGTGAGTCATATCGATTTCATCTTTGTTGTTTTTCATTTCTTCTCTAGTGAGTCATATCTAGGGTGGATTTGAAGCTTTCTTGGAATTATTTGTGAGTGTAATTTCATGAACAATTTTCTTGTTAAGATTGATTGTTCTTTTAGTAGTTGAATTATATATATCATTTAGTGTTGGCGTGCATTGGAATTGAATGAAGAGTGGAAATCACGGTTTTGATGCTTCAATCTTGATCTAATTTCACGTGGATCTAATCTCTCTTTGTTGTTATTTGGTGAATATTACAAATAAGGATTGCAATTACATCATTTGATTTTCATTTTTCCATCAAATCTCAAAGGGTTTCACGTGAATTGGTCATCCACATTGGACCGATTTTGTGATTGAATTGTGAGTTGTTTTCTTGATTCATTTGATTGTACTTGAACTTGGTTTTGAGCACATCACTTCCCGATCTTAGACTTAATCTAATTGGAAATTTGTACACATTAACATGCTCTTCTTAGTATTAAATCTAAGATCAATATCATTCTTAATTTTCTTAATCCTATTCATTTAATTAATCTAAGGCCTTACTTAGTTTAAATTGAAGTTAAACAAACATATAAATATATAATACTTTATTCAACACGGTAATGTTGCGGACCGTGTTGCTCAACATGGGCTAAAGTACGATCGTGTTAATCTTTTGGTGAACAACTTAGTTTCAACATAATCTAAACACGACCATGTTAGGAGGTTGTGTTACCCTTGCTGATGCGTGAAACCCTAAGTATGTTAAACCTAGAACCTCAATGCTGCTATTGGACTAAGCACAATTAAATAACAAATGGAGAACAATTCCCAAATTGGCGTGATTAATAAAAATTTAATTGAATCCCTATTCACATGGATTCAAATGAAAATGAAACAAAATTGTGATATGGAATAATGTAAGAACGAAATGAACAATAGATAAGATATGAATGAGTTAAAATTCCAATCAAATTGAATTGAATTCAATTCAGAAAATTAAGAACCCTAATTCACATGAAAGATAGGAATAACGAAAAGCACCTAGATATGACTCACTAAGTACAATTTGTAGCAACAAGAAATGATTGATATTACTCGCAATCGATTTCAAGTCAGTTCTTGCCACAATTTCAAGGATGAAATTGATAAGAGATGGATTGCAAGCAAGGATGATCCTCATGGCAACAAAAAGGGTATTTTCCCAAATTCTAAAAAGCTCCCTAAAGCCCTACTTAAGCAAGTATTTATACTTGCTCCCTTTAGGGTGAAAAAGTTCACAAAATTATAACTATGCCACTTTTAGGGTGGCTGGTTCTAAAGATAATTAGAAGCAAATCAAAGTGTCCTAAAAGAAAATTACAACATAAAATGGTCCAAAGAACAATTACAAAATACAAAAATAATATAAATCCTCAAAGAGTCAATGCATCAAAGCGATGTCAATCACAGTTGGCCATTGGATAATAATCTAATGATGTCCCGTAGCGATCAACAGATATAAGTCATTTGGCATCCCATGGAGAAATATTGTTGTACTTGTAAGATTAGTACTCAAACATTTATTAGAAAAAAAAAAGAAATAATGTAAAATATGAGTGATTTGGATCATTATTACTCAAACATTTATTAGAAAAAAAGAAATAATGTAAAATATGAGTGATTTGGATCATCATCCAAATCGAGTTCTAAAACATCTAGGTTATCGGAAAAATTCCCATCATCTCCTTGGGCTTCTAAAATATTTGCCTTCAAATCTAGATGTCATTTCTAAAACTGAACCCGGATATCTCTATTGGCCTGCTCTCCCGATTACTAGATGTAATGGAAGTAGTTCTAATTTATGCCTGAAATTGGTGCACCTTAGATAGAGTCATAGGTGATAGTACTATGCGAGACCCTCTCATACTGAACATATAGGTGTTTCTGAAACCATCATGTAATACCTTCCGATCAAACATCCAGGGCCTACCTAATAGTGAGTGAAACGCACACATAGGGATCATGTTACATAGAATCTCATCGTGATATTTCTACACAACACTAATAGGCACCTTCGCCCTTAACGTAACATGCATACTGCCCTAATTATCTAACCAATGCAAGTTATAAGGGCTAGGATGTGGACTAGTCTATAATTGTAATTTGTCTACTAGTGCAGCAGATATAACATTTGTGCAACTACCGCTATCAAAGATGAGCACACAAAGGTTACCTCTGATCCTGCAAGAGATGTGGAATATGTTCTCCCTGTATATGTCTCTAGCATCAAGAGATAAGGTTAGAGTCTAAAATACCACATTAATGGGTAGATATTGTTCACCTATACGCTCCTCATGTGTTTCTACAGTCTGATCATCATAGTACTCCTGTAGTGTTATAGAAAATTTGTAGGCTCAGCTTGTTCCTCCTCATCCTTAACATCCTCTCTAACGCCCTCCATAATAGTCACAACCCTCTTGTTTGAACACTGTGCTGCCATATGCCCAAATCCCATGCACTTAAAGCATTTGATTTGGCATACTTTTCTACTAGTAGATCCTAGAACAGTATGCCTCACATCTGGTGCTATTACCTCTTTACCTTTCCCAGAGGGTATATTTTCTCTAGCAGTGCAGGGGGTAGCTTTGTCCACTGCTCTCACTGTCTCACCTACCACCTTTGTCCCTCTTGATCGACCATCAGCTGCCATGGGTCTGGTAGTAGTACTAGGCTTGCTGCTCGGAGCCTTGAATAAATTGGATCCCCTTTGCCTCTCCACTTTCAAAGCCAATTGAATAGCCTCATCAACTGTACTATATCATTGCAGCTCATTGACACACACTATCTCATACTTCAGCCTTGAGACAAAGTGTGTTAGGGTTTGTTTTAGAGGTTCGATTGACCCACATCTAATCATGAGGGTTTCAAATTCCTGTACATAATCATTAACCATCTTGCCTCCCTGCCTCAATGTCTGAAGATGCATGAATAGTTCCTATTTATAGTGCTTAGGAATAAATCTTTTCCTTAAAACCCTCTTCATATCCCTCCATGTTTGTATCTCGGTCCCCCATCCTTGCGCCTGCTGATAATAAAAAAATTTCCACCATAAGGCAGCATACCCTGTAAACTCTACAGCAACCAATCGAACTTAGGTGTCATCATCGATCTCATAACATTCAAGGAGACCCTTAACTTTGTCCTTCTAGTCCACATAATCATTAGCTGAACCCCAGCCATCAAAAGAAGGCATCTGCAGCTTCACATATTCCAAACCCCGAGGTGGCCTAAAATCCCTATTTAGGTAAGGATTAGCCTCAAAGTTATCGTCCCTCTCTTCCCTGTAGGGGTGATGACCTCCTTCCATCCTTCTACCCAAATTTCCTTCTCACACTACCCTTTCTCTTTGGAAATTCTGTAGAGCTACTCGAGGTGTTGCCTGAGGGTTCACCACTAGCGATTATGGTAATGTCATCTTGTCAATCCTAATTGCCAAAGTAGTAACAATGGTAGTAAGATCTTGGAGCTATTCTTCCAAAGTCCACCTACCTGCAGTGTTATGACCCTAAACTCCATCAACCTAGCTATTGGCTTCATTGCCAATTCCTCTGTTCACACTTTCGTTGGACATCTTGTGATTTTAAGAAGTAGTCCCACAACTTACAACACATTCCTTCAACAACACCAACCCATACGTATTAATAACTACAATAATATAATAGCTCACATCTCAAAAGCTTCAAAGGCATGAGGAAATAGTTTAGTACTCCAAGTAAGTTCAATAAAGGAAGTACGCACACAACTACTTTCTAATAGACAGAATTAAGTTCAACTACAAGTGTTTAAGTAACTAGTCAATTACTTTCACACTTTAATTACTTGTTTGAATTTTGAATTCTATTACTTTATTTCCTTTCTTAGCCACGGCACACTCACACTTTATCCTCAACGTGCAGCACTTTACTACACACAACTCCACAAATTCACACCACTTTACAACACCTCAAGTGCAACACACTTACATAGCCACTTACACAATACACACATGGTGTACTTAATTTAAACAACAACAACAACAACAACACTTACGGTGCAACACCTTCTTTTAAATACACACAACACAAACTTCACCAATTCACTACTCTCCCCTTACACTGCAACTCACACCTCAAAACATAACACACACCCTATGGTACACACTTCCAAATATAAAATCTTTCACCACTACAAAACACCAAGCAAACTGTAACTCATACATAAAATAGCAATAATTTAAATTTCAAAGTCAAATCACTTCACTAATTGCATCCCTTCCACAATTGGTAAGAAGCAATTTTCAAATTCAAATGACGATACAATAACTTCTTCAACTTAATGTTTGTTTTTAAAATCAAATAATTCCAAATCTTCCATGCAACTCAAATCTGGAAATGTTCAATTGCACTCTCTATTTCTGAAAATAAACAAGCAAGTATCATACTTCTTCTTTCTACACAAATGGAGATACTTCCCAATTCCGAATTTAGTTCAAGAATGCACTACTTCTTCCCTTCCCTTCACGGTGAATTCAACAACAAAGAAGCTACAACAAGACCTCAAATTCTACTGCAACATACAACAATTATAACTCCTCAACAACAGATTCATGCAATCTAATCCTCAACACACACAATTTCGGAACAAAGTGAAAAACCCTAATTGATAATGAGGATCACAAAAATTCCTTTCTCTTAACCTATGGTCTAATACCAAATTATGATGTGCCTAAAAACGACTAAGCACAATCAAATAACAAATGGGGAACAATTCCACAATTGGCATGATCAATAACAATTTAATTGAATCCCTATTCACATAGATTCAAATGAAAATGAAACCAAATTGTGATATGGAATAATGTAAGAACGAAATGAACAATAGATAAGATATGAATGAGTTAGAATTCCAATCAAATTGAATTGAATTCAATTATGAAAATTAAGAACCCTAATTCACGTGAAACATAGGAACAACAAAAAGCACCTAGATATGACTCACTAAGTACAATTTACAGCAATAAGAAATGATTGATATTACTCACAATTGATTTCAAGTTGGTTCTCACCACAATTTCAAGGATGAAATTGATAAGAGATGGATTGCAAGCAAGGATGATCCTCATAGCAACAAAAGGGGTATTTTCTCAAATTCTAAAAAGCTCCCTAAAACCTTACTTAAGCAAGTCTTTATACTTGCTCCCTTTAGGGTTAAAAAGTTCATAAAATTACAACCATACCACTTTTAGGGTGGCTGGTTCTAAAGACAATCACAAGAAAATGAAAGTATCCCAAAAGAAAATGATGTGCCTAAACACACTTAAAAGCACATCCAAAAGACTTGAGAAAAGCTATCTCAAGTCAAGGCAAAATCGGATCCAAAAATAGGGCAAAATGACGTGAACCAAGTGAAGATATGATGAAATCCAAATGTCCAATGATATAATCAGAATACCTCAATGAAAATGCCTTCTAACAACACTCTAATTTCATGTAATCCACGCAAATGAATCCTCAATTTGACAAAAGAAAACCGTAACAAAACAATCCCTTTTCCAATAATGAAGAATACGTTATCAAGGAAATCCTCAAAGATGAATCGGATCAATTTGATAATTCCTTCAAATAAGCATAAGAATTCGTGAATAAAAACAAGTAATTCTGACCAAGAACTATCTCAATTCAAACCTAGATATGACACACTAGAGAAGAAAAGAAATCACAACAAAATGAAATTGATATAACTCACAATTTCAAGATGTTGCACTCGCCACAATTTCAACTCTTGGTATTGAAATTGATAAGAGTTTGGAACCAAGGTAAGAACCCTAATTCTCACATGAAAGGAGGTGTTTAATCTGCAAAATGATAAGCTCCTCAAACCCTCTCTTAAGCAAGTATTTATACTTGCTACTCCTAGGGTTAAAAAGTGCTCAAAATTACAAGTTTGCCACTTTTAAGGTGGCTAGCCCTATATGAAAATTACAAGGAAATAAAAGTGTCCCAAAACCAAATACAACGAAAAATAGTTCATAAAAGTGTAAATATATAAAAGAAATGGTCTTCAAGATGCCGGTCTTCTATAGGATCCATCGGCCCAACTCATCGCCGGTTCAGGTCGGTCTATGGATAATCCATAATTTGAGTCTGAGGGAGTTTGTCCATTGCCCTATAGAATATAATAAGTGTGCCTGTTGGAAAACACAATACAAGAATAATAGAAAAGAGGTTAATATATAAATAATTCCGGGGTCGATCTGCTCAAAATGGGCCCTCAACGCCAAGATTTGAAATCCTTCAATTCTTGCCCTAATGATAGGACTTGTCGGATTTTTATTCCTATCATCTCCTCGGGCCTCAAAAAGATTTGTCCTCAAATCTAGTAGATCAAATGCAGTAGAGACTTTGTTTCCTCCTAGCAAGTCACCTAAAGAAATATCTTTGCAGAATCCCAATATCTGAAATACTACAGGTGGTGATTGTCTTCTCTCCTCCATTTCCAGGATGTATCTCTTCTGCAACACAAATAATGAGCCATTATCCACTAAAGTTACCCCTGTATCAACCTATTCCACTGAAACTGTTTCCTCTTTTTGTAACTCATCTGTATGCTGCTGATCCTCATGGTCTTCTAATGGTTGGCCCAACTGCTTATTACCCTCTAAAACCTCTGAAGGTGAACATAACTGTCTCTGAACAGTCTGGCTCTCTGGTGGTCTACTCGTCTGACTATGATCATCAGGATCCTCTTAAGGTTGGCACATCGGTGTCTGACAAATTTTATGCTCTAAGGGTTGGCTCGTGTCACTAGAGCCCTCAAGAACCTTTGAAGGTTGACATACTTGCATCTGCACAATTTGGTCCTCCCAGTCTAGGTAATCATTTGCGGAACCCCTACCATCAAATGAAGGCATCTGTAGCTTCGCACACTCTGGTCCTCGAGGTGGTCTAAATTCCCTGTCCGGATATGGATTAAGCCCAAAATTATCATCTCTATCTTCCCTAAGAGCATGATAATCTCCCTTTACTCTAGGTAGCGCTTGAAGGTTTACCATAGGTGGTGGTGGCAATGTCATCCTATCAATCCTTATTGCCAATGTAGCAACAATTTTAGTAAGGTCCCGAAGTTGTTCATCTAGAGTTCTTCCATTTGTACTTCGATAACTTGGTCTGCTACCCACTTGGCTATTGGCCTCATTGCCAATGTACCCATTCACACTATCATATGACATGTTTGTGGATGCGATTTATCTAAAGTACAAATGTAATCTCAAATAATTTGTAGCACACTCCCTTGACTCTCAATTGAACCAAACCACCATGACCTCATTCAATACAGAAAACCTCTTATAACCTATCTCTAGGATTACAAGTAGTCTTTTTATTCATGCCAGATCTACTCTATAAAGTGATTTCTCAATCTTATTAATAGAGATCTAATTCGATCCTAATATTGTGCACATATCAAGATAAACAAACCATGATTGCAACATGAATAAACTCAAAGACCAGGATTAATCATTGAAACATCAACAAATCCATTACAAGACAATTAGGGGTTTTTCGAAGGATCAGGTATAAAACAATTAACTACTCATGGATCTAATAAAGAGAACAAAAGGGAAAATATTAGAATCCATAAATAAACCTATGAGACAAATACAAAGATCTTGGCTTCGATTCTAGAAACTCTTCTAACTTCTCTTCTCTAGGGTTGTTCTCGTGCCTCCTCCCTCCTCCTTCTCTCTGATTGGTTCTATTTATACTCTTCAGGGAATGGCATAGGATCTTCAGCTAGAAAGATAGGAATATATCTTTTTTTCCAAGTAAATCTCAAAAAGGGAATAACATACGCCTGACACGCCTACCAACACGGCCAAATTTCAAACCGTGTCTCCCTCTGGTCGATAATCCGCAATTCCTCATCTTTGCTCAGTGTGTGGCACGACTAGAAACACGGCTAGATTACAAACCGTGCTAGGCTCTAGGCTCTTCCATTTCTCCTCAGCGTTTGCCACGGTTTCAAGCACACCCATATCACAAGCCGTGTTTCCTTTCCAAATGACAAATTTCATCCTCAAGCGTGCATACGGCTCATGACATAGGCGTGGCTTTCCCTATGTTGTCCATAAGTAGCTTTAACTTGATCTTTTGAGCTCCAATCATGCTTCTTTCGTTATCTTTCCACTTCGCTTTAGTATTATACCCTGAAACTGATATATTTATCTGTTAGGTACCGAATCTGCATTGATTTTATTCAAAGAATTACACAAATTCATCATTAACGCCCATGATTTATAAGGATTAATTTACTCTTATCACCCATCATGTAACACCTACTAATATGATTCCAAGAGCTAAGATACGAGCACCAAAGAAAAAAAAGTCAATCCGAGCTTTAGGTGGCAGTACGAGGTCCAAAAAAAGGAGGACATAGGCATCGGGAGGACCTAAGGCGAAGTTCGGCCAGCCTTAAGCCGACCTTGAATATTGAGAATTGATTTCACTTTATTTTTGTTGCTCTTATCAAATTCTTGGTTCCTATAGAATTTGTGGCGAGCATTGTTATTGAATTCTTGGAATTCTTTAACCTTAGTGATTGATTTATAGAATGTGGTCTCTATCGTTCTATGATTTGATTGCGAATTAGTTTAATTTTATCAATCTTGGCATCTATAGATTGGTTATTATCCTTATCCTTTGATTTTATTCGTTAGTACCAAAATACAGAAAACCCTAAAATTTGTAACATTTGATTGTTATTGGCGATTTGATTTGTGTGAAAAGGATTCGATTTCCAATTTCTTATCATTTGGTATCAGAGCATTCCCAATTCCATGTCATTTGGTATCAAAGCCAGAAGGATTCGTAAGGAGCAAAGGTTGGATTCGTAAGGATTCAGAGTGAAGGATTCGATCAGAACGTGGGTTAAATCGGTAAGGCTGTTGAATCTCAACTAAATTGTAGTTTTAATTCAATACTACCATTGGTTAGGAAATTTGAGAATTTATTTTGATAAGTATTGCTGTGAATTCGATTGTTGGGTGTTGAATTGGTGTTTGGGCTGTTGTTGAGAAATTGGGGTTTTGTGAATATCTTTGCTGAGTTCAATTGTTGGGTGTTAAATTGATGTGAATTGGTGTTTGGGCTGTTGTTGAGAATTGGGTTTTTGTGAATATCTTTGCTGAAATTTTGGATTGGTAGAGATGTCGTCGCATGGAAGTGTTAATAACAACAGCAATGGGAATGATGCTGATAATGGGGGTGAGGTTGTGACTAGGGCTGAGTTCAATCAAATCCAAGAAAATATTAGATTGATTATGGAGAGATTGGAGGTTAGGGATAGAAGAAGCCATAGTGGTGCAGGAATTAGGAGGAGACATTCTAGTGGTGAATCTGATGCTGGTAGTGAAAGGAGTAGGAGAGGAAACAATGATGACAGGCGTAAGGGGATTGAAAACATAAAGCTGAAAATTCCACCTTTCACTAGTAGTAGTAAACTAGAGGAATTCCTAGACTAGGTGCCACAGGTTGAGAAGGTGTTTGATTGTTATGAGTGGGATGAGCGCATGAAGGTGAAAATGGCGTCTCTAACATTCTCTGAATATGCTAGTCTGTGGTGGGATAAATTACAAACTGAGAGACGTAGGGCTGATGAGGAGAAAGTGTGTTCATGGGCTTTGATGAAAAGGTTGATGAGACGCAGATTTGTGCCAGATTACTATAAACAAGAGATGTTGACGGAGTTGCAATCCTTAAGGTAGGGTAAGAAGAGCATAGAAGAGTATGTGAAGGAGTTTGAGACACTAATGGCAAGGTGTGATATTAGGGAATCATCAGATGAATCCATAGCTAGTTTCATCAATGGGTTGAAGATGGACATTGCCAATGTAGTGGAACTTCAGCATTATCAGACTCATGAGGATGTGATTAAATTAGCTAGTCGGGTTGAGCGGCATCAGCGTAGGCGGGATCAGAAATCATATCACCACCATAAGTTAGATGATGGTGAGAGGGAGAAGGAAAGGAAGGAAAAGGGAAAGGCAGTCGCTAGTGAGGTTGTTAACCAAACACAACAGAAGAAGAGCAGGGATATAAAATGTTTTAAGTGTTTAAGACTTGGCCATATTGCTTCTCAATGTCCTAATAAAAGGGTTATGGTCATAAAGGGGGACAAAGTTGAGAGTGAGGAAGAAGGACATAAGAGTACTGAGGCAGAAGAGGAAGATGAAGACATTATAGCGAATCCAGTATGGGGAGACTTGCTAATGGTTAAGCAGGATGAAGCTGTTCCTAATCAGAGAGCCAATTTATTTCATATCCAAGGCATAGTGCAGGGGAAGACTTGTTTGATTGTGGTTGACATAGGCAGTTGCACTAATGTTGCTTCAGCAAGCTGGGTTACTAAGTTGGGTTTACAGGTGAAGCAGCATCCAAGACCTTATGCACTTCATTGGTTGAGTCCATAGGGAGCTGTTCATGTACACAAATAGGTTCGTGTTCCATTACTTATTGGTGATTATACTGACGAGATTGTTTATGATGTAGTTCCTATGGAAGCTACACATTTGATCCTTCGAAGACCTTGGCAGTATGACCTCAGAGCCAAGTATGATGGATACACCAATGAGTATACCATTCAGCAACAGGGCAATGCATACAAGCTTCTTCCTATGAGTTCAATTGAAGTACAATAAACAAGGCTAATATGCCTTAAGAAGCCTATGGGAAAGAGGAGTTTGTTTATGTGGTCTAGTAGGATGGACGATATAGATTCGAGGTCGAATTGTTTTCAACATGGAGGGAATGATATGATTCCAAGAGCTAAAATACGAGCACCAAAGAAAACAAAGTCAATCTGAGCTCTAGGTGGCAGTACGAGGTCCAAAAAAAGGACATAAGCGTCAGGAGGACCTAAGGCGAAGTTCGGCCAGCCTTAAGCCGGCCTTAAATAAAAGCCGGTCGAGTTAACTTCAAGGCCGCTGGCCTTGGAGCCGGCCTAAATGTAGGCCGTCGGCCTTTAATGCCAGCCTATGTATTTAGGCCACCGGCCTTTGGCCGGCCTTGAATGGCCTCGCACAATTTTTTTTAGGCATGATATAAATAGTGTTCTTTAGGGTTTTTTCGAGAAGAATGTTATTTTTGGTTGTAAGGAAACACTTTGAGCGTATGTGAATCCTCTTTGGGATTCTTGAATATTGAGAATTGATTTCACTTTATTCGTGTTGTTCTTATTAAATTCTTAGTTCCTATAGAATTTGTGGAGAGCGTTGTTATTGAATTCTTGGAATTCTTTAACCTTAGTGATTGATTTATAGAACGTGGTCTCTATCGTTCTATGATTTGATTGTGAATTAGTTTAATTTTATCAATCTTGGCATCTATAGGTTGGTAATTTTATCCATATCCTTTGATTTTATTCATTAGTACCAAAATACAAAAAACCCTAAAATTTGTAACATTTGATTGTTATTGATGATTTGATTTGTGTGAAAAGGATTCGATTTCCAATTTCTTATCATTTGGTATTAGAGCATATCAAATTCGTGTCACCTGTCGATAAAACAACCAGGGTCTACCAAACAACAAATGGAATGCATGCATAGGGATTACATCACATAGGATCTCATCACGATATTTCTACCCAACACTCATAGGGACCTTCGCCCTTAGTGTAATATACATACTACCTTGATTATCCAACCAATGCAAGTTGTAAGGGCTAGGATGTGGGATAGTAGACAAATGTAATTTGTCTACCAGTGCAGTAGATATAACATTTGTGCAACTACCACTATCGATGATTAGTACACAAAGGTTACCTCTGATCCTGTAAGAGGTATGAAATATGTTCTCCCTCTAAATGTCTCTAGTATCAGGAGATATGGTTAGAGCCCTATGTAACACATTAATAGGTAGATATTGTTCACCTGTATGCTCCTGTGTTTCTGTAGTCTGGTCATCATAATACTCCTACAGTGCTATTGGTGAATCTGTAGGCTCAGTCTTTTCCTTGTCATCCTCAACATCTTCCCCAGCGCCCTCCATAACAGTCATCACCCTCTTATTTGGACACTATACTGCCATATGCCCAAATCCCATGCATTTAAAACACTTGATCTGGCATGCCTTTCCACTAGTAAATCCGGGAATAGTCTGCCTCACATCTAGCGCTATTACCTCTTTACCCTTCCCAGTAGGTAAATTTTCTCTACTAGTGTTTAAGGTAGTTTTGTCCACTGCTCTCACTGCTTCACCTACCACCTTTGTTCCCCTGATCGACCATCAGCAACTATGGGTCGGGTAATAGAATTGGGCCTACTGCTTGGAGCCCTAAACAAGTTAGACCTCCTTTACCTCTCCACTTTTAAGGCCAACTGAATAGCCTCATCAAGTGTACTATAGCACTGCATCTCAACAACACATGCTATTTCATATTTCCAGCTTGAGACGAAGCTTGCTATGGTTTGTTCTGGAGGTTCAATGGACCCACATCTAATCATGAGGGTTTCAAATTCCTACACATAATCATCCACTGTCTTGCTTCCCTACCTTAAAGTCTGCAGTCGCATAAATAGTTCCTGTTTGTAGTGCTCAAGAATGAATCTTTTTCTCAACACCCTTTTTATATCCCTCCATGTTTAAATCTCAGCCTCTCCATCCCTACGCTTGCAAATAATCAAATTCTTCTACCATAGTGTAGCGCATCCTATAAACTCGATAGCAGCCAATCGGACTCTGGTATTATCATCGATCTCATAACATTCAAAGAGACCCTTAACCTTGTCCTCCCAATCCAAATAATCATCAGCTGATCCCTTGCCATCATAAGAAAGCATCTGCAGTTTCACATACTCCAAGCCTCGAGGTGGCTTGAAATCCCTATTCTGATATGGATTAGCCCTAAAGTTGTCATCCCTTTCTTCCCTGTATGGATAATGTTCCTCACCCATCCTTCTATTTAGATTTCCATCTCCCACTACTCTATCTCTCTGAGGATTCTGTAGAGCTACCCGAGGTGGTGTCTCATGGTTTACCACTGGTGGTTATGGTAATGTCATTCTATCAATCCTAGTTACTAAAGTGGCAAACTATGGTAGTAAGATCCTGGAGCTGTTCTTCCAAAGTCCTCCTACCTGCAAGATTATGACCCTAACCTCCACCAACCTGACTATTGGCTTCATCGCCAATTCCCCCATTCACACTATCATTTGACATATTTGTAGACTCAGTATATTGAACCATAAGGACAATTTGAAGCAAAGGGTACACCTCACAATCACACTGCTTCCAATGCTACACAACAGCCACTACAAAAGAAAAACACACAACTCCACTTAACTTCACTTAAGGCACATGTATACTCTTACAATCCACGAGTAGCACTCTTCTCCATAACAAAATCAACACATCACATTGCAACACTTCACTAGACACAACATTAACAATCACGGTGTAACAACCTTCCCAAATTTATCCCAATTTCGCGCTAAAATTACTCACACCGCCACTTACACAATACACGCACAATGCACTTAATTTAAACAACAACAACAACACTCATGGTGTAATACTTCACTCCACGGTAACAACAACAAAATGGAACCAAATATGGATACTTCTCTAAATGGCAAGCAATTGATTCCAAATAGTTAATGTGCAATTAAAGTGATTAATACATAATAACTCTATAACGAATTATTGATTTGAATTCAAACTAGTTTCCTAATTCTCCACACAAATTGAACAATTCTGCCAAAGAAAATGACCCTTCCAATTCCGCAAATTCAAGGAAACAACATACACTAATTAACAATGCTTCAACTATTTGATCCCTGATAAGAGTAAATTAACCCTTGTAAATCATGAGCATTAATGATGAATTTGTGTAGTCTTTTGAATAAAATTAATGCGGATTCGGTACTTAACAGATAATTATATTAGTTTCAGGGTATAATACCAAAGAGAAGTAGAAAGATAACAAAAGGAGCATGATTGAAGCTTAAAAGCTTAAAAGATCATGTTAAAGTGACTTATGGACAACACAGGGAAAGTCATGCCCGTGTCATGAACCGTGTGCACACCTGAGGATGAAAGTTGTTACTTGGAAAGGAAGAACGGCTTGTGATATGGGTGTGCTTGAAGCCGTAGCAGACGCTGCGGAGAAGTGGAAAGTTCCAAAACTTTGCACGGTTTATAATCTAGCTGTGTTTCTAGCCGTGCCAAACATTAAACAAGAATGAGGAATTACAGATTATCGACCAGAGGGAGACACGGTTTGAAATCTGGCCGTGTTGGTGGGCATGTCAAGCGAATGTTATTCACTTTTCGACATTCACTTGGAAAAGGAAAGATACATTCGTATCTTTCTAGCTGAAGATGCTCGGCCATTCCTTAGGAAGTATAAATAGAACAACCCTAAGGAGAGCAAGGGAGGGCGGCACAAGAGAAACCCTAGAGAAGAGAAGTTGTTGCCAGAAGAGTTTTCGGATTTGAAGCCAAGATATTTTGTGTTTGAATTTACTTATGGATTCCATTATTTTATGTTTTGTTCTTTTTATTAGATTCATGAGTAGCTAATTGTTTCATACCTGGTCCCTTGAGAAACCCTTGATTGTCATGTAACAGAATTGTTGATGTTCAATAATTAATCCTAATCTTTGAGTTTATTCATGTTGCAATCATGGTTTGTTCATCTTGATATGTGCACAGTATTAGGATTGAATTAGATCTCTGTTATTAAGATTTAGAAATCATTTAATAGAGTAGATCTGGCATGAATAGAAAAGACCACTTGTAATCCTAGAGATTGGTTGATAGGAATCAAAATCCGATAAGACTTATCATTAGGGCAAAAACTAAAGGATTTCAAATCTTGGCGATGAGGGCCCATTTTGAGCAAATCGACCCTGGAATTATTCGTTTACTAACCTCTTTTATCTTATTCATGTATTTTATATTCCAATAGGAATACTTATCATGCTTTACAGGGACAATGGACAAACTCACTCAAACTCAGCTTGTGGGTTATCCATAGACCGACCTAAACTAGCAATGAGATGGGCTGATGGATCCTATAGAAGATCGTCATATTGAAGAGCATTTCTTTTATGTATTTTTTCATTTTATGAACTATTTTTAGTTGTATTTTGGTTTTGGGAACTTTTATTTCTTTGTAACTTTCATTTAGGGTTAGCCACCATAAAAGTGGCAAACTTGTAATTTTGAGCACTTTTTAACCCTAGGAGTAGCTAGTATAAATACTTGCTTAAGAGAGGGTTTGGGGGGCTTATCATTTTGGCAGATTAAACACCTCCTTTCACGTGAGAATTAGGGTTCATACCCTCGTTCCAAACTCTTATCAATTTCAATTCCAAGAGTTGAAATTGTGGCGAGTGCAACATCTTGAAATTGTGAGTTATATCAATTTCATTTTATTGTGATTTCTTTTCTTCTCAATTTCATATATAGGGTTGAATTGAGATAGTTCTTGGTCAGAATTACTTGTTGTTATTCACGAATTCTTATGCTTAATTGAAGGAATTATCAAATTGATCTGATTCATCTTTGAGGATTTCCTTGATAACGTGTTCTTCATTATTGGAAAAGGGATTGTTTTGTTACGGTTTTCTTTTGTCAAATTGAGGATTCATTTGCGTGGATTACATGAAATTAGAGTGTTGTTAGAAGGCATTTTCATTGTGGTATTCTAATTATATCATTGGTTGTTTGAATTTCATCATTTCATCATTAGGGTTCAATTGAAAAGTGCCATTTTTGGATCCGATTTTGCCTTAACTTGAGATAGTTTTTCTTAAGTCTTTTGGATGTTCTTTTAAGTGTGTTTAGGCACATCATCTTTTTGGTATCAGAGCTCTTGTTGAGAGAAGGGAATTGGTTGTATTCAATTTCGTGGAAGTGATCATCAATTAGGGTTGATCAAGTGAAAACCGAAATTCTGTTGTTGTTGTTGTTGTTTTTTATTGCGAAATTACTTTGGATTGGGATTTGATATGCTGATTGTTGGAGTTGATTTGGGAAGGTTATTATATCACTTTGTGGACACCAATTCACATGGAAGAGCAGAAGTACAAAGTGAAGTTTACTTTAGCAATTTTTTTGAAATTGTGAAACTTACCAATTGTTGCCGTGAAGTAGCTTATGGCGTGAGGAGTTGTGTTGTTTGTTGTCCTTGAATTCCATTGTGTAATTCTGAATTGGTGAAGTACAATTTTCAGATTACATTAAGTTTGATTAGTAAGGAATTATTTGAATTCAAATCATATGCAATTAAGTTGTGGGAGTTAATGATTGCTATTTGAATTTGAATTCATTGTTACCAATTGAGGAAGGCTTGCAATAAGTGAAGTTATTTGAATTTCAAATTGAAAGTTGCTGCCTATAGTGGGATTCGGAATTCATTTTAGGAAAGCTACGTATTAATCTTTTGTCTTCTTTATTTGCCGTGGAAGTTGAAGACTACTTGTAATCAATATTCACCTTGTTGTTGCCGTGGAAGTGATACATCTTAATTGTTGTTGTTGCTTGTGTTGTTTCCGTGGAGTTATTGGTGAAGTGAGTGCACCGTGATTGAAGGTGTGTGTGGTGGTGTAAATTTGTGGAGTTTTGTGTAGTGCAAGGTGTTGCACATTAAGACTCATTGTGGGTGTAAAGCTTTAGCAAGAAAGGAAAGTTGAGTGGTGAAGTTTGAAATTCAAATATAAGCATTTAAGTGTGAAAGTTATTGAGTATTATTACTTAAACACTTGCTTAGTTGAATTCAATATCTTAACTACTTGGAAGTATTTATTTGTGCTTCAATTATTCTAATATACTTGAAGTGATAAGAAGTATTTATTGCATTGGTGACTTATTGCACCGTGGGTGTACAAGTGTGTGTGTTGTTATCCAAACTTGTTATTGTGACGTGGTGAAGTGAAGGGAGTGTGCTACAAATTATTTGAGATTACATTTGTACTTTAGATAAATCGCATCCACAAACATGACATATGATAGTGTGAATGGGTACATTGGCAATGAGGCCAATAGCCAAGTGGGTAGCAGACCAAGTCGTCGAAATACAAATGGAAGAACTCTAGATGAACAACTTCGGGACCTTACCAAAATTGTTGCTACATTAACAACGAGGATTGATAGGATGACATTGCCACCACCACCTGTGGTAAACCTTCAGGCGCTACCTAGAGTAAAGGGAGATTATCATGCTCTTAGGGAAGATAGAGATGATAATTTTGGGCTTAATCCATACCCGGACAGGGAATTTAGACCACCTCGAGCATCAGAGTGTGCGAAGCTACAGATGCCTTCATTTGATGATAGGGGTTCCGCTGATGATTACCTAGACTGGGAGGACCAAATTGTGCAGACGCAAGTATGTCAACCTTCAAAGGTTCTTGAGGGCTCTAGTGACACGAGCCAACCCTTAGAGCATAAAATTTGTTAGACACCGATGTGCTAACCTTCAGAGGATCCTGATAATCATAGTCAAACGAGCAGACCACCAGAGAGCCAGACTTCTCAGAGACAGTTATATTCACCTTCAGAGGTTTTAGAGGGTAATGAGCAGTTGGGCCAACCATTAGAAGACCCTGAGGATCAGCATCATATGGATGAGTAAGAAAAAGAGGAAATAAACTCAATGGAATGGGTTGAGACAGGGGAGACATCCGTAGATAATGAGTCCTTGTTTGTGTTGCAGATGAGATACATCCTAGAAATGGAGGAGAGAAAACAATCACCTACTATGGTATTCCAGATATTGGGATTCTATAGAGATACTTCTTCAGATGGATTGCTTTTAGAAATAGAGTCTCTACTGCATTTGATCTACTAGATTTGAGGACAAATCTTTTTGAGGCTCGAGGAGATGATAGGAATCAAAATCCGACAAGACTTATCATTAGGGCAAAAACTAAAGGATTTCGAATCTTGGCGATGAGGGCCCATTTTGAGCAAATTGACACTGGAATTATTTGTTTACTAACCTCTTTTATCTTATTCATGTATTTTATATTCCAACAGGAATACTTATCATGCTTTACAGGGCAATGGACAAACTCACTCAAACTCAGCTTGTGGGTTATCCATGGACCGACCTAAACCGGCAATGAGCTGGGCCGATGGATCCTATAGAAGACCGGTTTATTGAAGAGCATTTCTTTTATGTATTTTTCATTTTATGAACTATTTTTAGTTGCATTTTGGTTTTGGGACACTTTTATTTCTTTGTAACTTTCATTTAGGGTTAGCCACCTTAAAAGTGGCAAACTTGTGATTTTGAGCACTTTTTAACCCTAGGAGTAGCAAGTATAAATACTTGCTTAAGAGAGGGTTTGGGGGGCTTATCATTTTGGCAGATTAAACACCTCCTTTCACGTGAGAATTAGGGTTCATACCTTGGTTCCAAACTCTTATCAATTTCAATACCAAGTGTTGAAATTGTGGCGACATCTTGAAATTGTAAGTTATATCAATTTCATTTTGTTGTGATTTCTTTTCTTCTCTAGTGTGTCATATCTAGGGTTGAATTGAGATAGTTCTTGGTCAGAATTACTTGTTGTTATTAACGAATTCTTATGCTTATTTGAAGGAATTATCAAATTGATCTGATTCATCTTTGAGGATTTCCTTGATAACGTGTTCTTTATTATTGGAAAAGGGATTGTTTTGTTACGGTTTTCTTTTGTCAAATTGAGGATTCATTTGCGTGGATTACATGAAATTAGAGTGTTGTTAGAAGGCATTTTCATTGTGGTATTCCAATTATATCATTGGTTGTTTGAATTTCATCATTTCATCATTAGGGTTCAATTGAAAAGTGCTATTTTTGGATCCGATTTTGCCTTGACTTGAGATAGTTTTTCTTAAGTCTTTTAGATGTGCTTTTAAGTGTGTTTAGGCACATCATAGGTTATAGGAGGTTTTCTGTATTGAATGAGTTCATCGTGGTCTGGTTCAATTGAGAGTCCTAAGATTTTATTGCAATCTTAATTATGTTAATTAAAGAGAGATCTTAATTGACTTAATTAGGATTAGGGATTATTGATCTTGAGAAAGACCCTAATCTAGTGTAAGAAACTCCACAAGTCAGAGATGTTAGGTATTAATCATTGGAAAGTTTGTAATTGAATAAAAGTTGCATGAGAATTAGGGGTGGATCTTGGGTAGGGTATGTTTAGATCATTGAATTAATTAAGGGAGTGTTTGAGTATATTTACTTTGTTCATTTTATTCGTTCCTTTTAGATTTAAGCAATAATTAGGATAATTGAGATCATCAATAGTGAGAAGTTAATTAGTAGGATAATCGTTAATACTAGTACTTATAAGTCTTCGTGGGATCGATACCTGTACTCCTATGCTATACTGCTAATTGATAGGTATACTTGCCTAAGAACTGATCGTAAGCTAGGATTGAGTATAGGACTTAACTTGTTAGAATGGTCAGATCGTCCATCAAGTTTTTGGCACCGTTGCCGGGGACTTGTAATATTAGGAAAACTTGACGCCTACTACTTTAAGTATAATTTTTTTTAGTTATTTCCATTAATTTCATTCGTGCTTCGATTCAAATTTGTTGAGGAAACTAAGTTCATCGTTTGTTTGTCGCAGTTTATGACAAGGAGCTCTTCATCTAAGCTTCTTGACCTTGATCCTGAGATTGACCGAACTTTTAGAAGGCGATTGAGAGGTGCTGAGGAGATAGTAGGGAATCTGAGTCTCAATGAACATTTGGAAAGTGAAGAAGCAATATCAATGGCTGATAAGGAAACTTATATCACCCGTGGTAACACAGAAACTGGACCAATGGCAGATGAACAAAGGACGATGGTTGAATATGCTCGACTTACTTTGAACAGCACTGGGTCGTGTATTGTGCAACCAGCAATAGAGGCCAACAACTTTGAAATCAAGGCCTCTACAATGCATATGATTACAACCAATGCCAGTTTGACGGTTTGTCTGATGCGGACCCTCATGCGCACATTCAGATGTTCTTGGATATTTGCGCAACTGTTAAGCAAAACGAAGTATCTGAGGAAGCACTGAAATTGCGAATTTTCCCTTTCACTCTCCGGGGGAAAGCAAGGCAGTGGTTTAGTTCACTAAACTAGGATTCCATAACCACTTGGACCCAGATGGCTGAGACTTTCCTGGACTATTATTTCCCACCATCGAAAACTGCCAAGTTGAGAAATGATATCACATCATTCACCCAACTAGATCACGAGCCTCTGCATGAAGCATAGATCAGATTCAAGGATCTTCTTAGGCGGTGTCCACATCATCAAATGCCTAACTAGTTGCAAGTTTCTACCTTCTATAATGGGCTTGACTATGCAACTCGGTAGACAATTGATGCTGCTGCTGGGGGTACTTTGAATGTGAAGACGATGCTGCTGCTGGGGGTACTTTGAATGTGAAGACGCCGGAAGAGTCGTTGAGTTTATTTGAGAACATGGCCAAAAATAATCACCAATGGAGCCATGGTAGACAAAAGCATAGGGCAGCGGGTATTTATGAGGTCGATTTGATGATAGCAATTGCAGCAAAAGTAGATGCGCTCGCTTAAAAAGTTGAAGGGATGGCTGTATCTCAACCATCCCAATACTACTCAATTGAACCTCATTCCAACAATGTGGTATCTGAAGTGACAAAGCGTGTTGAGTATGTGGGGAATCCCACAAGACCACAGAACAATCCCTATAGCAACACATATAATCCAGGGTGGCGTAATCATCTTAATTTCTTGATCCACGCAAAAAGAGATATAAAATGAGCGTGAATAAATACCGGCAAGTGTACCGGATCGGATCAAGTAATATAGTGAGAGAAGAGTGTCGAACCACGAAGATTGATTAAGTAATAGACCTTTATCAATTTCTACTATTATTTAGGCAATGATATTTGATGAGAATTGAATGAATTATACTAAATGCTTAAAAAGAGAATTGTGTTGAAAAATGATGAATTCATGATGGGAAATAGAATCCACCCTAATTCTACTAATCATATTGCCTTCATGTTATAATAACTCATAGCTATATGGATTTTCACAAGAAATTAACAAAACCTTAATCCTTTATTAAGTGTTAAAGTAATGTTACCACAATTTAATTTAATAGCTCCCGCTAAGTCAAATCAAATGAGGATTCTAATTCACAATCATAAATTTCCCAATTATATGATTGCCTAATATCTTTAAAATAATTTCTCCTAATCCCTTAGTGAAAAATTTAATAAAAATATTGCATGAAACACTTAGGTCAATTTCTAATAAAATTCAATAACGCTGCTTCCACATGAATTATTAAATCTTACCTAGGAATTCCTGATAAAACCTAAATTTCTCTTTCGAGTCATTTACATTTCTATGCATTGATTTCAATTACAAAATACAATTCATAGCATGACTTCTTATATGAAAATTCCGCATATCTACATTTCCTATAACATGAATACAATGATCATTTTAGTTTGAATTATGGCTTCATCATATTTCCCACAAGGATGATTTAGAACATTATAGTATGAATTGCATAAAAACAATTGAAATAAATAGGTGCAATGGAATTCATATTGAACAACAAGAATAAATTAATAAATGGCATAAAAGAAAATAAAGTAATTGAAACAATAGCTATAATCTTCAAGAACTTCAGCAAAATAACTTTCTTTCTTCAAACTAAAATTTGTAATAACATGAAATGTAAAGGAATTAAAGAAAACATAAAATCCTACAGTTCGTAAGGGAATTCTAATGATTTCAAAGAAAGACAAAGGATGCTAAACAAAGAATAAAAAAAAAAGGATTCTCAAAACAAAAGGGGATTCTAAACAAAAGGGGATGCTTCCAAGGTTCACACAAGGGGCCTATTTATAGATCCAAAGAGGAGGGGGATAAGGTTGATCTGATGAGGATTTGAGTCAGCAAATTAATTAAGATACGAATTTGGAGTGATTTTCGCAATGGATATCCGGGAAGTAATGAAGGCCGGCTCAAGGCCGGTTCAAGGCCGGCGGCCTTGAATGTAGGCCGGCTTTAATGCCGGCGGCTTTAATGCTTTTTAAGGCCGGTTTAATATAGGCCGGCTCAAAGCCGGCGGCCTTGAATGTAGGCCGGCCCAAGGCCGGCGGCCTTCAGTGCAATCCTCCGCTCGCTTCTTAAATTTTGTGAAAAACTCCTCCAATTAACTTGTAATTTACTTTTGGGTCCTCAAAACCTGTATTTTCACAATAAACACTATTAAGTATCATTTCTTTATATTTTCTTATAATATTGAAATAAATTTAATATAAGTCCAAAAGAAAATATAAGTATAATGTGATCTTATCAACATCCCCACACTTGAACTTTTGCTTGTCCTCAAGCAAAATAATTGATTTGAACAAGAGAAATCCATCATTGAACTTCTGGTGCCCATTGTTCTGACCATGCTGAAATTTGTAACTAGTATATCTAGTTGAAATTTAGTAGTTAATCTAAATACAACAGATTTTTAATCCCAGTGTTTAACAATAGAAAACAATACTTAGTCCATAAGGAAAAACATTCATTTAAACTTCATTGGTTATTAGCAAGTATCATCTCCCTCAATTTTACTTCTCTAAACAAGATAACAAGGAGTGAAAGCATATGGTATCCATTTTTTCCTAGAATTTCTCCCTTTTTTATTTTTTTATTTTTTTATTTTTTTGCCTTAATTGACAGCGGAGTGAGACTTCACTCTTCTAAGGGACCAAAGCTCGCCCATGTCAACCTGGCTTTCATTATGGTACTAAATTTTTGCCTTTTCGCCCTTCTCGTTATTGTGAGTTCATTGAGTCGGCACATCCTAGGCTCATCGCCTAAGTGACCAGGTTTTAAAGGGACCCCTACGAACTCTTCCTCATACTAACATTTAAGATTGGATACTCTTAACTCACTTTCCTGAGTTATTGGAGTAAAGGCTCTCTCTTTTTTTTTTAATTTATTTATTTATTATTAAGGGATCACTAAGTAAAATATTTCCTTTACCTCTTTCACTAGGTGTTAAGATATTCTCAAAGAAATTTCAAGAGAGATTTATCCTCACCAATTTTTCCTTGAAGTAAACTTGCTTGTTTTTTCAACTTAAGGACTCAATCTCAAGTTCAAAGGCTAAACATAGGGAAAACCCCGTTCTTTAGAGATTTTACTATTAAATTTTAACTATGTAAACTAGTCACAACAGTTGGCGAGTGGGGCACTAATCTAAGTCAATTTCAAGATTTCATTGATGATAAACACTTAAGGACATAAATAAAGCATGGGAATTGTAAGTTCATGATGTGTGCAATCAATCATTATACTACTACATTTATAATCCCTTCCCCACACTTAAATTGGACAATGTCCTCATTGTTCCTATAATAACACAAAATTAAGGAAAAGAATGTCAATGCAGAAATTGAAACACTGGTACTTCCCTGGTGTAAAATTGTTCATCAGTAAGAAAATTCCTCCCAAAATGTCTGTCATCCTTGAAGTGTCTTGAATGCAAGAGGAGAGTGAGTGAGAGAGTGAAGAGAAAATAGGTCAAAGAGAGAGAAGAAGTGCGAGAGAGAAGGAGAGCAATCATGAGAGAATAAGTGAGTAAGAGAGAAAAATAAGTGAGAAAATGAGAGAGAGAGAGAGAAAAGCCGACTAATGTCTAAAAACTAGACAAAAGTCGGCACCCTGTACCTATACTCTACCATCCTTTTGAGCCGGCCTTTATTTTTTATTTTTTTACATCAACGAAACTAAAACACTAGTGTGTATACTTATTGAGCATGGGTTGCCTCCCATGAAGTGCTTAGTTTATAGTCGCTAGCCCGACTTTTCCAGTTCATGTCCTCACATCCCTAAATCCACAACTGTGGCATCTCTATCAACATTTTCCCCTTCATAGTAATGTTTGAGAAGATAACCGTTTACTTTGAAAGTACGGTTGTATTCTACCATGTCAACTTCTTTCCTTCTTCTTTGCTCTCTTTTAAGTTGTTGCAAGGTACGTTCTACCTCAAGAGTAATTGGTAGAATTTCAGCACTTCTACTCTTGTGTATAAAAACCCTTCAAAGAGAACTGGAAATGATCACATAATGATAAGAAAAATAAATAAATAACAAAATAATTGTGCCTAAATTAACAATAGAATCTGAAGATGGTCTAATATTAATCAATCCCCGGCAATGGCGCCAAAAACTTGATCCACGCAAAAAGAGATATAAAATGAGCGTGAATAAATACCGGCAAGTGTACCGGATCGGATCAAGTAATATAGTGAGAGAAGAGTGTCGAACCACGAAGATTGATTAAGTAATAGATCTTTATCAATTTCTACTATTATTTAGGCAATGATATTTGATGAGAATTGAATGAATTATA
Organism: Laguncularia racemosa; assembly: GCA_037954665.1. Taxonomy (NCBI): domain Eukaryota; kingdom Viridiplantae; phylum Streptophyta; class Magnoliopsida; order Myrtales; family Combretaceae; genus Laguncularia; species Laguncularia racemosa. Next base: position 731,167 of record JBBMOL010000224.1, read on the forward strand.
CTAAATGCTTAAAAAGAGAATTGTGTTGAAAAATGATGAATTGATGATGGGAAATAGAATCCACCCTAATTCTACTAATCATATTGCCTTCATGTTATAATAACTCATAGCTATATGGATTTTCACAAGAAATTAACAAAACCTTAATCCTTTATTAAGTGTTAAAGTAATGTTACCTCAATTTAATTTAATAGCTCCCGCTAAGTCAAATCAAATGAGGATTCTAATTCACAATCATAAATTTCCCAATTATATGATTGCCTAATATCTTTAAAATAATTTCTCCTAATCCCTTAGTGAAAAATTTAATAAAAATATTGCATGAAACACTTAGGTCAATTTCTAATAAAATTCAATAACGCTGCTTCCACATGAATTATTAAATCTTACCTAGGAATTCCTGATAAAACCTAAATTTCTCTTTCGAGTCATTTACATTTCTATGCATTGATTTCAATTACAAAATACAATTCATAGCATGACTTCTTATATGAAAATTCCGCACATCTACATTTCCTATAACATGAATACAATGATCATTTTAGTTTGAATTATGGCTTCATCATATTTCCCACAAGGATGATTTAGAACATTATAGTATGAATTGCATAAAAACAATTGAAATAAATAGGTGCAATGGAATTCATATTGAACAACAAGAATAAATTAATAAATGGCATAAAAGAAAATAAAGTAATTGAAACAATAGCTATAATCTTCAAGAACTTCAGCAAAATAACTTTCTTTCTTCAAACTAAAATTTGTAATAACATGAAATGTAAAGGAATTAAAGAAAACATAAAATCCTACAGTTCGTAAGGGAATTCTAATGATTTCAAAGAAAGACAAAGGATGCTAAACAAAGAATAAAAAAAAAAGGATTCTCAAAACAAAAGGGGATTCTAAACAAAAGGGGATGCTTCCAAGGTTCACACAAGGGGCCTATTTATAGATCCAAAGAGGAGGGGGATAAGGTTGATCTGATGAGGATTTGAATCAGCAAATTAATTAAGATACGAATTTGGAGTGATTTTCGCAATGGATATCCGGGAAGTAATGAAGGCCGGCTCAAGGCCGGTTCAAGGCCGGCGGCCTTGAATGTAGGCCGGCTTTAATGCTTTTTAAGGCCGGTTTAATATAGGCCGGCTCAAAGCCGGCGGCCTTGAATGTAGGCCGGCCCAAGGCCGGCGGCCTTCAGTGCAATCCTCCGCTCGCTTCTTAAATTTTGTGAAAAACTCCTCCAATTAACTTGTAATTTACTTTTGGGTCCTCAAAACCTGTATTTTCACAATAAACACTATTAAGTATCATTTCTTTATATTTTCTTATAATATTGAAATAAATTTAATATAAGTCCAAAAGAAAATATAAGTATAATGTGATCTTATCAACATCCCCACACTTGAACTTTTGCTTGTCCTCAAGCAAAATAATTGATTTGAACAAGAGAAATCCATCATTGAACTTCTGGTGCCATTGTTCTGACCATGCTGAAATTTGTAACTAGTATATCTAGTTGAAATTTAGTAGTTAATCTAAATACAACAGATTTTTAATCCCAGTGTTTAACAATAGAAAACAATACTTAGTCCATAAGGAAAAACATTCATTTAAACTTCATTGGTTATTAGCAAGTATCATCTCCCTCAATTTTACTTCTCTAAACAAGATAACAAGGAGTGAAAGCATATGGTATCCATTTTTTCCTAGAATTTCTCCCTTTTTTATTTTTTTATTTTTTTATTTATTTGCCTTAATTGACAGCGGAGTGAGACTTCACTCTTCTAAGGGACCAAAGCTCGCCCATGTCAACCTGGCTTTCATTATGGTACTAAATTTTTGCCTTTTCGCCCTTCTCGTTATTGTGAGTTCATTGAGTCTGCACATCCTAGGCTCATCGCCTAAGTGACCAGGTTTTAAAGGGACCCCTACGAACTCTTCCCCATACTAACATTTAAGATTGGATACTCTTAACTCACTTTCCTGAGTTATTGGAGTAAAGGCTCTCTTTTTTTTTTAATTTATTTATTTATTATTAAGGGATCACTAAGTAAAATATTTCCTTTACCTCTTTCACTAGGTGTTAAGATATTCTCAAAGAAATTTCAAGAGAGATTTATCCTAACCAATTTTTCCTTGAAGTAAACTTGCTTGTTTTTTCAACTTAAGGACTCAATCTCAAGTTCAAAGGCTAAACATAGGGAAAACCCCGTTCTTTAGAGATTTTACTATTAAATTTTAACTATGTAAACTAGTCACAACAGTTGGCGAGTGGGGCACTAATCTAAGTCAATTTCAAGATTTCATTGATGATAAACACTTAAGGACATAAATAAAGCATGGGAATTGTAAGTTCATGATGTGTGCAATCAATCATTATACTACTACATTTATAATCCCTTCCCCACACTTAAATTGGACAATGTCCTCATTGTTCCTATAATAACACAAAATTAAGGAAAAGAATGTCAATGCAGAAATTGAAACACTGGTACTTCCCTGGTGTAAAATTGTTCATCAGTAAGAAAATTCCTCCCAAAATGTCTGTCATCCTTGAAGTGTCTTGAATGCAAGAGGAGAGTGAGTGAGAGAGTGAAGAGAAAATAGGTCAAAGAGAGAGAAGAAGTGCGAGAGAGAAGGAGAGCAATCATGAGAGAATAAGTGAGTAAGAGAGAAAAATAAGTGAGAAAATGAGAGAGAGAGAGAGAAAAGCCGACTAATGTCTAAAAACTAGACAAAAGTCGGCACCCTGTACCTATACTCTACCATCCTTTTGAGCCGGCCTTTATTTTTTATTTTTTTACATCAACGAAACTAAAACACTAGTGTGTATACTTATTGAGCATGGGTTGCCTCCCATGAAGTGCTTAGTTTATAGTCGCTAGCCCGACTTTTCCAGTTCATGTCCTCACATCCTTAAATCCACAACTGTGGCATCTCTATCAACATTTTCCCCTTCATAGTAATGTTTGAGAAGATAACCGTTTACTTTGAAAGTACGGTTGTATTCTACCATGTCAACTTCTTTCCTTCTTCTTTGCTCTCTTTTAAGTTGTTGCAAGGTACGTTCTACCTCAAGAGTAATTGGTAGAATTTCAGCACTTCTACTCTTGTGTATAAAAACCCTTCAAAGAGAACTGGAAATGATCACATAATGATAAGAAAAATAAATAAATAACAAAATAATTGTGCCTAAATTAACAATAGAATCTGAAGATGGTCTAATATTAATCAATCCCGGCAATGGCGCCAAAAACTTGATCCACGCAAAAAGAGATATAAAATGAGCGTGAATAAATACCGGCAAGTGTACCGGATCGGATCAAGTAATATAGTGAGAGAAGAGTGTCGAACCACGAAGATTGATTAAGTAATAGATCTTTATCAATTTCTACTATTATTTAGGCAATGATATTTGATGAGAATTGAATGAATTATACTAAATGCTTAAAAAGAGAATTGTGTTGAAAAATGATGAATTGATGATGGGAAATAGAATCCACCCTAATTCTACTAATCATATTGCCTTCATGTTATAATAACTCATAGCTATATGGATTTTCACAAGAAATTAACAAAACCTTAATCCTTTATTAAGTGTTAAAGTAATGTTACCTCAATTTAATTTAATAGCTCCCGCTAAGTCAAATCAAATGAGGATTCTAATTCACAATCATAAATTTCCCAATTATATGATTGCCTAATATCTTTAAAATAATTTCTCCTAATCCCTTAGTGAAAAATTTAATAAAAATATTGCATGAAACACTTAGGTCAATTTCTAATAAAATTCAATAACGCTGCTTCCACATGAATTATTAAATCTTACCTAGGAATTCCTGATAAAACCTAAATTTCTCTTTCGAGTCATTTACATTTCTATGCATTGATTTCAATTACAAAATACAATTCATAGCATGACTTCTTATATGAAAATTCCGCACATCTACATTTCCTATAACATGAATACAATGATCATTTTAGTTTGAATTATGGCTTCATCATATTTCCACAAGGATGATTTAGAACATTATAGTATGAATTGCATAAAAACAATTGAAATAAATAGGTGCAATGGAATTCATATTGAACAACAAGAATAAATTAATAAATGGCATAAAAGAAAATAAAGTAATTGAAACAATAGCTATAATCTTCAAGAACTTCAGCAAAATAACTTTCTTTCTTCAAACTAAAATTTGTAATAACATGAAATGTAAAGGAATTAAAGAAAACATAAAATCCTACAGTTCGTAAGGGAATTCTAATGATTTCAAAGAAAGACAAAGGATGCTAAACAAAGAATAAAAAAAAAAGGATTCTCAAAACAAAAGGGGATTCTAAACAAAAGGGGATGCTTCCAAGGTTCACACAAGGGGCCTATTTATAGATCCAAAGAGGTGGGGGATAAGGTTGATCTGGTGAGGATTTGAGTCAGCAAATTAATTAAGATACGAATTTGGAGAGATTTTCGCAATGGATATCCGGGAAGTAATGAAGGCCGGCTCAAGGCCGGTTCAAGGCCGGCTTTAGGCCGGCGGCTTTAATGCTTTTTAAGGCCGGTTTAATATAGGCCGGCTCAAAGCTGGCGGCCTTGAATGTAGGCCGGCCCAAGGCCGGCGGCCTTCAGTGCAATCCTCCGCTCGCTTCTTAAATTTTGTGAAAAACTCCTCCAATTAACTTGTAATTTACTTTTGGGTCCTCAAAACCTGTATTTTCACAATAAACACCATTAAGTATCATTTCTTTATATTTTCTTATAATATTGAAATAAATTTAATATAAGTCCATAAGAAAATATAAGTATAATGTGATCTTATCATTTCTTTTGGAGTAATCAGCAATCTCAAAGGGGTAATGCACCTGCTCCAGGATTCCAAAGACCAGCTCCACCTCCTTTCCAAGAAAAGAAATCTAGCCTTGAGGATATGATTGCGAAGTTCATTCAAGCGTCGGAGCAACGCCAGCAATCCATAGAGGCAGCTCTAAGAAATTGTGAATCCTCAATCCATAACTTGGAAAACCAGATGGGGAAGATCTCTAAACCGCTTGCTGAGCGACCACAAGGGTCTCTTCCTGGAAATACAGAGGCTAACCCAAGGGAACACATGATGGCAGTAATTCTTAGGAGTGGAAAGGAAGTGAAATCAGATAAGTGTGGGGAAACTCCCGTTAGTAGGAAGGGGAATGAGACTGTTGATAAGGGCGAGACCATTAATAAAGCAGAAAAAGGTAGAATTATAGAGGAAAGAACAAAAGGCTTGGAAGCTAAGAAGACACCTATCGCCCGGCCCTATAAACCCCTATTGCCATATCCTTCTAGGCTGGGGAACGACAAGGAACAAGAACATTTCGGTAAGTTTTTGGATTTGTTCAAACAGTTACATATCAACTTACCACTTGTGGAAGCCCTTTCTCAAATGCCTCGGTATGCCAAGTTCTTGAAAGATTTACTATCTAATAAGAAGAAGATGCAAGAGATCTCCACTGCAACAATTGGTGCGGGTTGTTCTGCAATTTTACTAAACAAGCTTCCAAAGAAATTGAATGATCCAGGGAGTTTCACCATACCATGTTTCATTGGTAATTTACCCGTAGAAAAAGCATTAGCAGATCTAGGGGCTAGCATAAACTTGATGCCATATTCCCTCTTTCAAAAGCTGGGATTAGGGGAGCCAAAGCCTACAAGAATGAACCTTCAATTAGCATACCGATCAGTGAAGTTTCCTAGAGGGGTTATTGAAGATGTATTAGTAAAAGTAGAAACTTTCATCTTCCCGATTGATTTTGTGATCCTGGACATGGATGTTGACACTGAAGTTCCTTTGATCTTGGGATGTCCCTTTTTAGCCATAGCTCGAGCAATCATTGATGTGGCTGAGGGCCGATTAATGCTGCGCATTGGGGGAGACGAGTTAGTGATGCAAATACCAGCTGTGATGAAGAAATCGGTAAATTCTGATGATACTTGTTATGCAATTGATTTAACTGATATCGTTGTGGAAGATATCTTATGCAAGGATCCATTAGAGTTGAGTTTGAGAGTATGCGATATTGAAGAGACAGAAGATTGTGCAATACAAGAAATGTTGACTCATCTTGATGGCAAGGATGAAATTGGGATAAAAATAGAGAGGGAGAATATTGATGCAGGAGATGTTACCAGATTGAAGCCCTCTATTAAAGATCCTCCAATTCTGGAGCTGAAGCAACTCCCTAACTATCTGGAGTATGCTTTCATAAAGAAGGATTCTCAGTTGCTGGTCATCATTGCAGCCGGGCTAACCATTGTTCAGAAGGAAAAGCTCTTGAAGATCTTGAATGAGCATAAGCATGCCTTGGCATGGAAAATCGCGGATATCCAAGGGGTTAGTCCATCTTTTTGCACACACAAAATCCTAATGGAAGACAATTTCAAACTAGTGGTGCAAGCTCAAAGACGACTTAATCCAAACATGAAAGAAGTCATTAAGAAAGAGGTAATCAAATTGTTAGACGCTGGGCTAATTTATCCCATTTCTGATAGTTCATGGGTAAGCCCCGTCCAGGTGGTGCCAAAGAAGGGGGGGAATGACGGTGGTCCCAAATGAGACTAATGAGTTCATACCAATGAGGACGGTGACGGGATGGCGAGTCTGCATTAACTATCGCAAATTAAATGAAGCCACTCGCAAGGACCACTTTCCTTTACCTTTTGTCGATCAGATGTTGGAGAGGCTTGCTGGACATATGTTCTACTGTTTTCTAGATGGGATGTCGGGATATTACCAGATTCAAATTGCCCTTGAAGATCAAGAGAAAACTACCTTCACATGTCCCTATGGCACATTTGCTTATAGGAGGATGCCCTTTGGATTATGTAATGCACCGGCCACCTTTCAGTGGTGCATGTTAGTGATTTTCAAAGATCTGGTTGAAGATATCATGGAACTATTCATGGATGACTTTTCCGTGTTTAGGGATTCATTTGATTCTTGCCTGTAGAATTTGGAAAGGGTGCTCATATGTTGTGAAGAAACTAACTTAGTTTTGAATTGGGAGAAGTGTCGCTTCATGGTGACTGAAGGTATTGTCTTGGGACACAAAATATCTCAGCAGGGGATTGAAGTAGACAGCGCCAAGGTTGATACTATAGCCAAACTTCCCCCACCCTCTTCGGTTAAAGCTATTCGGAGTTTTCTAGGACATGCTGGATTCTATAGATGATTCATCAAGGATTTCGCCAAAATTGCTCGTCCTCTCACCAGGTTACTGGAGAAGAACATCACCTTTGATTTCAATGATTAATGTCTCCAAGCCTTTGAGGCGCTGAAGGAGAAACTGACCGAAGCTCCTATCATGGTGGCTCTAGATTGGAACCTACCATTTGAATTGATGTGTGATGCCAATGACTATGCTATAGGAGCTGTCCTGGGTCAAAGAAAGGATAAGTATTTCCAGCCAATATACTATGCCAGGAAAACTCTAACCGGTGCTCAAGAGAATTATACCACTACTGAGAAGGAGTTATTGGCAGTAGTGTTCGCTTTTGACAAATTCCGATCTTATCTTGTTCTTTCTAAGGTAATAGTGTATACTGACCACTCCGCATTGAGATATTTAATGAGCAAGACAGATGCAAAACCCCGCCTCATCAGGTGGATACTCCTATTGCAAGAATTTAACCTTGAGATCAAAGACAAGAAGGGAGCAGAAAACCTTGCAGCGGACCATCTATCTCGATTGGAGAACCCATGTGTGGAGCAGTTGAAGGAAGAAGATATTAACGATAGATTTCCTAAGGAGAATTTGTATTCCGTCAACAAAGTTAGCAGTTCGGAGTCCCCATGTTTTGCGAACATGGCCAACTATCTAGTGGCTAGGGTCCTTCCACAGGACATGTCAAAGCAACAGAAAAAGAAGTTCTTTACTGACCTGAAGTATTACTACTGGGAAGACCCCTTCTTGTTCAGGTATTGCTTAGACCAAATGATTAGGTGTTGTGTCTCACATGAGGAAGGACCGGAGATCTTGAACCATTGCCATAGTGGACCCACTGGAGGACACCATGGTGCCAATAGGACAGCCCACAAAGTGCTAGAAGTTGGTTTTTATTGGCCGTCAGTATTCAAGGATGCCCAAAGTTTTGTAGACGGCAACATTTCAAGGAGGACGAAATGCCACAGCACTATATTCTAGAGTGCGAGGTGTTTAATGTATGGGGTATTGATTTTATGGGGCCATTTCCTCCTTCATATGGAAACAAGTATATATTGGTAGCAGTGGACTATGTATCTAAGTGGGATGAAGTGCAAGCTCTACCAACAAATGACGCTAGGGTGGTTGTCAAGTTCCTCAAGAAGCTCTTTTGCCATTTTGGGGTACCTTGAGCACTAATCAGTGATCGGGGTACACATTTTTGCAACTCTCAGGTTGAAAAAGTCTTAAAAAGATATGGAGTGACTCACCGTCTCACCACTCCTTATCATCCACAAACAAGTGGGCAAGTAGAGTTGACAAATAGAGAGCTAAAGCGCATCTTAATGAGATCAACTCTATAGCATGGGCGAGATTGGGCAGACAGGTTAGACGATGCGTTATGGGCTTACAGGACGGCCTACAAAACACCACTTGATACAACTCCTTTCCGGTTAGTATATGGGAAAGCGTGTCACTTACCAGTTGAGATTCAACATAGGGCGTTCTGGGCAATCAAGACTATCAATCTCGATCTCAACAAGTCAGGGGCTCACAGGAAAAGGTGGATTAATGAGCTTGATGAGTTAAGGCTTATGGCCTATGACAATGCTAATATCTACAAGGAGAGAGCCAAAGCATATCATGACGCAAAGTTATGCCAGCACAAGCAATTTGAGGAAGGGGATATGGTATTGCTATTCAACTCCAAGTTAAAACTTTTTCCTGGGAAACTCAAATCAAAATGGTCAAGTCCTTTTTGGGTAAAGAACGTTTTCCCTTATGGCACGGTGGAGTTAGAACACCCTGAAAAGGGTATTTTCAAGGTCAATGGACAGAGACTTAAACATTACTTAGGAGATAAGAAGGTCTTTAAAGAAAGAGTGGAGCTGACCCTCATTCGAATCCATAACTGACCTCTCTTTATTCATTAGGTCGAGCCAACGACATTAAACAAAAGCGCTGGCTGGGAGGTAACCCATGCATCTACTAGGTTAGTTTTTCTTTTTACTGTCATCATCAATATATTTGTAAGTGGTGGTTTTGCAGGTAAGATTTTAACAAAGAGGGTACGACATGGTCTAAGCCACACCTAAGTGTACGGGCATTTGTGAAAGGTGTTTGATTCCAGGGGATGGCACGGGTACAGGTACACCCAAGTTACAAGTCGTGCCACAAGGTAAGGTTTTTCCAAGTACTTTTATATAGGAGCAGTGCATGACACGACTTATAACACGCCCAGTTTTGAAACCGTGTCATCAATAGCCCTTAGGGTTCAACGATTTTTAGAAATAAGACGCCTTTCGCTACACTTCTCTCCTCATTCACACATTACTTCTCTCTGCATCTTCGTTTTTTTTTTTCTTTCCTCTCTGATTGTTTCCACTGGGTGAAGAACATCATTCATCAATCTTTAGAGATTTCTTAAGCGTGGTGTATCCAAGATACTTAGGACTAAAACGGTGGCGCGTAAGAATGCTCAACCTCGTTCAGCTAAGGGTTCATCTAGAGCTTCGAGACTGACCAACCACCAATGTTTGAAATAGAAAATGCTGATGATAGTTAGCTTTATTTTCAGTCGATTATTAGTTTCTTTTATTTTGTTTTATTTTTTATTTTTGTGAGATACAAGCTTTCAAAGTACACCAACCCGTTACGTTTAGTAGGGGTTCTCATGACTTTACTTGTGCGTCGCCTGACTTTCTATTAAAGATCCGCGTTGTAAGCGAGTTCAGGGAAGTTTTCGTTTTCCTTTTGTTTTCTTTTTTGCTTTTATTCTTTGCTTCCCTTTATGCATTTCATGAGGACATTGGGGACAATGTCTATTATAAGTGTGGGGAAGGGGGTTAGGAAAACAAAACTAGAATACAAGGGTTGTGCAATAAAAAATGTAATTTCCTCTTATTTAAGGTATATTCGATGATGACTTTTGACAATCAAGGATTGCTGAGATTTGTTCATACCCCCATGGAAAATATTTAACAATTTTTGTTCTCTTATTATGTATTAGAGATAAGTTGTTAAAATTACAAGATGAAATCCAAGTGGAGTAAACTTACTTGTTATTTAACCTTTACTTTCGGGAATTAAGATTGGATTAAGGTCACTAGTGAGTTTAGTATGCTCTTCTTTTCGCTCAGTAGGTAAGCTATATAACTTGAAGTGAAGGAGTAAATGATACTTGTAACTTGGTGATTCCTTTTCGAAGAAGTTTCTGAAAAATACATATATATATATATTTGGGAGTAATTGAAGAATATAATAATATGTAAATAGTTCAGAAGTGGGCCTCATAGACTCGAGTAATTAAGCCCGAGAGATGCCTGTTTAGGGAATAACATCTATTGACTTGGGTGACGAACTTGGGATCAATGGCTGAAAGCTCGCTACAAGGGTCGTGAGAAAAGTTGAGAAAACTGAACTTAAAAGAGCTTATATGAATGATAGTTGATTGATTGAGATGGTAGAGGTTCGAAGGGGTATTTTTAAAACCTAGTAGCCTAAGATCGCCTGGTTTGGGACTTACTGACCAAGGAAACCGTCTTAATTAATTAATTAATTAATTAAATGAGTTAATTGGACTCGAACAAGTAAATCCTAGGGACGCCTTCTACGTTGAGGGAATAACATATGTTAACTCGAGTGATGAACTCGGGATTATCGATCGAAAGTTCATTACATGGGTCGGTTAACTTAGTTAAGTGCTTTAATGGTAAACTCCCAAGATTAACTTAAGAATTGGATGAAACAGAAAAGGAAGAGTTAGGGGACAAGTGGATACAACATGCCTTACAACAGTGGTTAAAAGGATTGTATACTTTATTTTACTAGTCTCGATCTTGTGGCAATTTTGACTTTGGGAATTTTAATTTAAGTGATAAGGGTAATAGTTTAATTTACTTAGATTAGCTTTGGGAATTTTAGTATTTGTATTTTGTATACAACTAACGGTAAGATTGAGTAAAGATTATCAATGATTAAGGTGTAGCATGAAATCGATGATGTTGAAATATCTTCTCGATTGTTGGAACTTATGAGAACTTATCCTTTGGGTTTTCTGTAATCCGTGTTTTCTTGAGGACAAGCAAAAGCTTAAGTGTGGGGAAATTTGATAAGAGTAAATTAACCCCTGTAAATCATGGGCGTTAATGATGAATTTGTGTAGTCTTTTGAATAAAATCAATGTAGATTCGGTACTTAACAGATAAATATATCAGTTTCAGGGTATAATACCAAAGAGAAGTAGAAAGATAACAAAAGGAGCAAGATTGAAGCTTAAAAGATCAAGTTAAAGCTACTTATGGACAACACAGGGAAAGCCACGCCCGTGTCATGAACCGTGTGCACACTTAAGGATGAAAGTTGTCACTTGGAAAGGAAGCACGACTTGTGATATGGGTGTGCTTGAAGCCGTGGCAGACGCTGCGGAGAAGTGGAAAGTTCCAGAACATGGCACAATTTATAATCTAACCGTGTTTCTAGCCGTGCCAAACACTGAACAAGAATGAGGAATTACAGATTATCGACCAGAGGGAGACACGGTTTGAAATCTGGCCATGTTGGTGGGCATGTCAGGCGAATGTTACTCACTTTTCGAGATTCACTTGGAAAAGGAAAGATACATTCGTATCTTTCTAGCTGAAGATGCTCGGCCAATCCTTAGGAAGTATAAATAGAACAACCTTAAGGAGAGCAAGGGAGGGCAGCACAAGAGAAACCCTAGAGAAGAGAAGTTGTTGCCAGAAGAGTTTTCGGATTTGAAGCCAAGATATTTTGTGTTTGAATTTACTTATGGATTCCATTATTTTATGTTTTGTTCTTTTTATTAGATTCATGAGTAGCTAATTGTTTCATACCTGGTCCCTTGAGAAACCCTTGATTGTCATGTAATAGAATTGTTGATGTTCAATAATTAATCCTAATCTTTGAGTTTATTCATGTTGCAATCATGGTTTGTTCATTTTGATATGTGTGCAGTATTAGGATTGAATTAGATCTCTGTTATTAAGATTGAGAAATCATTTAATAGAGTAGATCTGGCATGAATAAAAAGACCACTTGTAATCCTAGAGATAGGTTATAGGAGGTTTTCTGTATTGAACGAGGTCATTGTGGTCTGGTTCAATTGAGAGTCCTAGGATTTTATTGCAATCTTAATTACGTTAATAAAAGAGAGATCTTAATTGACTTAATTAGGATTAGGGATTATTGATCTTGAGAAAGACCCTAATCTAGTGTAAGAAACTCCGCAAGTCAGAGATGCTGGGTATTAATCATTGGAAAGTTTGTAATTGAATAAAGTTGCATGAGAATTAGGGGTGGATCTTGGGTAGGGTATGTTTAGATCACTGAATTAATTAAGGGAGTGTTTGAGTATATTTACTTTGTTCATTTTATTCGTTCCTTTTAGATTTAAGCAATAATTAGGATAATTGAGATCATCAATAGTGAGAAGTTAAATAGTAGGATAATCATTAGTACTAGTACTTATAAGTCTTGGTGGGATCGATACCTGTACTCCTATGCTATACTGCTAATTGATAGGTATACTTGCCTGAGAACTGATCGTAAGCTAGGATTGAGTATAGGATTTAACTTGTTAGAATGGTTAGATCGTCCATTAATCCCTAAATGATGGAATTCAACTCAAGAACTTTCCTTTCTTCCTCAAACAAATAACTCACGGCAAGGATGGAGACAACAACTTAATTTCTGAAATTCAATTCAAGTCAAGAATTTCCCATATCTTCTTGAACAAATAACTCATGGCAAAGATGAAGGTAATAAAAATCAATTTTCTGAAAATCCACTTTCCTCACATAATCACAATGATCACTCCCTTTAATTAATCACGGTTAAGTTATGGAGATAAGGAAAATTACAAGTACTCTACGTCTACAACAACAAAACAACAAGATAACACAACTAGAATAGATCAATCTTCACGCCAACAAATTGGATCAATGTTCTACTTAATAAACCCCTAATTTTCGAATTCAAATTGCAAGTAATCCCTTCTCACAAACCTCAAGCTCTGATACCAAAAGATGATGTGCTCAAAACCAAGGTCTAGCACATGCAAATGAATCAAAGAAATAACCTTAACTCACAAATATAAACCGATTCAAAAAGATCATGAATTGTGTAAACCCTAATGGAGATTTAATGAAATCCGAGGTTCGAAATTGCAATTAACAATCCAACAATGATAATCTTCCCCAAATAAAAATAATCACAAGTGAAATCCACGTGAAATACACCAAGATAACAAGATCCAATTTCGTGATTTTCCTCTTCCAACAATGACCAATTTACGCCATAAAATGAATAAAAAATTGATGGTGATAACAAATGCTAAAACCAATCAACCTTATAACATAATAGTTGATTACAAATGCAATCAAAATCTGACCAAGAAACATCCAATTCAACCCTAGATATGACTCACTAGTGATGAAAAGGAAACACAACAAAGAAGGAATTGATATTATTCACAATTTCCCTTTGTTGCACTTGCCACAATTTCAATTCTTGGGATTGAAATTGATAAGAGAAAATTTGGATTTAGGAAAGACCTAACCCTCACACGTGAAGTGTATTATGAAATTTCATCAAAAGCTCCCAAAACCCTACTTAAGCAAGTATTTATACTTGCTCCCGTTAGGGTTAGAAAGCCCACAAAATTACAACTATGCCACTTTTAAGGTGGCCAGTCCTAAATGGAAATTACAATCAAAATGAAAGTTTCCCAAAAGAAAATACAATATAAAATAGTCCATAGAACAATTACAAAGTACAAAATATCATAAATCTTCATGAGCCAATGCTTCGAAATGGAAACAATCGCAGCGGGTCTTTTATTGTAAATCTGAAGATGTCCCATGGCCATCAACTAGTATAGGACATATTGGCATCCCATGGAGAATTATTGTTTTACCTGTAAGATTATTTCTCAAATATTTATTAGATAAAAAGATATGAAGTAAAAATATAAGCAATTTAGATCATCAGCCAAATCTAGTTCTGAAGGTATAGGCGGTACTGGAAAATTTCTCGTCATAACATCAAGAAGATGAATGAACACTATGCTCATCAGGCTAAGAAAGGAAGCATCAAAGTCATGTTCCATCCATGAGATTAGGTTTAGATACATTTGAGGAAAGAATGCTTTGCTGAACAACAAAAATCTAAATTGCATCAGAGGCAATAGACATTTCCAAGTGGTGGAGCGCATAAACGACAATGCTTACAAGATAGATTTACCAAGCCACTATGGTAATGTAAGTGCTATATTTAATGTTTCTGATCTTACTCCTTATGATGCAAGTGATTTGAGGATGAATCGTTTCTTGGAAGGAAGGAATGATGAGGATCATCTAGCACCTAAGAAGACTGGACCAAGGACTCCAGACCAATTGAAAGGAATTGGAGGACCAATGACTGATGTGCTCAAAACCAAGGTTTAAGCACAATCAAATAAACCAAAGGAACACTTCAAATCTCAAACATATAATCAGTTCCAAAAAGGGTAATATGGCGTGAACCCTAGTGAAGTTGCAATGAGATCCAAATACTCAAAGATGCAATTATAATTCCACAATGATAATTTCTTCTAACATCACACTAATCACATATAAATCCACAAGAATAATTCACAATCTCAAAATAAATCTTCAATTCTAAGAACCCTTTTCTACATGTGCTAATCACGATTCAAGAAGAAAACATAAAGGATGAACCAAATTTAAATGCAAAGTATCTCAATTAAGCACAACAATTTAAAAATAATAGGAAGCAAATCTGACCAAGAACTATCTCAATTCTCCCCTAGATATTACACACTGGAGAAGAAAAGAAATCACAACAAAATGAAATTGATATTACTCACAATTTCAAAGTGTTGCACTCGCCACAATTTCAACTCTTGGGAATGAAATTGGTAAGAGTCTAATGACAATTAGGAGAACCCTAATCCTCACGCAAAGTGTATCTCAATTCTGAAAATTTTGGCCTCCCAAACCCTACTATAAGCGAGTATTTGTACTTGCTACTCCTAGGGTTAGAAAATGGTCAAACATTACAAGTTTGCCACTTTTAAGGTGGTCGGTCCTAAGGGAAATTACAATAAAATGAAAGTGTCCTAAAAGAAAAAAAAATACAACATAAAATAGTCCATAGAACAATTACAAAGTACAAAAATATCATAAGTCTTCATGAGCTAATGCTTCGGAATGGAAACAATCGGAGCGGGTCTTTGATTGTAAATCTGAAAAAGTCCTGTGTACATCAACTAGTGTAAGACATATTGGCATCCCATGGAGAATTATTATTGTACTTGTAAAATTATTTATCAAATAGTTATTAGAATAGAGAACATAAAGTGAAAATATAAGCGATTTGGACCATTAGCCAAATCTAGTTCTAATGGTATTAGTGGTGCCGGAAAATTTCTCATCATCTCCACGGGCTTCTGAAAGATTTGCCCTCAAATCTGGAGGATTAGTTTTGGAATTGAACCCTGATGTCTCTATTGTCCTACTCTTCTGACTATCAAATGTAGTGGATGTAGTTCTGATCTGTTTCTGAAACTGAATGAACCTCAGATGGAGTCATTGGCGACAGAACTATGCGAGACTCGCCCATATTGAACATGTAGGCATTTCTAAACCCTTCATGTAACACTCGCCGATCAAACAACCACGGTCAACCCAACAGACAAATGGGATGCATGCATAGGGACTACATCACACAGGATCTCATTATGATATTTCTGCCCAACACTTACAGGAACCTTAACCCTAAGTGTAACATACATACTACCTTGATTATCTACCCAATGCAAGTTATAAGGGCTAGCATGTGGAATAGTAGACAGATGTAATTTGTCTACCAGTGCAGCAGATATAACATTCGTGCAACTACTACTATCGATGATGAGTACACAAAGATTACCTCTGATTCTATAAGAGGTGTGAAATATATTCTCCCTCTGAATGTCTCTAGTATCAGGAGATATAGTTAGAACCCTGCGTAGCACATTAATGGGTAGATATTGTTCACCTGTATGCTCCTCATGTGTCTCTGCAGTTTGGTCATCATAATACTCCTACAGTGCAGTTGGTAAATCTATAGGTTTAGTCTGTTTGTTGTCATCTTCAACATCTTCCCCAGTGCCCTCCATAACAGTCATCACCCTCTTATTTGGATATTGTGCTGCCATATGCCCAAATCCCACACATTAAAACCTAGTAGCCTAAGATCGTCTGGTCTGGGACTTACTGGCTAAGGAAACCTCTCTTATTCACTAAAAGAAAGGAATTGATTAGTTAATTCAACCCGAACAAGTAAATCTGAGGGATGCCCTCTATGCTTGAGGGGATAACGTCTGTTAACTTGGGTGACGAGCCCAGGATTATCGATTAAAAGTTCGTTACATGGGTTAATTGACTAAGAAAAGGTACTAAAAGGTTGAACTCCCAATCCAAAAAGGGAAAAAGATCCAGGAAATAAGTGGATGTATATGCCTGAGTTCTATGATTGTAAGTTTGATCTTTAACTTTGAGATTTTTGGTTAAATGATAAAGGGTAAAAGTTTTACTTACTTGGATTAATACTGGAAATCTACTATTGGTATTTTGAATACAAGTGCTTAATAAGATTGAGTGATAAGAAAGGCGAATTGTGGAAAATGGTGGCTATCCTGGTATAAAGTGGGGTTAATGATTGAATTTCTTCCTGAGTTTTAAGAATTCTGAGAATTGAGACTTCCATATGTGTAATTTGCTTGAGGACAAGCAAATGCTTAAGTGTGGGGAAATTTGATAAATCTATTTTAACTCTTATAATTGGAGATGATTAAGTCAATTTTTGAGATAATTGGGAGTGAAAATATAAGATTATGATGCTTAATTGATTTATATTTCATGTTCAGGTGTGGAAAAGGAGGATTTGATGAAAAGTATTTAAATTCAAGACGAATTGGAGATAAAAGCAAGTAAAAAGGGAATGCTTTGAAGTTAAAGGAAGTCACACGGTTTTACAAACGGCCGTGTGAAGGAATCAGGAGACTACATGGTTCGGATACATGCCCGTGTATCCAACCGTGTATCAGCGTGGAAGAAGAGTTTTCAGGACAGACCAGTACACGGTTGGAATACACACCCGTGTAATCAACCATGTATGAAGAACAAAGAAGACAGAGGAATACACGGCTATTACAAACGGTCGTGTGGGATATACACGCTCAGAGTTCACTGACTCAGAGAGATACACGGTTTATCTACACGCCCGTGTAGTATGTCCGTGTGTCTATCGAAGGAAAGATATCTTCAAATCGATTTTAAATCTTTCGTCCATTGATAAGAGTAAATTAACCCTGGTAAATCATGGGCATTAATGATGAATTTGTACAATCTTTTGAATAAAATCAATGCGGATTCGGTATTTAACAGATAAATATATGTTTCAGGGTATAATACCAAAGAGAAGGAGAAAGATCACAAAAGGAGCATAATTGAAGCTTAAAAGATCAAGTTAAAGTTACTCATGGACAACACGTGGAAGGCCACGGCCGTGTCATGAACCGTGGGCGCACCTGAAGATGAAAGCATCACTTGGAAAGGAAGCACGGCTTGTGATATGGGTGTGTTTGAAGCCGTAGCATACGCTGTGAAGACGTGGAAAGCTCCAGAACTTGGCACGGGTTATAGTCTAGCCGTGCTTCTAGCGGTGTTGCTACCAGTGCTGCAAGACGTGTTCCTAGCCGTGCCAAACACTGAGCAAGATTGAGGAGTTACATATTTTCGACCTGAGGGAGACACGGTTTGAAATCTGGCCGTGCCGTTAGGCGTGCCAGGCGACTGTTATTCACTTGACGAGATTCACTTGGAAAAGGAAAGATAGAATCGTATCTTTCCAGTTGAAGATGCTCGGCCATGCCTCAAGAAGTATAAATAGAACAACCCTAATGAGAAAAGGGAGGAGGCGGCACGAGAGAAACCCTAGAGAAGTGAAGCTGCTGCTAGGAGCTGTTGCCAGAATAGTTTCGGATTGGAAGCCAAGATATTTCGTGTTCGAATTTTCTTTATGGACTCAATTATTTTATGTTTTGCTCTTCTTATTAGATTCATGAGTGGCTAATTGTTTCATACCCGTTCCCTTGAGAAACCCCTGAGTATCATGTGACAGAATTGTTGATGTTCAATAATTTAATTCTATTCTTTGAGTTTGTTCATGTTGCAATTATAGTTTATTCATCTTGATATGTGCGCAATATTAGGATGGAATTATATCTCTGTTATTAAGATTGAGAAATTGGTAATAGAGTAGATCTTGCATGAATAAAAAGACCCCTTGTAATCCTAGAGATAGGTTATAGGAGGTCTTTTGTATTGAACGAGGTCATTGCGGTCTGGTTCAATTGAGAGTCCTAGAATTCTATTGCAATCTTGATTATGTTAATTGAAGAGAGATCTTAATTGGCCTAATTAGGATTAGAGATTATTGATCTTGAGAAAGACTCTAATCTAGTGTAAGAAACTCCGCAGATCAAAGATTGGGTATTAATCATTGGATAGTTTGGAATTGAATAGAAGCTGCATGAGAATCAGGGGTAGATCTTGGGTAGGGTATGTTTAGATCATTGAATTAATTAAGGGAGTGTTTGATTACATTTACTTTGTTCATTTCATTTGTTTCTTTCAAGTTTAGGCAATAATTAGGATAGTTGAGATCATCAATAGTGAGAAGTTAGATAGTAGGAGAATCGTTAGTACTAGTACTTATAAGTCTTCGTGGGATCGATACCTGTACTCCTATGCTATACTGCTAGTCAATAGGTACACTTGCCTGTGAACTGATCGTAAGCTAGGATTGAGTAAAGGTTTAAACTTGTTAGAACGGTCAGATCGTACCATCATCCATATTTGAAGGATATCTAATACACGCCAGAGAGGAAGCTACCCTAGGTAAAAATAGTCGTCTTGAGAGAGAGAAAAGAGGGGAGAAAGAGGAGAGTTTCAAAAGAGGAGGCCAAGAGGCCGAAAGGCCGAGGAGGCCAAAGGGACAGAAAAGAAAAGATGAAAGGATGAGAAAGGAAGAAGACGACACTGAGAACTCATGCACAGGGGTTTTCTCTTTCTTTTTTTCATTCTATTTCATTGAGTTATATCTTGAAAATCCATAGTGGCTAGTTGTTTCATTCCCGAACCTTATGAATTCTAATTGTCATGTAATATGGGATTGATTGCATAGTTAATGAATATTGGAATTCTCTGAATTTATTCATGTTGTTCGTGTAGTGTTGCTAATTTGATGTATGGCCAACATTGAGCTTGCATTGATTTCTTAGAAGATGATTGGGAAATCTCTTGTTTGAATAGATCTTACATGAATAAAGGAATTCGTATGTAATATAGGGATAGAGAACGTGAATTTTCCGTATTAGGTTAAATTAGATAATTTGATCTAATTGAGGGTTCAAGAGTGTTAATGCAATTCTAATTGATTTTGATAGAAGAGGGATCTTTATCAAAGCGATTAGGGTTAAGAGCTAATGATTCTGGGAAGAACATTAGCTTAGTGTTAGATACTCCGCGGTTTAGAAATAACCATTGCTTGTTAACTAGTTTATTGAAAGGGCAAAGTTACATGACAATTAGAGGAGTAGTAAAGGTAGGGTATATTCTTAGTTATCAGATTAATAATCAAGTTATAGTATTATTTTTAATTGGTAAAGGTTTTGTTAAGTATTCTTAATTTAATCTGAAACCTCTCGAATTTGTGCGGTTAGATAGTTGGTTTAGAGTTAGTATTAGTACTTGCTGATCCTTGAGGAGACGATACCCGAACTCAACTCTATACTATTATAATCGATAGGTGCACTTGCCTATTTGATCGTAACAGAGAGTCATAGAAAGGGATTTTTAATTTGTGTGATTGCGATCACAATCAACATGTTTTTTGGCGCCGTTGCCGGGGATTGGCAATATTAAGAAAGCTCAACGCTAACTACTTTAACCAATGCATTTCTTTAGGTAAGCTTTTATTTCTTTAATCCATTCAATTACTCTTTATTTCATTTCAGAGATTCTGTTAGATGGGTGGAGTACATGACTTTAGTCATGAGAAGGTCGGGGATATTACATGTTGGGATTTCTTTTCAAGAACTCCTGGTCCTGTACACATGAATGCTATTGAATGGAGTGCTTCTGCAAAAGTGGATGCTAGATGCGCGATTCTGATTTTGATCCAGGGGAGTCTTGTTTCTCTTTTCCTTTTATTTCCATTCTTTTCCCTCTTTCGTGTACTTTGTGGGTAGACATTGGGGACAATGTCTGATTTTAAGTGTGGGAAAGGAAATAGAAAGAACAGAAAGATATCACAAGAGCAATGAACTTATGAACTTTTAAATGCTCAATTTCCCTTGTTTAAGTAACATTTGGAAGCTTAATGATGATGAGAAATAGTTGCTCAGGAAATATAAAATTCCACTTGTATAGGCAGTTATTTCATGGAAAATTTTTCGAATTTTGCATTATTCTCTTATTTTGTATTCTCTTTACCCTTTTTAGAGTTATAGTATGGTATCCATGTGAGAGAGACTTACTTGTTATTTAGGCTTTCATTTCAGAATTAGGATTTGATTTTGCGATCTTGAATGAAGGAACAAGTGATACTTATAGCATGGTGACTTTCCCTTACAAAAATAATGGAATAGAACACAAATTGGGAGTAATTTGATGATAAAAAAAAATGATGAACAATAACAAATAGTTCAGAAGTGGATCTCATTGACTCGAGTAATTAAGTCCGAGGGGTGCCCTTTCTGGGGAATAACATCTATTGACTTGGGTGATGAACTCGGGATCATTGGCTAAAAGCTCGCTATAAGGGTTATGAGTAAAATCCGAGAAAACTGAACTAAATGAGGCTTTAAATTAGAATATTTGGATTCGAGTGGTAGAGGTTCGAAGGGGTATCTTAAAACCTAGTAGCCTAAGATCATCTGGTCTGGGACTTACTGGCTAAGGAAACCGCTCTTATTCACTAAAAGAAAGGAATTGATTAGTTAATTCAACCCGAACAACTAAATCCGAGGGACGCCCTCTATGCTTGAGGGGATAACGTCTGCTAACTTGGGTGACGAGCCTGGGATTATCGATTAAAAGTTCATTACATGGGTTAATTGACTAAGAAAAGGTACTAAAAGGTTGAACTCCCAATCTAAAAAGGGAAAAAGATCCAGGAAATAAGTGGATGTATATGCCTGAGTTCTATGATTGTAAGTCTGATCTTTAACTTTGAGATTTTTGGTTAAATGATAAAGGGTAAAATTTTTACTTACTTGGATTAATACTGGAAATCTACTATTGGTATTTTGAATACAAGTGCTTAATAAGATTGAGTGATAAGAAAGGCGAATTGTGGAAAATGGTGGCTATCTTGGTATAAAGTGGGGTTAATGATTGAATTTCTTCCTGAGTTTTAAGAATTCTGAGAATTGAGACTTCCATATGTGTAATTTTCTTGAGGACAAGAAAATGCTTAAGTGTGGGGAAATTTGATAAATCTATTTTAACTCTTATAATTGGAGATGATTAAGTCAATTTTTGAGATAATTGGGAGTGAAAATATAAGATTATGATGCTTAATTGATTTATATTTCATGTTCAGGTGTGGAAAAGGAGGATTTGATGAAAAGTATTTAAATTCAAGACAAATTGGAGATAAAAGCAAGTAAAAAGGGAATGCTTTGAAGTTAAAGGAAGTCACACGGTTTTACAAACGGCCGTGTGAAGGAATCAGGAGACTACACGGTTCGGATACACGCCCGTGTATCCAACCGTGTATCAGCGTGGAAGAAGAGTTTTCAGGACAGACCAGTACACGGTTGGAATACACAACCGTGTAATCAACCGTGTATGAAGAACAAAGAAGACAGAGGAATACATGGCTATTACAAATGGTCGTGTGGGATATACACGCCTAGAGTTCACTGACTCAGAGAGATACACGGTTTATCTACACGCCCGTGTAGTATGTCTGTGTGTCTATCGAAGGAAAGATATCTTCAAATCGATTTTAATTCTTTTGTCCATATTTGAAGGATATTTCATACACGCCAGAGAGGAAGCTACCCTAGGTATAAATAGTCGTCTTGAGAGAGAGAAAAGAGGGGAGAAAGAGGAGAGTTTCAAAAGAGGAGGCCAAGAGGCCGAAAGGCCGAGGAGGCCAAAGGGACAGAAAAGAAAAGATGAAAGGATGAGAAAGGAAGAAGACGACACTGAGAACTCATGCACAGGGGTTTTCTCTTTCTTTTTTTCATTCTATTTCATTGAGTTATATCTTGAAAATCCATAGTGGCTAGTTGTTTCATTCCCGAACCTTATGAATTCTAATTGTCATGTAATATGGGATTGATTGCATAGTTAATGAATATTGGAATTCTTTGAATTTATTCATGTTGTTCGTGTAGTGTTGCTAATTTGATGTATGGCCAACATTGAGCTTGCATTGATTTCTTAGAAGATGATTGGGAAATCTCTTGTTTGAATAGATCTTACATGAATAAAGGAATTCGTATGTAATATAGGGATAGAGAACGTGAATTTTCCGTATTAGGTTAAATTAGATAATTTGATCTAATTGAGGGTTCAAGAGTGTTAATGCAATTCTAATTGATTTTGATAGAAGAGGGATCTTTATCAAAGCGATTAGGGTTAAGAGCTAATGATTCTGGGAAGAACATTAGCTTAGTGTTAGATACTCCGCGGTTTAGAAATAACCATTGCTTGTTAACTAGTTTATTGAAAGGGCAAAGTTACATGACAATTAGAGGAGTAGTAAAGGTAGGGTATATTCTTAGTTATCAGATTAATAATCAAGTTATAGTATTATTTTTAATTGGTAAAGGTTTTGTTAAGTATTCTTAATTTAATCTGAAACCTCTCGAATTTGTGCGGTTAGATAGTTGGTTTAGAGTTAGTATTAGTACTTGCTGATCCTTGAGGAGACGATACCCGAACTCAACTCTATACTATTATAATCGATAGGTGCACTTGCCTACTTGATCGTAATAGAGATTCATAGAAAGGGATTTTTAATTTGAGTGATTGCGATCACAATCAACACGTGCCTTTCCACTAGTAGACCTAGGAACAATCTGCCTCACATCTGGCGTGATTACCTCTTTACCCTTCCCAATAGGCAAATTTTCTATAGTAGTGTTTGGGGTAGTATTGTCCACTGCTTTCACTACCTCACCTACTGCTTTTGTTCCCCTTGATCGACCATCAGCTGCTATGGGTCTAGTAATATGATAGGAATAAAAATCCGACGAGACCTATCATTAGGGCAAGAACTAAAGGATTTCGAATCTTGGCGATGAGGACCCATTTTGAGCAAATCGACCCTGGAATTATTCGTTTACTAACCTCTTTCATCTTATTCATGTATTTTATATTCCAACAGGAATACTTATCATGCTTTACAGGGCAATGGACAAACTCACTCACGCTCAGATTGTGGGTTATCCATGGACCGACCTAAACCGGCGATGAGTTGAACCGAGGGATCCTATAGAAGATCGGCATCATGAAGACCATTTATTTTATATATTTCTTCTTTTATGAACTATTTTAGTTGTATTTTGGTTTTGGGACACTTTTATTTCCTTGTAATTTTCATTTAGGGTTAGCCACCTTAAAAGTGGCAAACTTGTAATTTTGAGGACTTTTTAACCCTAGGAGTACCAAGTATAAATACTTGCTTAAGAGAGGGTTTGAGGGAGGTTAATTTTGCAGAAAAACACTTCACATTTTCGTGAGAGGGCTTAGGGTTTCCTAATTCCAAAATTCTCTTATCAATTTCAATCCCAAGAAGTTTGAATTGTGGCGAGTGCAACAAGGAGAAATCGTGAGTAATATTGATTCATCTTTGTTGTTGTTCATTTCTTCTCTAGTGAGTCATATCTAGGGTAGATTTGAATCTTTCTTGGACTTATTGGTTATTGTAATTCGTGGACAACAATCTTGTAAGATTGATTGTTCTTTTAGTTGTTGAATTCACTATCATTTTAGTGCATTGTGACGTGAATTTGGTATTAAAAGGGGAAGTGGAATTCATGGTTTGTGTTGCTTCATTTTGATCTGATTTCCACGTGATTCTCAAGCCTTATTGTGGTTATTTGGTTAAATTATCATTAGAGATTACAATTATATCATTTGATCATCATTTTTCCATCAAATCTTCACATGAAATCACCCTCAATTGAACCGGTTTATGTTTTGTGAATTAAGGTGTTTTTCCTTGATTCTTTTGATTGTGCTTAAGTGGAATTAGGCACATCATATTTTGGTATCAGAGCTATATCATATTTGGATTTAAGATTCAAACACATCATAATTGAAGAATTGGTTAAATTCATTGGAAATTGACGGCAATGTTCATGTGATTGAGACTAGTTTGATTGACATTGTTGGATTGTCTTTCAAATTGATTTTTATATGTGCTTAATCTTGGATTTGAGCACATCATCTTTTTGGTATCAGAGCACATGTTGAGAGAAGGGATTTATGGTTATTTGATTTTGTGATATTCATCTTCAATTAGTGTTAATCAAATTGTGAACCGCAATTGTGTTGTGTAGTTTGTGACTTACGAAATTACCTTGGTTTGAGCTTTTTTTTTGTAGAATATACACCTCTTTTCACGTGTGAATTAGGGTTCATACCTTGGTTCCAACTCTTATCAATTTCAATTCCAAGACTTGAAATTGTGGCAAGTGCAACATCTTGAAATTGTGAGTTATATCAATTTCATTTTGTTGTGATTTCTTTTCTTCTCTAGTGTGTTGTATCTAAGGTTGATTTGAGATAGTTCTTGGTCAGAATTACATGTTATTATTCACGAATTCTTGTGATTATTTGAAGTACTTATCAATTTTATTTGGTTCATCATTGAAAATTACACTTGAAAACGTGATTTTCACCATTGGGAAAGGGATCTTACTTTACTATTTTCTTTGTCAAATTGAGGCTTCATTTGCGTGGATTATATGAAATTAGAGTGTTGTTAGAAGGCATTTTCTTTAGGGTATTCTGATTATATTATTGGTTGATTGAATTTCATCATTTCAACATTAGGGTTCATTTGAAAAGTGCCATTTTTGGATCCGATTTTACCTAGACTTGAGATAGTTGATCTTAAGTTTTTTGGATGTGCTTTAAAGTGTGTTTAGGCACATCATCTTTTTGGTATCAGAGCTATATCATATTTGGATTTAAGATTCAAACACATCATAATTGAAGAATTGGTTAAATTCATTGGAAATTGATGGCATTGTTCATGTGATTGAGACTAGTTTGATTGACATTGTTGGATTGTCTTTCAAATTGATTTTTATATGTGCTTAATCTTAGATTTGAGCACATCATAATAGCATTGGGCCTACTGCTCGTAGCCCTAAACAAGTTGGACCTCCTTTACCTCTTCACTTTCAAAGCTAACTGAATAGCCTCATCAAGTGTACTATAGCGTTACAGCTCAACAACACACGCTATTTCATATTTCAAGCCTGAGACGAAGCGTGCTACGGTTTGTTTTGGAGGTTCGATGGACCCACACCTAATCATGAGGGTTTTAAATTCCTACACATAATCATCCACTGTCTTGCCTCCCTGCCTGAAGGTCTGCAGTCGCATAAACAACTCCTATTTGTAGTGCTCAGGAATTGATGTGAAAATTTCTAGCACCGTCGACATTTTCAAAACCTGATTTGGATGATGATCCAAATTTCTCATATTTTACTTTATGTCTTTTATTCTAATAAATATTTGAGAATAATCTTGCAGGTACATTGATAATTCTCTATGGGATGCCAATATGCCCTACAACAATTGATGGACACAGAACATTTTCAGGGTGATAATCAAAGACCCATTGCGATTGTTTTCCATTCTGAGGCATTAGTTCATGAAGACTTATGTTATTTTGTACTTTGTAATTTTTTTATTAAATATTTTTGGTTGTATTTGGTTTTGAGACACTTTCATTTTCCTTGTAATTTTCATTTAGTACTAGCCACCTTAAAAGTGCCAAACTTGTAATTTTGACCACTTTCTAACCCTAGGAGTAGCAAGTATAAATACTTGCTGAGAAGAGGGTTTGAGGAGGACATATTTTGTAGAAAAAATGTAGCACTTTCACTTGTGGAATTAGGGTTTGTCCTAGTTCAAAATCTCGTATCAATTTTAACCTAAGAATTGGAATTGCGGCGAGTGCGACAAAGGGGAATTGTGAGTCATATCAATTTCATCTTTGTTGTTTGTTCATTTCTTCTCTAGTGAGTCATATCTAGGGTAGATTTGAATCTTTCTTAGACTTATTTGTGTTTGTATTTCGTGGACAGTTATCTTGTAAGGTTGATTGTTCATTTGAGATTGAATGCTCTTTAGTGGTGGCATGAATTTGAGCTTGTGAGGGAAGAGGGTACATCATGGTTTTGTGCTTTTCTTTTTCATCCATTTCACATGAAATTCACTTGATCTTATTGTTGATTAGTGAAATTGATCATTAGTGGAAGTTAATTGAATCTTTGAACCTTTGGATTTCATCAAAGTTCCATTAGGGTCACACAATTTCCTAGTTGATTGAACCGGTTTGACTGTGACTTGATGATTGTTTTCTTTCAGTCATTTTGATGTGCCTAAATCCAAGTTTAAGCACAATTAAAAGATTCAAGAAAACAATCTCAAATCAATCACAAAACCGGTCCACCTAGTAAGCAATTTCACGTGAACACGTTGTAGAATTTGATGGAAATTGTTGTTCAAATGATATAATTGTAATCTCTAATGATAACTTAACCAAATAACCACAATAAGGCTTGAGAAACACATGGAAATCAGATCAAAATGAAGCAACACAAACCATGAATTCCACTTCCCCTTTCAATACCAAATTCACGCCAAATGCACTAAAAATGATAGTGAGTTCAATAACTAAAAGAACAATCAATCTTACAAGATTGATTTCCATGAATTACAATAACCAATAAGTCCAAGAAAGATTCAAATCTACCCTAGATATGACTCACTAGAGAAGAAATGAACAACAACAAAGATGAATCGATATTACTCACGATTTCTCCTTGTTGCACTCGCCACAATTCCAACTTCTTGGGATTGAAATTGATAAGAAAATTTGGGAATTAGGAAACCTTAAGCCCTCTCACGAAAATGTGAAGTGTTTTTCTGCAAAATTAAGCCTCCTCAAACCCTCTCTTAAGCAAGTATTTATACTTGCTACTCCTAGGGTTAAAAGTCCTCAAAATTACAAGTTTGCCACTTTTAAGGTGGCCAACCCTAAATGAAAATTACAAGGAAATAAAAGTGTCCCAAAATCAAAATACAACTAAAATAGTTCATAAAATGAAAAATACATAAAAGAAATGGTCTTCAAGATGCCGGTCTTCTATAGGATCCATCGGCCCAGCTCATCGTCGGTTCAGGTCGGTCCATGGATAACCCACAAGCTGAGTCTGAGAGAGTTTGTCCATTGCCCTATAAAATATGATAAGTGTGCCTGTTGGAAAACACAATACAAGAATAATAGAAAAGAGGTTAATATATAAATAATTCCGGGGTCAATCTGCTCAAAATGGGTCCTCAATGCCAAGATTTGAAATCCTTCAGTTCTTGCCCTAATGATAGGTTTTGTCGGATTTTTATTCCTATCATTTCCTCGGGCCTCAAAAAGATTTGTCCTCAAATCTAGTAGATCAAATGCAGTAGAGACTTTGTTTCCTCCTAGCAAGTCACCTGAAGAAATATCTCTGCAGAATCCCAATATCTGAAATACTACAGGTGGTGATTGTCTTCTCTCCTCCATTTCGAGGATGTATCTCTTCTACAACACAAATAATGACCCATTATCCACTAAAGTTACCCCTGTATCAACCTGTTCCACTGAAACTGTTTCCTCTTTTTCTAACTCATCTGTATGCTGCTGATCCTCATGGTCTTCTAATGGTTGGCCCAACTTCTCATTACCCTCTAAAACCTCTGAAGGTGAACATAACTGTCTCTGAACAGTCTGGCTCTCTGATGGTCTGCTCGTCTGACTATGATTATCAGGATCCTCTGAAGGTTGGCACATCGGTGTCTGCATCTGCACAGTTTGGTCCTCTGATGGTTTGATCATGTGGCTATGATCTTCAAGGTTCTGTGATGGTTGTTTTATCTGTCTTTGCATCTCCTGGACCTTTGAAGGTGACATAGGGTTCAATACTATACGTTTGCTATCCTTTTTAAACATATAAGTATTTCTATACCCATCATGTAATACCATCCTATCATACAACCATGGTCTACCAAGTAATATATGGGATGCACAAAGAGGAAGAATATCACATTCAAGCTCATCATAGTACTTGTCCCCTATACTGAAGGGTACCCTAGCCCTTTGGGTTACACAAAGACCATCTTGATCATTCAACCAATGTAATGTATAGGGTTTAGGATGTGGGATAGTTTCAAGTTTCAACTTCGATACTAATGATGTAGCTACAACATTAGTACAACTACCACCATCAATAATAACTGCGCACAAGTTTCCTTGTACCCTACAAGAAGTATGGAACAAGTTTTCTCTTTGTCCCTCATCAATGGTTTGAAAAGAAGTCATGTCCCGATGCAATATGTTAGCATAATGAAACATTTCACTAGACATGATTGTACTAAAATCCAACAATACAATAATTATCTTCACACTTCCAAGGTTCAAGTACACAACCAAACCACAAATAAAGTACACTCAACTACTTCTAAGTACATAGAATTAAATTCAACAACAAGTGTTTAAGTAACTAGTTCCATTACTTTCACACATTTAATAAGTTGTTTGAATTTGAAATTCTATTACTCACTTTCCTTTATTGCCACGGTTTCACACCTACAATTGATCTTGATGTGCAGCACCTTTAATCCACATAAACCCATAAATTTACACCGCCACTCACACCACTACATAACATAACACTTTACGGTGCAACAAATTTTTTCTACTTTCCAAAAGTCACTCCCATGGCAACAACATAAATACAAAACTCCACTTCCACGGTAACAATAAGAAATGGCAACAACAACAAGTACACCCCCACTTCCCACAATTTAATCCACAATTCACAACAAATGGCAGCTTAATTCAAATTCAAAATGAGATCATTAATTGCAATATTCCACAAATGGTAAGGAGCCACTTTCAAATTCAAATGAACACACAATTAAACAATGA
The DNA here is from genome assembly GCA_037954665.1 of Laguncularia racemosa. NCBI lineage: Eukaryota > Viridiplantae > Streptophyta > Magnoliopsida > Myrtales > Combretaceae > Laguncularia > Laguncularia racemosa. Next base: position 760,636 of record JBBMOL010000224.1, read on the forward strand.
CTTAATGTGTGTTTTGAAATTCAAATTGCTTCCTTAACTCACACCTCAAATCTGGAAATTGCAAATGGTTTCTCCCCAATTCAGAATTACACAATGGAAATCACAACAACAAACTTCACAACCTCCTTCACACCACAACTAGTCACGGCAAGAATAAGGCAATTTTTGCAAGTCCCAAAAGTTGTTGAATTAACAAAAACTCTATGCTACTGCCCTTCCACGAGATTATTGACCATAAAATGATACAACAACCTTCCCAATCCAACTCCAACAATCAGCAAATTAAAGCTCCAACCAAGGTAATTTCATAAGTCACAAACTACACAACACAATTGCGGTTCACAATTTGATTAACCCTAATTGAAGATGAATATCACAAAATCAAATAACCATAAATCCCTTCTCTCAACATGTGCTCTGATACCAAAATATGATGTGCCTAAATCCAAGTTTAAGCACAATTAAAAGATTCAAGAAAACAATCTCAAATCAATCACAAAACCGGTTCACCTAGTAAGCAATTTCACGTGAACACCTTGTAGAATTTGATTGAAATGGTTGTTCAAATGATATAATTGTAATCTCTAATGATAACTTAACCAAATAACCACAATAAGGCTTGAGAAACACGTGGAAATCAGATCAAAATGAAGCAACACAAACCATGAATTACACTTCCCCTTTCAATACCAAATTCACGCCAAATGCACTAAAAATGATAGTGAGTTCAATAACTAAAAGAACAATCAATCTTACAAGATTGATGTCCACGAATTACAATAACCAATAAGTCCAAGAAAGATTCAAATCTACCCTAGATATGACTCACTAGAGAAGAAATGAACAATAACAAAGATGAATCGATATTACTCACGATTTCTCCTTGTTGCACTTGCCACAATTCCAACTTCTTGGGATTGAAATTGATAAGAGAATTTGGGAATTAGGAAACCTTAAGCCCTCTCACGAAAATGTGAAGTGTTTTTCTGCAAAATTAAGCCTCCTCAAACCCTCTCTTAAGCAAGTATTTATACTTGCTACTCCTAGGGTTAAAAGTCCTCAAAATTACAAGTTTGCCACTTTTAAGGTGGCTAACCCTAAATGAAAATTACAAGGAAATAAAAGGTTCCCAAAACCAAAATACAACTAAAATATTTCATAAAATGAAAAATACATAAAAGAAATGGTCTTCAAGATGCCAGTCTTCTATAGGATCCATCGGCCCAGCTCATCGCCGGTTCAGGTCGGTCTATGGATAACCCACAAGCTGAGTCTGAGAGAGTTTGTCCATTGCCCTATAAAATATGATAAGTGTGCCTGTTGGAAACCACAATACAAGAATAATAGAAAAGAAGTTAATATATAAATAATTCCGGGGTCAATCTGCTCAAAATGGGTCCTCAATGCCAAGATTTGAAATCCTTCAGTTCTTGCCCTAATGATAGGTCTTGTCAGATTTTTATTCCTATCACATTTGATTGTGCTTGAACTTGGTTTTGAGCACATCATCTTTTGGTATCAAAGTACAAGTTGAGAGAAGGGATTAATTGTTGGTTGATTTCGTGATTATCATCTTCAATTAGGGTTATTCAATTTTGAACCGCAATTGTGTTGTTGTAGCTTGAGTTGCGAAAATTTCCTTGATTGAAATCTGATTTGCTACTTGTTGGAGTTGGATTGGGAAGATTGTTGTAGCTTCTTGTGATTAATTATTTTTTGGAAGGAAAGAAGAATAGAAGTGTTTTTAAATTCAAAAATTTTTTGAACTTGAAAACTTACCATTTTCTTGCCGTAACTAGCTTGTTGTGTGGAGGAGGTTGTGAAGCTTGTTGTTGTAATTCCATTATGCAAATTCTGAATTGGGAAGTGTATTTTACAGATTTGCATTGTGTTGATTATCAAGGAATCTATTTGAATTCAAACACATCCATTAAGTTGTGGGAGTTAATGAGTGTTATTTGAATTTGAAATTCATTTCTTACCAATTGAGGAAGGCTTGCAATTAGTGAAGAGGTTGAAGTTCAAATTGGAGTTGCTGCCTATTGTTAAGTTGCGGGTTACATTTGTGGAAAGTGGAGTATATCTTGTTATCCTTGCCGTAGAAGTGGAAGTATATTTGTTGTGTTGATATAAATCTTTTTCTCAATACCCTTTTCATATCCCTCCATTTCTGAATATCTACCTCTCTATCCCTATGCCTGCTGATAATCAGATTCTTCCACCATAATGCAGCGTACCCTATAAACTCAATAGCAGCCAATCGAACCTTGGTATTATCATCGATCTCATAACATTCAAAGAGATCCTCAACCTTGTCCTCCCAATCTAAATAATCATCAGCTAATCCCTTGCCATCATAAGAAGGCATTTGCAGTTTCACATACTCCAAGCCTTGAGACGGCTTGAAATCCCTATTTTGATATGGATTAGGCCTAAAATTGTCATCCCTTTTTTCCCTGTATGGAAGATATTCCTCACCCATCCTTCTATTCAGGTTTCCATCTCCCACTACTCTGTCTCTATGAGGATTCTATAGAGCTACTCGAGGTGGTGCTTGATGGTTTACCACTGGTGGTTATGGTAATGTCATTCTGTCAATCCTAGTTGCCAAAGTAGCAACTATGGTAGTAAGTTCCTGGAGCTGTTCTTCCAAAGTCCTCTTACCTGCAACATTATGACCCTAACCTCCACTAACCTGACTATTAGCTTCATCGCCAATTCCCCCATTCACACTATCATTCGACATAGTTGTAGACTCGGTATAGTGAACCTTAAAGACAATTTCAAGCAAAGGAGCACACCTTACAACTACACTTCCTTTAACGCCACAAAATAGCCACTACAAAAGGAAAACAAACAACTCCACTTAACTTCACTCAAAACACATGTATGCTATTACAATCCACGTGTAGCACTCTTCTCCACAACACATTAACACATCACAGTGCAACACTTCTATAATTCACCACCACAACAATAATATTCCCCACTCCTTTCAAATCACGGTGCAACTACTTTTGCCCAAATTCCACAAGACACTCACTTCACAAACAACTCCATGCCAAATTGACTCACACTGCCACTTACACAATACACACACCACACTTAATTTCAAACAAAAATAACAACAACACTCTCTACTTCTATGGCAACAACAACAAAAAAGTACTCCACTTCCAACACAATTTCTAACCGTAACTTTACACAAAAGGCAGCAATTCAAATTTGAAAATCAAACTACTTCACTAATTGCAACCCTTTCACATTTGGTAAGAAGTAATTTTCAAATTCAAATGAACACACATTAACTCCTTCAATCTTAATGCTTGCTTTGAAAATCAAATAACTTCCCTTTTTTCCACACTACTCAAATTTGGAAATTGCAAATTGTTTCTCCTTAATTCCGAATTCACAAATGTTACACACAACACTACAACACACGGCAAGGATTTCAAAGTAACACTTTCCTAGCCTTCAAATTTCACTTCCCACAAATGATGATATTGATGATTTCCATTAAACTAATCACAACTCAAGGAGACAAACAATATGGTGAGTACTTCACGTCCACAACACTTAACAACAACGAAATTACTTCAATAACACAATTGAAATAATTCAATTCTTCAATGTACAATTTTCAGATCAAGGTAATAAGAACCCTAATTTTCTAATTCCAAATTGCAATTCCCTCCTCTTAAACCTCAAGCTCTGATACCAAAAGATGATGTGCTTAAAACCAAGGTCTAAGCACAATCAAATGAACTAAAGGAACACTTCAAATCTCAAACATGTAACTGGTTCCAAAAAGGGTAAAATGGGGTGGACCTTAGTGAAGTTGCAATGAGATCCAAATACTCAAATATGTAATTATAATTCCACAATGATAATTTCTTCTAACATCACACTAATCACATATAAATCCATGTGAATAATTCACAATCTCAAAATAAATCTTCAATTCTAAGAACCCCTTTCTACATGTGCTAATCACTGTTCAAGAAGCAAACATAAAGGATGAATCGAATTCAAATGCAAAGTATCTCAATTAAGCACAACAATTCGAAAATAATAGGAAGCAAATCTGACCAAGAACTATCTCAATTCACCCCTAGATATTACAAACTAGAGAAGAAAAGAAATCACAACAAAATGAAATTGATATTACTCACAATTTCAAAGTGTTGCACTCGCTACAATTTCAACTCTTGGGATTGAAATTGATAAGAGTCTAATGAAAATTAAGAGAACCCTATTCCTCACGTAAAGTGTATCTCAATTCTGAAAATTTTAGCCTCCCAAACCCTACTATAAGCAAGTATTTATACTTGCTACTCCTAGGGTTAGAAAATAGTCAAAAATTACAAGTTTGCTACTTTTAAAGTGGCCGGTCCTAAAGGGAAATTACAATAAAATGAAAGTGTCCTAAAAGAAAAAAAAATACAACATAAAATAGTCCATAGAACAATTACAAAGTACAAAAATATCATAAGTCTTCATGAGCTAATGCTTCGGAATGGAAACAATCGCAGTGGGTCTTTGATTGTAAATATGAAAAAGTCCCATGTCCATCAACTAGTGTAGGACATATTGGCATCCCATGAAAAATTATTATTGTACCTGTAAAATTATTTCTCAAATAGTTATTAGAATATAGAACAGAAAGTGAAAATATAAGCGATTTGGACCATTAGCCAAATCCAGTTCTAAAGCTATTGGTGGTGCCGGAAAATTTCTCATCAATGACCTAAGCTAAAATAAAGAGGATGAATGATGCCTTACAAGGACTGGCCATAGAACTACAAACTAAGGAATCAAATTACATGAAAAGAGAACCACCACCTACTAATGCAATCCACGTTTCCATGGAAGAATACAAGGAATTGAAGTCCCAGCATAAATGTTAAATTTTGAATCGAAACGAGGAAAGAAGACTTGTGGTTTTTGTTGTTATTTGTTTTTGGTTTGTAATTTGGAATATCTAGTTACTTACTTGGTCCACGTGAGGATAAGGAAGTTAAATTAGAATAGAAAAGTTAGGTTTTCATATTGATACATGTATACATTATATAAACATGTAAGGAGGCTGGCACAAAGGATCTCATAATTGAATAGAATTTACATCCAATTTTCGTGAAACATGAAAGCCCCTTTTTGTTCTTTGCAAAAGAACTCTTCCTTAGGAGTTCATTAATTAAATTGCTAGGGAACCCAATTTGATAACTTAGGTTTCAATCAAAAGGTGTGATACTTATTCGAGATGGTCCTCGGGGTAATTGATTCAAATAGTGACGTCGGGTTATCGGTTTGAAATACCTAAGGTTTACACATTAGTATCCCCAAGAAGTCCCGAACCCTTTAGTCCAGTTTAGAAGAAACTCATAGAAGTATAAGAGAGAGATTTATGATTGGAAGTCGAGAGTTGACCTAGGGTTGATATACTCAAAAGATTCTTGGGATACTATAGACTACTTAGAGCATCGAGAGTTCAAGATCGTAGACCGAGGGGATATGTTTGTAGTTGAACTAGAATTATGGGAAGATTGTGAAGAGGACTCGGAAGAAGATTCATCTCCTGAAGAAAACTCCGATTTAGACGGCACCTTAAAAGATAATAGTGTAACCTTGGACTCCTCAAAAGAAGAAGAAGAAGAAGAGGAAGAGGAGGAAGAAGAAGAGGAAGAAGAAGAGAAGAAGAAGAAAAAAGAGAAGAAGAAGAAGAGGAGGAAGAAGAAGGAATGGGAGAATGTGACAAGGATGTAAGTGAAGGATCAAAAGACGTTGCATAGGACTCTAAGAAGCAAATTAGAAAAAAAAAATTGACGAAGTAATGTATATAAGGGATAGTAATACTTATATGTTAGTAAGACTCAAGAGGGAAAATTTTTATTATGTAATATATATATATATCCATCGAAGTTGACATATGTATATAAGTTAGGAACCTAAGAAATGTAAAATTTGAAAAGTATATGTAAAATACTGTAATTTCATGTATTTTTAACTTTTAATGCAATTATACAAATATGTTATATGACTTTTGTTGATACCCATATCATTATTGATATATATATAATTGGAAATGTCTTAACATATTTTATATATTGCATTCATAAATTTCAGTGGAAATAACCTCACAGGCAAGAACTCTACCCCTAGTGTAACTGGAAAATCTAGAGATCTAACCTAGGACATTAGGTAGAGTGACTAGGTCCAAACAGAGAAGTGCAACTTAAGCCCCTTTTAGTGGGAAAAGAAATGGGGAAGAACGAATGTTGAGATTAGAAGCACCAGTTCAACAGTTGGTCCAACAACAAGCCTTATTAATGTAACACCACATGCTAGAGTCAACCTCTATAGCAATTAGTTCCTCTACTACCTTAACCATAGCCAGTGCCACCTATGATTGCTTATCAACAATCACAGGTGCCACTACTACGTCTACCAATTTCAACTGCTCATGTACCTCATATGAGAGGCCAACAATGATATGACTCGGTAGGAATTGGTTGGATTGATACGCTCAGAACGTATATATAAAATGGGAGCGTAAATTGCAGCAAGTGCACTGGTCGTATCAAGTAATAAAGTGGTGAAAAGTAAGGTTGTCGATCCCTCGAGGAACCAATAGAGTACTAGATCTATGGCAATTCTTACCAATATCTAGGTGATTAAAAAGGGGTTTTGAAATGTCTAATCTAAAAATTTAACTTAAAGCAACAAGGAAAATTTTATGAAGAATCTATCAATTATGAACAAGGGAAATTAGAATTCACCCTAGATTTGTTAATCAAATTTCTACCATGTTATATCAACTTGTGGTTATAAGTTTGTTCAAGTGAGTTTAGAAAATCCTTTTTAGGGATGTTGACCTTAAATTAATTAGTCGGCTTCCGCGTCTCCAATTAACCAAGGAATCAAAATTATGTTCATACACCTCCCGATGCTACAAACAACTAATGCCCTAAATCAATTAACCCTAATCCCTTAGTGATTAATTAACAAGAAACATTGCATTGCGCCCTCCATAGACTCTAATTAAACCAATTATCGCAACTCCCGTATTGACAATCAATCTAATTAAAAATTCCTAACAAATCCTCATCAACTCCCGTATCAAAAGGATTTCTAACAATTATAATGAAAGACCAATTATAATTGAAATCAAAGGAATTGCAATCATGAATAGTCCAAATAATTCCTAATCATATAACATGGCTACAATTATCCTTTTAACATTCCAGGGTTTCATCCAATTTCCCACAAGGATGATTTAGAACATTATAGTATGAATTGCATAAAAACAATTGAAATAAATAGGTGCAATGGAATTCATATTAAACAACAAGATTAAACTAATAAATGGCATAAAAGAAAATAAAGTAAATGGAACAATTGCTATAATCTTCAAGAGCTTCAATCTTCCAAAATGACTCCTTGAATTCTTCAATTGAAAGCAAACTTCAACAAAACGACATTCTTTCTTCAAACTAAACTTTGGAAAAATCTAAAGTACCTAAGGAAATTCTAATGATGCTAAAACAAAGAAGAAGAAAAAGGATTCTAAACAAAAGAAAGGATGGATTCTCAAAAACAAAAAGGGATGCTCCCAAGGTTCACACAAGGGGTCTATTTATAGATCCAAAGAGGAGGGGGATGAGGTGGATTTGATGAGGATTTGAGTCAGCAAATTAATTAAGATATGATTTTGGAGAGATTCTCGCAATGGATATTCGGGGAGTAATGAAGGCCGGCTTAAAGGCCGACGGCTTTACTTCTTTTTTAGGCCAGTTTAATATAGGCCGGCTCAAGGCCGGCGGCTTTGAATGTAGGCCGGCCCAAGACCGGCGGCCTTCAGTGCAATCCTTCGCTCACTTCTTCAATTTTGTGAAAAACTCCTCCAATTAACTTGTAATTTACTTTTGGGTCCTCAAAACCTGTATTTTCACAAAAAACACCATTAAGTATCATTTCTTTATATTTTCTTATAATATTGAAATAAATTTAATATAAGTCCAAAAGAAAATATAAGTATAATGTGATCTTATCATGGATTCAAAGGAGCATATTTCCAAATTTCATCCAATCCAATAGGTATTTTGATGGAGCATATGGGAAATTAGAGGAAGTCGAAGAGTGGATAGCATAATTAGGGAGATCATTCACTACTTATGGAGTAGAAAACCACAAAAAAATGGCATATGCATAATTTTTGTTAAAAATGAGAGCCAAGGTATGGTAGCATGGTTTTCAAAATCACGTTTCAACTCGTATGATTCCACGTTTTTACGAGTTTACATATACAATCCCAATTAACTCGCATACAAAATCGGAAAGGATCAAAATCGGAGTAAAATCACGATTTTGAACAATAAAATCGTTCAAAATTGCGATTCTGCATGTTTCTACCGATTCCACACAATTATCCAATTGTAGGCTTAAATCCATTCGGATCGGATCCAAGCCCAACCTAGCCCAGCCTAATCGGCAACCCAGCACATCCTTTGCAATTTCTGGCTTGCTGCTGCTGCTGTTCCTGTACGTCGAAGAGAGAGAGAGATAGTGAGAGACAGCCCTAGACAGTGATAAGTGATGACGACGAGAGAGGAGAAGCAAGCTAGCGATCCTTCGTTCCACATCCACTTCCACACTGAGCAGTGAGTTGATTTTATACTTGATACTATCAGAACAAAGAACACCGAGCAGCGAGCCAGCGATCATTCTTACAGAAGGCCACCCGCCACCGAGTTGAGATCCATCTTCATAGATGCGAGTTTTGTGTTAGGTATGACTATACTTGTACTTGTAAAGTTGTAATGTAGTGTATCATGGGAATTTTTATGCTTGTGAGTTGTGATTGTGAGTGGGTATTTGAATGGGTTGATGGCTTTTAAGGCCGTGCCTTCAACTGTGTGTACTTCTATTCTGTGTATTTTCAAGCTTAACACACGGTCGTGCCTTCAACCGTGCGTACTTCTGTGTATTTTGCCAAGCTCAACACACGGCCGTGCCTTCAACCGTGTGTACTTCTGTGTATTTTCCAAGCTTAACACACGGTCGTGCCTTCAACCGTGTGTTAAACCGTGTGTGCTTCTATGGGTGTGTTTCCTTGACACACGACCGTGCTCTTCCCCTATTCCTTCCAAAAAGCATTTTTCTTCGTGTTTTCTTATCTTATCCGATCTCAATCCAAGTTGATAGCCCATCCAAATGTATTATGTGCTTAAATATCAATGAAGCCAATTCCAGAGAAACTTAATCCTTCATACAAGTTGCATTTGGAGGGTTTAGGTTGAGCTTGAGCATGTGGTGTGCTAAGTTATATTGTTATAATTTGGAAATGGGACTATATTACTTAGTTATAAATTTATAATATACTCATTTTTCTAGCTTTATGGAATGTAAAGCTTGTTACCCCTTATGTTTTGCTTTCCTTTTCTTGATGATGATTTAAAGAAAACCTTTATAGTTATTTTTCTTGCTATCTCTTCTAGTTGTAAATTGTAATTAGTAATTACTTGTTACATCTTACATGAGCATGAGCATGCGCAATTTACTTTATATATGTAATTTGTGAATATGTAATAGTACTTTATAGTTTATAGTTTCTAGTTTGCTACTTTCTACCATAGCTCTCTTTACTCCTTTTTTCTTTTTTTTTTTCTTACAGGATTTTAAGTATCAATTGAGTTAAAATGTCATCTTCTAAATCATCTAGAGAGAGTTCAAAAAGAAAGAATTCACTTGGAAGTAGATCTAATGTAGGTTGGGGGCATGGAATTGATGTAGACAACAATGGGAAAAAAGTTAAATGTAAGTATTGTAATAAAGTTGTTAGTGGAGGCATTTACAGATTCAAGAATCACTTGAGGTGTACGCGTAAAGTTGTAGAGCCATGCACCAGTGTCCCGGATGTAAAAAATGAAATGTTAACAATGTTGCTAAAAGCGGCAAAATTATCAGAAATGAAGAGAAAGCAAATTCATGGCATTGAAGATTCTAATGATGCTGATGATGAGGTGGAGCAAATAGGGATAAACAAAAAAGAAAGGAATTGCATGGACTTCTTTCTGAAACAAAAAAAAAAAAAAATTGTGAAAGTGGAACACTAGCAACGCAAGGTACAATTAACCAATTCATGAAGAAAGATTTGAGGGAAGAATGTAGCCAACAAATTGCTCGTTTTTTTTATACTAGTGCAATTCCATTTAATTGTGTCAAAAATCCAGAGTTTGTGAAGATGCTTCAAGTGGTTGGTCGATATAGATGTGGCTTAAACCTCCTTCTAATCATGAGCTAAGGGTGACTTATTTGAAGAAAGAAGTAGCTCGAACAATGGAATTACTTAATGACTACAAAGTTGAATGGAAAAAAACAGGTTGCTCTATTATGTTTCATGTATGGACTGATAGAAAGAGGCGTTCCATATGCAATTTCTTGGTTAATAGCCCTAAAGGAACGGTCTTCTTATCATCTATAGATGCTTCTGATGTATCAAAGACAACCGACAAAGTTTTGGCAATGTTAGATGATATTGTGGAGAAGGTTGGAGAGGAAAATGTTGTATAAGTTATTACAGATAATGCTGCAAATTATAAAGCAGTAGGAGAAAAATTGATGGAGAAGAGAAAATGCTTATATTCGACACCTTGTGTTGTACGTTGCATCGATTTGATCTTGGAAGACTTTGAGAAGAATTTGAAGATCCATTAGGAGATAATTGCAAAAGGAAGGCAAATTACTACATATATTTATTCCAAGACTACACTTATCTCAATTTTGAGAAGATACACTAAAGGGAGGGACTTGATTAGACCTAGTGCAACTCGTTTTGCCACTTCGTATTTGACATTAGGTTGCCTTTGTGAGTTAAAAACTGCATTGATGATGATGTTCACTTCTAGTCATTGGAAATCATGTAAGTATTCGACTACAAGTGATGGAAAGCGGATTCAACAAGTGGTTTTGCATAGTAGGTTTTGGAAGAATGTTATTGTTTGCCTTAAAGCTGCATTTCCCTTGATTAAAGTGCTTAGATTAGTGGATTCTGATGATCAACCAGCTATGGGTTTCATTTATCCAGAAATGGATCGTGCTAAGCAGAAAATTAAAGCAAACTTCAACAATGTGAAGAAAAGGTAATATCGTAACTTGTTAGCTATATATATATATATATATATATATATATTTTCTTTAGTGCTAATTTTAAAGTTTCATTTCTAAATTGAAATCATATTTATTTAATGTAGTTATGAACCTATCTTCAAGATTATTGACAAGAGATTAGAGCTTCAACTTGATAGACCATTGCATGCTGCAGCTTATTATTTGAATCCCCATTATCATTATAGTGATGATTTTAAAGTTGATGCCAATGTTAAGATTCGATTATATGGTTGCATAGAGCGTATGGTTTCTAATCCAACAGAAAGGTGTAAGATTGATATGCAGCTTGAAAGATTTAAGGATGCTAAGGGACTATTTGGCATTAAAGCTGCAAGGTTACCAAGAAACAAAAAAGCTCCAGCTAAATGGTGGGATTCATATGGAGATGAATGCCCAGAACTACAAAAGTTTGCTATTTGTGTTTTAAGTTTGACTTGTAGTTCTTCAGGTTGTGAGCGGAATTGGAGTGCATTTGAAATGTACAATACAAATAGTTCTTTTATTCAATTTTATATATTATTACTTATTAAGATTATGAATCTTATAAAGTTATGTATAACCTTTTTCACTTTTAGGTTCATACTGAAAGGAGGAATAGGCTGCATCAACAAAAGATGAATGATTTAGTCTTTGTAATGCATAACTTGAAATTAAGAAATAGGAAAGAAAGATGCATTGCTGACACTGACACTTCTACTTTCACTGTTGAAAATCTCTCATCTGATGATGAATGGATAGTTGAATAAGAAAATGTGTTTGACTCATCAAATGAGAATGAAGGTCAAGGTGTGTTACATATCTTTCCAAGTCTAGGAGATGAAGATAAAGATGATGCGGAGGAGGACGAAATTGGTGCTTATGTCAATTTGGAGGGTCCTGTCAGTAATTCCCTAATCCCAAATGATTTGGACCTTCATGATATTGATAATGTTGAAGTTAAAATGCAAATAGGAACTTCAAAAATTTTGGAATTAGAGGATATGGAAATCATTGGTAGCAGTACACCTCATGATGATGTTGACATTGATGAAGAAGAAGATGATGAAGATGCAAATGATGATGATGATATGGATGAGAGAGATGGTGAAAATTGTGATGATTTATTTTAGTTCTTGTTTTGTAATATGATTTATGATTTCATAACTTTTATTGAGACTTTTAGTTGATTATTTTTATTATACAACTTATGCTTGATTATCTATATTATGACTTTTATTGTGATTTATGATCCAATTCTATGCTGAAATTTTTAATTTATATTATCTATTATATTTTTTAATGACTACTGTAAGTAAATTTTTAATATTTAAAGGTTATTTTATAAAGGTTGTAAAAACTTACGTTTTTACGTTCCGTTTCTACGTTTCGATTCTACGTACCCCTTGGCGATTCTATGTAAAATCGTGATTTTGACAACCTTGCATGGTAGGATGCTAAATAAAGGGTTTTACCTCAACTAACCTCATGGTAATCATTTAGAGGGGAGTTCTTTCAAGAATATTTCCTAGAGAGATTAGAACACGATGAAGTAGACAACTGTTCCAACTAAAGAAAGGGACAAGGACAATTGGTCAATACGAAAATGAATTCAATCGACTACTAGAGTCTACTCTTGATATTTACAAGGACTCTAATGCATTGAAGTGATAACTATTCATGAATGGATTTGATATGGAAGTGCAAGAATGAATTATGGTGTTTAAATTCCAGACATACTCAGAAGTAGTAAATAAAGCCTAAGCTTTAGAGTAGACAATGCTAAGGGTGGAAGAAATGAGAACTTTAGCTCAACCAAGTATAAAGATGCATGCTCCAACCAAGAGACCACTATTCCAATCAACTCTAAGTGATAGAGGAAAGAGGCTTATGTTGAATATGAGGCCGCTAGATAATAAATTGTTAGTCATCCATGATACGAACCATGCCCACATATGACGAAACCCTATACCAATACGTTTAGAATTGTAACCAAGATGCCAAAACAATCAAAAGTGGAACCGCGACCCGTTGCCTATAGATGAGGCAAGAACCTTGGTATATTCTGTTGACACCACAATTGAGATGAGACCGATTGATAAGTCGGGGTTGAACGCCACAGAGGAGATCCGATAAGTTCAAGAGAAGTTATTTGGAGAACCAAGAGAGGAATTCTCTCAAATTATGTTATTCAATGTTGCATCTAAGTTCTATCTATGTTTTTCCAACCCCAGCAGCTTTTAATAGGGTTTACAATTCATAAAACAAAAGCCTAAAATGACATAACATAATAAAGTTGTGGAAAAATAACAAACAGGCATTGTACGTCGGTGGTGTAGTAGGCGACGTAGGATGTACATCGAGTATATAGGCCGGTGGCAAAGAAGGCCGGCGTAGTCCCTCTATCGCGCTCTAATTGCAACGCCAGTTCAAGGCTGGCAGCATTTAAGCCAACATTGTTAAGACCGGCAGCTTTGATCTCCTTGAATGACTTGTACAAATGTAAGTTCATTCTCATGGTTGCTCCAATCCTTTCCGGCTTCTTGGACATCCATTATCAACCTGTTAAGTGCTTCTTGAATCGTTTCACTCGAGTTCTTGTGATTGGTCTAGGTGGTACTTTAAGAGGGTCCACATTCCACCTTCTAGCTTGGCTCCCATCATGGCTCTCATCATTCCCCTCCTCTTGAAAAGGATTTGTCCTCAAATTGTCGCCTACATCAAAAGGACTCAGATCAGTAACGTTAAAAGTAGCACTTACTTGATACTCACTTGGCAAATCTAACTTGCAGTCATTATCATTGATGCGCTCAAGAGTTTGAAATGGTCCATTGCCTGTAGGAAGTAATTTAGATTGACGCTGTATAGGAAACCGCTCTTTGCGCATGTGAACCCAAACCCAGTCTCCAGGTTCAAAGACAGCTTGTCGACAACTCTTGTTGGCTTGTTTCACATACCGCTCTATTCTTCGCTCAATGTTTAGTCTTGCCTTCTCATGGATCTGTTTAACAAATTCTGCTTTCTTCTTACCATCTAGATTAACATACTCAGAAATAGGAAGAGGTGATAAATCCAAAGGAGTTAGTGGATTAAAACCATACACAATTTCAAAAGGAGTAAACTTAGTAGCAGAATGTATTGTGCGATTATAAGCAAATTCAACATGCGACAAACAATCCTCCCAACTTTTAATGTTCTTTTTAATGACAGCCCTCAACAAAGTAGATAAGGTTCGATTTACTACCTCAGTTTGACCATCAGTCTGTGGATGACAAGTAGTAGAGAACAATAACTTAGTTCTTAACTTAGCCCACAAGGTCTTCTAGAAGTAGCTCAAGAACTTAGCATCCCGATCCGACACGATTGTTCTAAGCATACCATGCAATCTCACAACTTCCCTTCTAGAAAGTGCATCAGCAACAACATTCTCTTTTCCTTGCTTGTAGTGGATGGCATAGGGAAATATTTTGATGAACTCCACCCAACGAGCATGCCTTTTGTTTAGTTTATGTTGTCCCTTCAAGTACTTTAAGGATTCATGATCAGTGTGGATCACAAACTCTTTTGGCCAAAGATAGTGTTGCCAAGTCTCCAGCGCTCGAACCAATGCATATAACTCCTTGTCATAAGTAAGGTAGTTCAAGGTTGCCCCACTTAGCTTCTCACTAAAGAATGCAATTGGTCTCCTCTCTTGCATGAGAACTGCTCCAATACCTATTCCTAAAGCATCACACTTAATTTCAAAAGTTTTAGAGAAATCAGGTAGAGCAAGTAGTGGCGCATGAGTCAACTTATTTTTAAGTTTCTGAAAGGCTTTCTCTTGTTACTCTCCCCAACTGAACCCTACGTTCTTCTTGATTACTTCAGTAAGTGGTGCTACAATGGTGCTGAAATCCTTCACAAACCTCCTATAAAAGCTCGCTAGTCCATGGAAACTCCGAACATTACTCACCTTAGTTAGATTAGGCCATTCTTGGATTGCACGAATCTTCTCTTCATCAACATGTATTCCATGTGCACTAACAATAAAACCAAGAAACACAAGTTTGTTTGCGCAAAAAGTGCACTTTTTGAGGTTAGCATATAATTGCTCCTTTCAAAGCACTTCCAAAACATCTCTCAAGTGAGATATATGGTCTTCCAAACTCTTGCTGTAAATGAGGATATCATCAAAATAGACAACCACAAATTTGCCAATAATAGTCCTCAAAACATGGTTCATAAGTCTCATGAAAGTACTAAGTGAATTAGTTAAACCGAAAGGCATTACTAACCACCCATATAATCCATATTTTGTCTTAAATGCGGTTTTCCATTCATCACCTTCTTTCATTCTAATTTGGTGATATCCACTTTTCAAATCAATTTTGGAAAAGACACTAGACCCATGTAACTCATCTAACATGTCATCTAAGTGAGGAATGGGATGACGATACTTTACCGTGATGTTGTTGATGGCGCGGCAATCAACACACATTCTCCATGACCCATCCTTCTTAAGCACCAAAATCACAGGCACTGCACATGGGCTCATGCTTTCTCTCACGTACCCCTTCTCCATTAAGTCATTGACCTACCTTTGGAGTTCCTTTGTCTCCTCTGAATTGCTCCTATAAGTTGGCTTGTTTGGAATAGATGCTCCGGGTACAAGGTCAATCTGGTGCTCAATACCATGTGATGAGAGCCATGATGGGAGCCAAGCTAAAAGGTGGAATGTGGATCCTCTTGAAGTGCCACCTAGACCGATCACAAGAACTCGAGCAAAACAATTCAAGGAAGCACTGAACGGGCTGATAAAGGATATCTAAGAAGCCGGAAAAGAGTGGAGCAACCATGAGAATGACCTTACATTTGTACAAGTGATTCAAGGAGATCAAAGCATTAAAGATCAAAGCTGCCGGCCTTGACAACGCTAGCTTAAATGCTGCCGGCCTTGAACCGGCATTACAATTCACGCGCGATAGAGGGACTACGCCGGCATACTATGCCACCGGCCTATATACCCAGCGTACATCCTACACCAGCTACTACACCGCCTCCTACGCCGCCGGCTTTCATTGCCTATTTGTTATTTTTCTAACACTTTATTATGTTATGTCGTTTTAGGCTTTTGTTATTACAAGTTGTAATTCCTAATATAAGCTACTAGGGTTGGAAAATAGAGGATAGAACACACATACAACATTGAATAACATATTTTGAGAGAATTCCTCTCTTGGTTCTCTAAAGAACTTCTCTTGAACTTATTGGGTTTCTTACGTGGCGTTCAACCAGACTTATCAATCGGTCTTTCATCTCGATTGTGGCGTCAATAGAACATACCAAGGTTCTTGCCTCGTCTATAGGCAACGGGTCGCGGTTCCACTTTGAACGTTTGGCATCTTGGGTTGCAATTCCAAACATATTAGTATTGGGTTTCGTCACACGTGGGCATGGTTCATATCAATTTGGTATTAGAGCCTAGGTTTGTTAAACATCAGTTTGGTTTGAGGAAGGTAACATTAAAACCCTAACTCCAATCGTTCATATCAATTGTTGACATCAAGTTTCGTGTTGTCATAGCTTTGTACTCAAGTCCATAGTGTTAATTGTTTCTTGAGCAGTGTAGTGCATCTTATTAATCTTGTTACAAACAAAAAGAACAAAAAAAAAATCACGACAAAAAAAAAAGTGAACAAAGAACTGAAACAAAGGCAGTAGAAAGGAAAGAAAAAGAGGAAAATTCAAGCCCCTAGAGTTGTTCTTGAATTCAATGGAAGGGATTGGTGTAGTTTGGGTTAGTTCCAAGAGAATTGAGAAGAAGGATTGGTGAGTTGATATCATCGTTTCTTGTGAGAATACACGAGTGATTATAGGATATCATCCTTTGAGTGAAACACGTAAGGGAGTGAATCATGAGGCTTAATCCTATATAGTTGTGTTAGTACTAACCTTTATTGCAGGAACTATGTCGAGGCAACATTCTCCTGAAGGTGAGAGGGGGAGGTTTGATGCTAGGTTAGTGATTGAGGCGTTGAGGAGTGAGATGAAGAGGATGCTTCAGGAGGACATGGAACAAATTCATGAGATAGTGGAGCAAAAACTAGAGCAATCTAAAAACGTCTTTCATGGGTGTAAGAGAGAGAGTTGTTCTAAGAGAGGACAAAGGGGTGGAGATGAAATTTCTGATGATGAATTTGATGAACCTTCTATCGAGAGTTATAGAGGTTATGGTGGTAGGAACAGAGGAACTAGGGATTGGGAAGGTAGAGGAGATAGAAATAGAGAGGATAATCAATTGAGTAGTATAAAGATAAAGATTCCTCCGTTCCAAGGGAAGAATGATCCCGAGGCATACTTAGAGTGGGAGAAGAAGGTAGAGATGGTGTTTGATTGTCACAATTATAGTGGGTGAAAGAAAGTGAAGCTTGCTGCCATTAAGTTTTCAGATTATGCCATAGTGTGGTGGGATCAACTGATGTTAAATAGAAGAAGGAATGGCGAACCACCTATTGAGTCTTGGGAAGAGATGAAGAGGGTGATGAAGAAGCGGTTTGTTCTTGCTTATTACTATCATGAGTTGCACAACAAATTGCAAACTCTTAAGCAGGGAAGCCGAAGTGTGGTTGCGTATTTCAAGGAGATGGAGGTTACTATGATTAGAGCGAATGTAGAGGAGGATAGAGAGGCTACCATGTCTAGGTTTCTTGTTGGGTTGAATAGAAAGATTCAAAATGTCGTAGAATTGCAGCATTATGTGGAATTAGAAGATATGGTTCACATGGCTATAAAGGTTGAGAACCAACACAAGAGGAAAGGTAGTAGTATTGCACGGTTTCGACAGGGTGTTGGTTCATCCACCTGGAAGACTAACCAATGGAAGAAGGAAGAAAAGTCTTTACCCACCAAGCCAAAAGGAGAGCAGAAGCAAGCGGGTTCTACTCTTGGTAACCAAGGTAAACCTGATTCTTCTACTCCTAGAAATCGTGACATTAAATGTTTTAAATGCTAAGGCATAGGTCATATTGCTAGTCAATGTCCAAATAGACGTGTTATGATTTTGCATGATGATGGTGAGTATGAGATTGAGGGGGATAGTGAAGATGATGATATGCCTCCATTGGAGGACGCTAGTGATGACGAGGAGCTTGCAGCAGGGAAGTTAGTGGCAGTAGTGAAGCGAGCTTTGAATGTGCAGGTGAAGGAACAAGAGGAGGTGCAACGAGAGAATATCTTTCATACTAGATGTTATCTAAGTGATCATATTTGCAGTTTGATAATTGATGGGGGGAGTTGCACTAATGTGGTGAGTACTTTTATTGTTGAGAGGTTGGGACTCAAGACTACTAAACACCCTAACCCATATAAATTGCAGTAGCTGAATGATAGTGGCGAGACTAAGGTGAGTAAGCAAGCCTTGATTGCTTTTCACATTAGTAGGTATGAGGATGAGGTGTTATGCGATGTAGTGCCGATGCAGGTGTATCATGTGTTGTTGGGAAGGCCGTAGCAGTTTGACAGGAAGGTTGTTTATGATGGCTTTTCTAATAAGTATATACTTGTTCACCATGGTAAAAGTTATAATCTTAAACCCTTAACACCTAAACAGGTGTATGAGGATTAGTTGCAGCTACAACAATCTTTTGCAAAATATAAGGTGAGTGAAAAACAGAAAGAGAGTGATAGAACAAAAGACATAGAAAAAGAAAAGGAACACAAAAGTCAATATCAAAAGGAAAAAGAGAGGAAGGCTAGAAAGTGTGTGAGAGGCTAAGTTGAGGGTGATAAAGGCACATTTTACTCATATTTTATAGTATGATTTATGATGAAATTCAATGGATTCTATGGAATTCATGGGAAGATGGTACTTAATAGATGTATTTTGATTATTCAAGTCTTTGAGGACTTAGATTCAAGATATAAGCGGAGCACATAGAAAGATGGCATGGAAGCATTAGAAGTTGGACTATTTTTTTGGATCCAAGGCTGCCAGCCTTCACAGTCGGCTTACATCCAAGGCCACTGGCCTTCACAGCCGGCTTACATCCAAGGTCGTAGGGCTGATCTTGACAAGATGACTCTCTCACTGATTGCATGGTGGGAATTCTCTTTTGCTGCTGCAAAATATGGACACCAGGGAAGTACTAGTTTTTCCTTTTATATACTGATATTCCTTCCTTCTTTTGAGCTGCCTTAGGAACAGTGAGGGCATTGTTTAATATAAGTGCGGGGAAGGCATATAGGAAATAGAATTGGAATAGAGTAAATGATTGATGTGTAAAATCTGTGATTTAATCTTATGACATCCAATGCTTGAACTTCTCTGTCAATTGAATGATAATTGTCCTCAAGTATATGGCAAATTTGAGGCAAAAAAAAATAATAATTTTTTGAAAATTGTTGACTGAAATCTAGATAGTTTAAAAAGAGTATTGATGATAGCATCTGTTATGTTTTAATTGAAAATTTGGGTTTGCTTTGGTGCCTTACTCACCTACTGTTGTGATGAGAATACGAAATTAAAATCAAGTAGCAAAATCCCTATAATACAAAATTCCCCTTGTTTTTAGCTCTAGAATTGGATTTTTGAAAGTGAGTCGAGTCCTTAAGGGAAAGATAAATAGGTTTACTTCAAGTTGCTTCTTTAGCTTGCATATTGTCTTGAAAGTTGCTTTGAAAGTTTGTCAACACCTGATGAAAGAGGTAGGGGAAACTCCTTGCTTAATGACTCCTTATAAAAAAAAAAAAAAGTCTTAATTCTGTTGCAACATTTAAATGAAATGAGTTGCCTTACTCCAATGACTCAGGTAATTGAGTTAAGAGTATCCAAACTTGAATGCTAGAGTGAGGGAGAGTCCGATGGGGTCCCTTTAAAACCTGGTCACTTGGGTGATGAGCTCAGGACGTGCCAACTCAGTGATCTCACTATAGCGATAAGGGCGGAGAAGCAAAAGTTCAAAACATGAACTTAAAAAAAAAAAGCGAGAAGAGTTTTAGTGAATGCCAATCAATAAAGTACATGGGACTTATAATAAAAAGGGAGAAAATCTAGGAAGGGAATGGATACCATATGCTTTCATTTTGTGTGGACTTGTTTAAAGAAGTGATGGGAAGGATCATATACTTGCTAATGGCCAGTGAAGTTTAAATGGGTGTTTTTCTTTATAGGATTGAGTATTTACTTTTAAGTTAAGATTCTTTTGCTAAACACTTGAGCATAAGTTTGTTTTGTTTGGATTAGATATTTAATTTTAATTATAGTACTCTAATTACATAAACCCAGTTAGTTAGAGTGGTAGGCGTCGAAATTGCAAGTTATGATCCGTGAAAGAAAAGATGCTTCTATTTTGTGAAAGTCATTGTTTTATACTCTAAATTTTAGATTTCGTCTTTGGTTTTATTTTGTTTGAGGACAAACAAAAGTTCAAGTGTGGGGAAGTTGATAAAGGCACATTTTACTCATATTTTATAGTATGATTTATGATGAAATTCAATGGATTCTATGGAATTCATGGGAAGATGGTACTTAATAGATGTATTTTGATTATTCAGGTCTTTGAGGACATAGATTCAAGATATAAGCGGAGCACATAGAAAGATGGCATGGAAAGCATTGGAAGTTGGACTATTTTTTTGGATCCAAGGCTGCCGGCCTTCACAGCCGGCTTACATGCAAGGCCGCTGGCCTTCACAGCCGGCTTACATCTAAGGCCGTCGGCCTTCACAGCCGGCTTACATTGAACACCACCGACTTTGATCCGGCTTTGGGCCGGCCTTCTTTTCTGACGAATTGTCTCGTCCATCCTTTGATATAAATAGCCTTGTTGCAATAGAGAAAGGGGACCTTTTGCCAATTCTTCGACCGAGAAAGAGTTCTTCCGGGAAAATTTTATATTCAAGCCTGAATTGATTCAATTGAGTGGAGAGGAATCATTCGTGGGGATTGAGTTATTGATTCTTAAAGCTTTGAGGAAGTTTTGCAATTGAGGATCTTCAAACAATTGTGTTACCAGATTGGTGATCTCTGAATTGTTGATTATTTATGCAATTGAGTAATATATTATCAATTACAATGAATCGTAATCCATGTGCTTCAATCAATTGTTATTCTATTGTCATCTCCAGGATGTTCTAATTTCTTTTGGTGGGAAGGGGATGAAACCCTAGACTGGTAGAATGATAATTGTAGTTATGCTATAAAATTATTCGGCATGTGGAATATTCATATTGTAATCTCTTTGCTATAATTCTTTGTTTCTTAATTGAATTAGATTTATAGGAACGTTGATGACTCGGGAGGGGAATTAGGGTTCATAAGAAATTCTTGATAATGAGTAATTAACATATGCAGAAGCTGAGTTAGTCACTTTTGTTAGAAATTATCTTAATATTAATGCAATGCTTCTAATTGATTTTTCTCTAAGGGATTAGGAGAGATTGATTTGGGGTATTAGTCATTCATATAACTGGAAAGTTTATGATTGTAAATTTGAGTCTTCTATTAATTTGTATAGCGGAAGCTAATAGATTAATTTGGGGTTTTGTTAATTTTGTATGAATATCCACATGATTAAAGATTATTATAACATGATGGCAATTTGACTAACTTGTCTAGGGTGAATTCTTAATTCCTACTTTTTTAATTGAAAAGTTTATTTGTTCAAGATTCTCGAAATCATCAATTTGCATTTTATTTTAGTCTTTAATCAAATAGTGAAATCATCCTTCTTTCCATTGCCTAAATATCAATTTGAGCTAGTACAAGTCTAGTACTTTGTAGTCCTCGTGGAATCAACATTTTTTTTACCACTTTATTACTTGATACGACCAGTGCACTTGCTGCAATTTACGCTCCCATTTTATATATATATTATGAGCGTATCAGAGGGGGGATCAACTTTGGTGGTGAGTGAAAAAAAGAGTGCAGCCTTGCAAAAGGAGAGTCGTGTGGCAAGAGCGAGTGTAGTGAGGAGAGCGTTAGTGATGAAGCAACCCATGTTGTTGCTAGTCTTTAAGGAAATTTGTTTGAATACTAACGAACTTTTTAACTCTTTGCCTAGTGTGGTTGTGTCTATTGTGCAAGACTTTGAAGATGTCTTCCCTGAGGAGATTCCAAAGGGTTACCACCTATTTGTGGTGTTGAGCACCAGATTGACGTTATACCCGGAGCATCTATTCCAAACAAACCAGCTTATAGGAGCAATCCAGAGGAGACAAAGGAACTCCAAAGGCAGGTCAATGAATTAATAGAGAAGGGTTACGTGAGAAAAAGCATGAGCCCATGTGCAATGCCTGTGATTTTGGTGCCTAAGAAGGTTGGGTCATGGAGAATGTGTGTTGATTGCCGCGCCATCAACAACAACATGGTAAAGTATCGTCATCCCATTTCTCGCTTAGATGACATGTTAGATGAGTTACATGGGTGTAGTGTCTTTTCCAAAATTGATTTGAAAAGCGAATATCACTAAATTAGAATGAAAGAAGGTGATGAATGGAAAACCGCATTTAAGACAAAATATGGATTATATGAGTGGTTAGTAATGCCTTTCGGTTTAACTAACGCACCTAGTACTTTCATGAGACTTATGAACCATGTTTTGAGGACTTTTATTGGCAAATTTGTGGTTATCTATTTTGATGACATCCTCATTTACAGCAAGAGTTTGGAAGACCATATATCTCACTTGAGGGATGTTTTGGAAGTTCTTCGAAAGGAGTAGTTATATGCTAACCTCAAAAAGTGCACTTTTTGCACAGACAAACTTGTGTTTCTTAGTTTTATTGTTAGTGCACAGGGAATACAGGTTGATGAAGAGAAGATTTATGCAATCCAAGAATGGCCTAGTCTAACTAATGTAAGTAATGTGCGGAGTTTCCATGGACTAGTGCGCTTTCACAAGAGGTTTTTGAAGGATTTCAGCACCATTGCAGCACCACTACTGAAGTTATCAAGAAGAACGTGGGGTTCAGATGGGGAGAGAAACAAGAGAAGGCCTTTCAGATGCTTAAAAACAAGTTGACTCATGTGCCATTACTTACTTTACCTGATTTCTCTAAAACCTTTGAAATTGAGTGTGATGCTTTAGGAATAGGTATTGAAGCAGTTCTCATGCAGGAGAGGAGACCAATTGCATTCTTTAGTGAGAAGCTAAGTAACTACCCTACTTATGACAAGGATTTATATGCATTGGTTCGAGCGCTGGAGACTTGGCAACACTATCTTTGGCCAAAAGAGTTCGTGATCCACACTGATCATGAATCCTTGAAGTACTTGAAGGAACAACTATGCTAAACAAAAGACATGCTCGTTGGGTGGAGTTTATCGAAACATTTCCCTATGTCATCCACTACAAGCAAGGTAAAGAAAATGTTGTTGCTAATGCACTTTCTAGAAGGTGTGCCCTTATCTCTACTCTTAGTTCTAGATTGCTTGGTTTTGAGCATATTAAAGAATTGTATGCTGCTGATCGAGATTTTTGTGAAGAGTATGTGCGCTGTGAGAAGAGTGGTCATGGTAAATTTTATAAGCATGAAGGATTCTTGTTTAGGGAGAATAAACTTTGCATTCCAAATTGTTCTTTAAGAGAATTATTAGTGAGGGAGTCCCATGGAGGAGGTTTAATGGGGCATTTTGGAGTAGCTAAAATGTTAGGGGTTTTGCAGGAACACTTCTATTGGCCTCACATGAAACGTGATGTTGAGAGGATTTGTGAGTGATGTGTCTCTTATAAGCAAGCAAAATCTAGAGTCCAACCTCATGGACTTTATACCCCACTTCACATTCCTCATGAGCCTTGGGTAGATATTTCCATGGATTTTGTGTTAGGATTACCCAGGTCTAGGTATAGTCGAGACTCTATTTTTGTAGTCGTGGATAGGTTTTCTAAGATGGCACATTTCATTCCTTGCCACAAAACAGATGATGCTTGCAATATTGCTAATTTGTTCTTTAGGGAAGTTGTGAGATTGCATGGTATGCCTAGAACAATCGTATCGGATCGAGATGCTAAGTTCTTGAGCTACTTCTGGAAGACCATATGGGCTAAGTTAGGAACTAAGCTATTGTTTTCTACTACTTGTCATCTACAGATTGATGGTCAAATTGAGGTAGTAAATCAAACTTTATCTACTTTGTTAAGGGCAGTCATTTAAAAGAACATTAAAAGTTGGGAGAATTGTTTGCTGCATGTTGAATTTGCCTATAATCGCACAATGCATTCTGCTACTAAGTTTACTCCTTTTGAAATTGTGTATGGTTTTAATCCACTAACTCCTTTGGATTTATCACCTCTGCCTATTTCTGAGTATGTTAATCTAGATGGTAAGAAGAAAGCAGAATTTGTTAAACAGATCCATGAGAAGGCAAAGCTAAACTTTGAGCGAAGAACAGAGTAGTATGTGAAACAAGCTAATAAAGGTCGTCGACAAGCTGTCTTTGAACCTGGAGACTGGGTTTGGGTTCACATGCGCAAAGAGCGGTTTCCTGTACACCATCGATCTAAATTACTTCCTAGAGGCGATGGACCATTTCAAATTCTTGAGCGCATCAATGATAATGCTTACAAGATAGATTTGCCAGGTGAGTATTAAGTAAGTGCTACTTTTAATGTTACTAATTTAAGTCCTTTTCATGTAGGCGATGATTTGAGGACAAATCATTTTCAAGAGGAGGGGAATGATGAGAGCCATGATGGGAGCCAAGCTAGAAGGTGGAATGTAGATCCTCTTGAAGTGCCACCTAGACCGATCACAAGAACTCGAGCAAAACGATTCAAGGAAGCACTGAACGGGCTGATAAAGGATATCCAAGAAGCCGGAAAAGAGTAGAGCAACCATGAGAATGACCTTGCATTTGTACAAGTCATTCAAGGAGATCAAAGCTGCCGGCCTTGACAACGCTGGCTTAAACGCTGCCGGCCTTGACAATGCTGGCTTAAACGCTGCCGGCCTTGAACCGGTGTTGCAATTCGCGCGCGACAGAGGGACTACACCGGCATACTACACCGCCAGCCTATATACCCGACATACATCCTACGCCAGCTACTACGCCGCCTCCTACGCCGCCGGCTTTCATTGCCTGTTTTTTATTTTTCCGCGACTTTATTATGTTATGTCGTTTTGGGCTTTTGTTATTACGAGTTGTAGACCCTAATATAAGCTGCTAGGGTTAGAAAACAGAGGATAGAACACACATACAACATTGAATAACATATTTTGAGAGAATTCCTCTCTTGGTTCTCTAAAGAACTTCTCTTGAACTTATCGGGTTTCTTTCGTGGCGTTTAACCAGACTTATCAATCGGTCTTTCATCTCGATTGTTGCGTCAACAGAACATACCAAGGTTCTTGCCTCGTCTATAGGCAACGGGTCGTGGTTCCACTTTGATTGTTTGGCATCTTGGGTTGCAATTCCGAACGTATTGGTATTGGGTTTCGTCACATGTGGGTGTAGTTTGTATGACCATGAATAGGTGGTAACCCCTTTGGAATCTCCTCAGGGAAGACATCTTCAAAGTCGTGCACAATAGACACAACCACACTAGGCAAAGAGTTAAAAAGTTCGTTAGTATTCAAACAAGTTTCCTTAAAAACCAGCGACAACATGGGTTGCTTCATCACTAACGCTCTCCTCACTACACTCGCTCTTGCCACACAACTCTCCTTTTGCAAGGCTACACTCTCCTTTTCACTCACCACCAAAGTTGATTCCCCTCAACTTGGCCTCTCACACTCTTTCCAGCCTTCCTCTCTTTTTCCTTTTGATATTGACTTTTGTATTCCTTTTCTTTTTCTATGTCTTTTGCTCTCTCAATCTCCCTCTGTTTTTCACTCACCTTATATTTTGCAAAAGATTGTTGTAGCTGCAACTGATCCTCATACACCTGTTTAGGTGTTAAGGGTTTAAGATTATAGCTTTTGCTATGGTGAACAAGTGTATACTTGTTAGAAAAGCCATCATGAACAACCTTCTGTCAAACTACCATGGCTTCCCTAACAATACATGACATGCCTACATCGGCACTACATCGCATAACACCTCATCCTCATACCTACCGATGCGAAAAGCAATTAAGGCTTGCTTACTCACCTTAGTCTCGCCACTATCATTCAACCACTGCAATTTATATGGGCTAGGGTGTTTAATGGTCTTGAGCCCCAACCTCTCAACAATGAAAGTACTCACTACATTAGTGTAACTCCCCCCATCAATGATCAAATTGCAAATATGGTCACCTAGATAACATCTAGTATGAAAGATATTCTCTCGTTGCACCTCCTCGTCTTCCTTTACCTGCACATTCAAAGCTCACTTAATTACTACCACTAACTTCCCTGCTGCAGGCTCCTCGTCATCACTAGCATCCTCTAATGGAGGCATATCATCATCTTCACTATCCCCCTCAGTCTCATACTTACCATCATCGCGCAAAATCATAACACGTCTATTCGGACATTGACTAGCAATATGGCCTCTACCTTGGCATTTAAAACATTTAATGTCATGATTTCTAGGAGTAGAAGAATCAGGTTTACCTTGATTACCAGGAGTAGAACCTCCTTGCTTCTGCTCTCCTTTTGGCTTGGTGGGTAAAGACTTTTCTTCCTTCCTGCAATGGTTAGTCTTCTAAGTAGATGAACCAGCACCCTATTGAAACCGTGTTGTACTACTATCTTTCCTTCTGTGTTGGTTCTCAACCTTTATAGCCATGTGAACCATATCTTCCAATTCCACATAATGCTGCAATTCTACTACATTTTGGATCTCTCTATTCAACCCAGCAAGAAACCTAGCCATGGTAGCCTCTCTATCCTCCTCAACATTCGCTCTAATCATAGTAACCTCCATCTTCTTGAAATACTCATCCACACTTCGGCTTCCCTGCTTAAGAGTTTGCAATTTGTTGTGCAATTCGCGATAGTAGTAAGTAGGAACAAACCGCTTCTTCATCACCCTCTTCATCTCTTCCCAAGACTCAATGGGTGGTTTGCCATTCCTTCTTCTATTCAACATCAGTTGATCCTACCACACTATGGCATAATCTGATAACTCAGTGGCAGCAAGCATCACTTTCTTTCTCCCACTATAATTGTGATAATCAAACATCATCTCTACCTTTTTCTCCCATTCTAAGTATGCCTCGGGATCATTCTTCCCTTGGAAAGGAGGAATCTTCATCTTTATACTACTCAATTGATTATCCTCTCTATCCCTATCTCCTCTATCTTCCCAATCCCTAGTTCCTCTATTCCTACCACCATAACCTCTATAACTCCCGATAGAAGGTTCATCAAATTCATCATCAGAAATTTCATCTCCACCCCTTTGTCCTCTCTTAGAACAACTCTCCCTTTTACGCCCTTGAAAGACGTTTTTAGATTGCTCTAGTTTCTGCTCCACCGTCTCATGAATTTGTTCCACTCCCTCCTAAAACATTCTCTTCATCTCACCCCTCAACGCCTCAATCACTAACCTAGCATCAAACCTCCCCCTCTCACCTTCAGGAGAATGTTGCCTCGACATAGTTCCTGCAATGAAAGGTTAGTACTAGCACAAATATATATAGAATTAAACCTCACAATTCGCTCCCTCATGTGTTTCACTCAAAGAAGGATATCTCACAATCACTCGTGTATTCTCACAACAGAGATGTTATCAACTCACTAATCCCTCTTCTCAATTCTCTTGGAACAAATCCGAACTACACCAAATTCTTCCGTAGAATTCAAGAACAAACTCTCCGGGCTTGAATTTTCCTTTTTCTTTTTTTTTTTTGTTGTCTTTGTGTTCGTTCTTCTCTTTTTTTTTGTTTTTGTTTTTCATTCCTTTTTTTTTTTTTGTAAAAAGATTGATAGAATGAAACTACACTACTCAAGAGACAATTAACACTATGGACTTGAGTATGAAGCGATGGTAATACGAAACTTGATATGAACAATTGATATGAATGATTGGAGTTAGGGCTTTGATGTTACCTTTTGATACGCTCAGAACATATATATAAAATGGGAGCGTAAATTGCAGCAAGTGCACTGGTCGTATCAAGTAATAGAGTGGTGAAAAGTAAGGTTGCCGATCCCTCGAGGAACCAATAGAGTACTAGACCTATGGCAATTCTTATCAATATCTAGGAGATTAAAGAGGGGCTTTGAAATGTCTAAGCTAAAAATTTAACTTAAAGCAAATAAGGAGAATTTTATGAAGAATCTATCAATTATGAACGCGGGAAATTAGAATTCACCCTAGATCCATTAATCAAACTGCTACCATGTTATATCAACTAGTGGTTATAAGGTTATTCAAGTGAGTTTAGAAAATCCTTTTTAAGGATGTTAACCTTAACTTAATTAGTCGGCTTCCGCGTCTCCAATTAACCAAGGAATCAAAATTATGTTCATACACCTCCCGATGCTACAAACAACTAATGCCCTAAATCAATTAACCCTAATCCCTTAGTGATTAATTAACGAGAAACATTGCATTGCGCCTACCATAAACTCTAATTAAACCAATTATCTCAACTCCCGTATTGATAATCAATCTAATTAAGAATTCCTAACAAATCCTAATCAACTCCCGTATCAAAAGGATTTCTAACAATTATAATCAAAGACCAATTATAATTGAAATCAAAGGAATTGCAATCATGAATAATCCTAATAATTCCTAATCATATAACATGGCTATAATTATCCTTTTAACATTCTAGGGTTTCATCCAATTTCCCAAGGAAAAGACTTAGCAATTCATGGAGATAAAAACATGATTATGATTAAGGAGATTCGTGTAAAAGAAATCATATTCAATGGTTGGATCAAATGCTTGAATTGCATATCAGAAATGAAGTTCAGAAATCACCAATTCAACAATACAAATAATACCTTAATTGAAAGGAACTCCACAAATCCTTCACAAAGGATGATAATCTCCACGAAGATCACAAAGTTTTCTCCAAGATTTGATCTCCACAATTCTCCCTTAAAACTAGGTTAAAACTACTCTAAGAACACTAAAATTTGACAAAAGTTCCTCTCTAAATCGACATAAGACCTATATATATGCAAGGGGAGGCGAGAAGATGCAATTAAAACAAGAACGGTCCAAGGCCGGCAGCACGTTCTTTAAGCCGGCCATAAAGGCCGGCGACTTTAATCTCTCATTTGCCATCCTTCAATCTTTTCATGCTTCAATTTGTATGCAATCTCTCCAAATTGATTAAGCTTTGAACTCAAAGTCCTTCAACATCTGAAATATAAAAATAAACATGATTAAGTACCATTTCCTTGTGATTTCTCTAAAATCAATAATGAATACTTGCAAATTGCTTAATGAATTATGAGTAAAATATGCCTTTATCAACTCCCCTACACTTAAACTTTTGCTTGTCCTCAAGCAAAATAAAACCAGAAAGAAATCTATCCTAGAAAGTACAATTTTTTTTTTTATTATCATACAAACTTGAACATCTGTTATCTCTACTTCTAACTCACTACTTTATGATGCCCACCACTCAAACCAAACTGGGAATATGTGATTAGAGTACTATACTCAAAATTAACCAACTAATCTAGAGAAAAAAAACTTTAATCCAAGCGTTTAACCTAAGAATTCTTATTCCAAAAGTAGATATTCAGTCCTAAAGGAAAAACACCCATTTAAACTTCACTGGCAATTAGCAAGCATATGATCCTTTACATCACTTCTTTAAACAAGTCAACATAAAATGAAAGCATATGGTATCAATTCCTTTCCTAGATTTTCTCCCTTTTAATTAGAAGTCTTGTAGCTTGTTGATGAGCATTCACTAAAACTCTATCTTCTTTTTCTTTTTTTTTTTTTTTTTTTTCTTTTTCTTTTTTTTATTTTTTTTTTACTATAAAATAAGTTCGTGTATTGAACTTTTGCTTCTCCGCCCTTATCGCTATAGTGAGATCACTAATTCGGCACATCCCGGGCTCATCACCCAAGTGACCAGGTTTTAAAGGGACCCCATCGAACTCTCCCTCACTCTAGCATTCAAGTTTAGATACTCTTAACTCAATTACCTGAGTCATTAGAGTAATGCAACTTATTTCATTTGAATTCTATACAGAATTAAGACTTTTTTATAAGGGATCACTAAGTGAGGAGTTTCCCTTACCTCTTTTATTAGATGTTGAAAAGCTTTCAAAGCAACTTTCAAGAAGATACACTAGCTAGAAAAGAGACCCGAAGTACACCTGTTTATCTTTCACAAGAGGACTCAATAGACTCTTAAACTTCAAATTATAAGGCTAAAAACTAGGTAAATTTGATTTCTAAAGATTTTATTTATTAATTTTAACTAAGTACAAGAATCACAACAGTGGTGAGTAGGGCATAATAATGAGTTATTATTTTTAATAAATCAAAAACAGATGCAAAAGGCTTTCATTTTTTATTTTTTGTATAATCTCTAGATTTCCATCAAAAGTTTTGAAAAAAATTGGCCTAAAAATTATCAGATAACTCAGGGACAAATACAGTTCATGATAATGGAAGAGTATGATCATCAAAGCACAGAACAGGCAATACTCATCTCAACTTTAATACCTACATTCCCTTCCCCACACTTAAGAATAGACAGTATCCACACTGTCTCACATCAATGCAAATAACAAAATAGGAAGGAAATAAGAAAAAAAAGGAACTAGTACTCCCCTGGTATAACATGTAGAAGCCATATTTAAATTCCATCAAAGTTGAACTTGGAGAGATTGGTCCTTGTGAACATTCACCTTGCATTTTCCTAAAAATAATTAAAAGAAAACCAACAAAACACAATAAAGTAAACATAAATATAGGCTGCCTCCCATAGAGCGCTTGTTTTATAGTCATCAGCCTGACTATCAGGGTTTGTCATCTCAGCTTAAATCAAGGAGTTTAAACAACTCCTTCAATACCATCATCTTCAGATTTGGATTCCAAGCTTCCTTCCATGGTATGGTGCCCTTCTTTTCAGCTTCCACCAATGTTTTGTAGGTGGATATCAATAAACTTACCTGCTGGATGTCTGCCCTTGACCACCCCAGGATTTCCCTATATTCATCCAACTGGCCTTGAATCTGCTGCTGCAATTCTCTTGTCATAGGCGCTGGATTAATGTGAGGCCATGGATTTCCTGAATTCAAACACTCATAATAAAACAATTGATTAGAAAAGACATTAGGTTCAAGTGTCTGCATGGGCATTAGTGTCGGCACTGGTGGCTTCTCATAGTGGTCTGTCTTCTCAAAAGCAACAACATTTTCAGTCTGGGGTACTTGCTTACAGCCTTTGTTTTCTTGCTCATCCTCATCCCCCCAATCATCTATCTCATTCAAGACAGCTTCAAGAATGGTTTGCCCTACATCTTCCTCCACATCATTGTTAGTAATTTCACCCTCAGCAGATATGTTAGAATACATTGCTTTCTCATTAGACAAAAACACAGGATCATACATATCAAATGTTACCTGGTCATCTAGTGCTCTAAGGGTGAGCTTACCTTGTCCTAAATCAATTAGAGCTTGACCTGTGGCTAGGAATGGTCTACCCAAAATGAGTGGAATGTCCTCATCTTCTTCCACATCCAGTATGACAAAGTCCACTGGAAATATGAATTTATCGACCTTGACTAAGACATCCTCCACTGTACCCTTGGAAAACCTTAAGCTCTTATCAGCTAGCTGCACAGTGATTGGTCTCCTCTTGCACTTTTGTGGCTCTATTCCAAGCTTCCTAAAAATTGAAAGTGGCATTAAATTAGTACTTGCACCAGAATCAATCAAAACATTCTCAAAATCAATATTACCAATGGTGCAAGGGATATTGAAACTTCCCTGATCTTTTAGCTTTCTAGGTAGCTAAGCAGATTTCTTCTCTATGATAGCTGAACTCTCGCCAAGAAGCATTACTTTCTCAACACTCTCCATGGATCTTTTGTTAGAGAGCAGCTCTTTCATGAATTTGGCATAGGATGGAATTTGCTTCAAGGCCTTAAGAGAGGTATATTGATTTGAAGCCCTTTAAATATGTCACAAAACCTGGCAAACTGGGCTTCCAACTCCCTCTGCTTGAGTCTTCCTAGGAAGGGGTTAGGTGGAACATAAGGCTGCAACACTGGTGTTTTAGATGTGAGTTCCTCCTCCTTCTACTTACCTTTCTCTAGATCTTTCTCTTTAATTTTTACCTGCCTTTCAGCTTTCTTCACCTCCCTACCACTCCTTAGCATGATGGCATTGACATGATAGGTGTTCTCCTCAGTTTTGCTAGGCAAAGACCCTGAGGGTCTAATACTTAGCTGCTGTGCAATTTGACCGAGTTGACCCTCTAAGTTTCTAATAGAAGCTTGTTGGTTTTGCAGGAAGGTGTCAGTCTTTTGCATGTAGCTCCTCATGAGCTCTTCCATCTGAGTGGGGTGTTGTTGAGAATAGGCATTCTGAGTAGAGGCTTGTTTGGGAAATCTAGGGGGCGGGTTAAGTGCTTGATTCTCATTCCTCCATGAGAAGTTTGGATGATTGTGCCACCCAGGATTGTATGTATTCGAATATAGTCCTTGAGTACCTCTCTGGAAGTTGCCTACAAAGTTTACCTGCTCTCCACTAGATGGAGCTGATGACTTTCCAGCCATGCACTTACTAGCTGAGTGAGGTCCTGAGCAAATTTCACAACTAGAAGATGGATTAGCATTAAAAGAATTTGAAGAGGCGAGTCTACTTACCTGAGTGGTGAGGGCAGCTATCTGAGCAGTCAACTGAGCCATACTAACATTGTCATTCATTGAAGCTACTCTTGTACCACTTCTCTCAGTTTGCCAATTGTGTGCACTAGAGGCCATCTCTTCTATCAATGCACTGGCCTCTAAGTAAGTTTTTCCCATTAGTGCACCCCCAGCTGCAGCATCCACAAGAGACCTCAATGTCTCATCCAGACTCAAGTAAAAAATCTCAATAAGGAGATTGTCTGGTAAACCATGATGTGGGCATTTTCTCGTTGCTTCCTTGAATCTCTCCCATGCCTCATAAAGTGATTCGCCACTAAACTTTGCAAAGTTAGTGATATCACTTCTTAGTTTGGCAGTCCTAGCTGGTGGGAAGAATCTCCTCAAGAACTTGATTGATAGGTCTTCCCAGGTAGTGATAGATCCCTAGGGCAATGAATAAAACCAAGCTCTAACTTTATCCCTTAATGAGAAAGGGAAAAGCTGTAGTCTTATGGCATCATCAGTGACACCATTCTACTTGACAATGTTGGTGTATTGAAGAAACCCAGCAAGATGATCATCAGGGCTCTCATTTGAATACCCTCCAAACTGACTCGATTGCACCATTTGAATGAGTGCCGGTTTAAGCTCAAAATTGTTGGCTTGTATAGTTGGTCTAACAATGGGTGGTTCCTGAATCCTAGGAACAGAGAAATCTCTAAGTGCTCGCTGAACACCCTGAATCTGACAGTTATCCTCATTCGCCATCTCTTCTACTTGTTCTCTATACTTGTTGTCTCTTCTAATCTGGCGTAGAGTACGTTCAATCTCAATATCGAAAGGTAGGAGATTAGCACTCCTACTCTTGCGCATGTAACACTTGCAAAGAGACCAAAAGCCAAGAAAAACGTAAAATTGCACCTAGACTACCAATAGAATTACGAAATCTAATATCTATTAGTTCCCCGGCAACGGCGCCAAAAACTTGATACGCTCAGAACGTATATAAAATGGGAGCGTAAATTACAGCAAGTGCACTGGTCGTATCAAGTAATAGAGTGGTGAAAAGTAAGGTTGTCGATCCCTCGAGGAACCAATAGAGTATTAGACCTATGGCAATTCTTATCAATATCTAGGAGATTAAAGAGGGCTTTGAAATGTCTAAGCTAAAAATTTAACTTAAAGCAAACAAGGAGAATTTTATGAAGAATCTATCAATTATGAACGCGGGAAATTAGAATTCACCCTAGATCCATTAATCAAACTGCTACCATGTTATATCAACTAGTGGTTATAAGGTTATTCAAGTGAGTTTAGAAAATCCTTTTTAAGGATGTTAACCTTAACTTAATTAGTCGGCTTCCGCGTCTCCAATTAACCAAGGAATCAAAATTATGTTCATACACCTCCCGATGCTACAAACAACTAATGCCCTAAATCAATTAACCCTAATCCCTTAGTGATTAATTAACGAGAAACATTGCATTGCGCCTACCATAAACTCTAATTAAACCAATTATCTCAACTCCCGTATTGATAATCAATCTAATTAAGAATTCCTAACAAATCCTAATCAACTCCCGTATCAAAAGGATTTCTAACAATTATAATCAAAGACCAATTATAATTGAAATCAAAGGAATTGCAATCATGAATAATCCTAATAATTCCTAATCATATAACATGGCTATAATTATCCTTTTAACATTCTAGGGTTTCATCCAATTTCCCAAGGAAAAGACTTAGCAATTCATGGAGATAAAAACATGATTATGATTCAAGGAGATTCGTGTAAAAGAAATCATATTCAATGGTTGGATCAAATGCTTGAATTGCATATCAGAAATGAAGTTCAGAAATCACCAATTCAACAATACAAATAATACCTTAATTGAAAGGAACTCCACAAATCCTTCACAAAGGATGATAATCTCCACGAAGATCACAAAGTTTTCTCCAAGATTTGATCTCCACAATTCTCCCTTAAAACTAGGTTAAAACTACTCTAAGAACACTAAAATTTGACAAAAGTTCCTCTCTAAATCGACATAAGACCTATATATATGCAAGGGGAGGCGAGAAGATGCAATTAAAACAAGAACGGTCCAAGGCCGGCAGCGTTCTTTTAAGCCGGCCATAAAGGCCGGCGACTTTAATCTCTCATTTGCCATCCTTCAATCTTTTCATGCTTCAATTTGTATGCAATCTCTCCAAATTGATTAAGCTTTGAACTCAAAGTCCTTCAACATCTGAAATATAAAAATAAACATGATTAAGTACCATTTCCTTGTGATTTCTCTAAAATCAATAATGAATACTTGCAAATTGCTTAATGAATTATGAGTAAAATATGCCTTTATCACCTTTCTCAAACTGAACTGATGTTTAACAAACCTAGCCTCTGATACCAAACTGATATGAACCACGCCTACGTGTGATGAAACCCTATACCAATACGTTTGAAATTGCAACCAAGATGCCAAAACAATCAAAAGTGGAACCGCGACCCGTTGCCTATAGATGAGGCAAGAACCTTGGTATATTCTGTTGACGCCACAATCGGGATGAAAGGCCGATTGATAAGTCGAGGTTGAACGCCATGGAAGAGAACCGATAAGCTCAAGAGAAGTTCTTTAGAGAACCAAGAGAGGAATTCTCTCAAATTGTGTTATTCAATGTTGTATCTAAGTTCTATCTGTGTTTTTCTAACCCTAGCAGCTTTTAATAAGGTTTACAATTCGTAAAACAAAAGCCCAAAACGACATAACATAATAAAGTTGCGGCAAAATAACAAGCAGGCATTGTACGCCGGCGGCGTAGTAGGCGGCGTATAGCCGGCGTAGGATGTACGCCAGGTATATAGGCTGGTGGCGTAGAAGGCCAGCGTAGTCCCTCTGTCACTCTCTAATTGCAATGCCGGTTCAAGGCCGGCAACATTTAAGCTAGCGTTGTCAAGACCGGCAGCTTTGATCTCCTATGCTTTGATCTCCTTGAATGACTTGTACAATGCAAGTTCATTCTCTGTTACTCCAACCTTCCGGCTTCTTGGACATCCTTTACAACCATTAAGTGCTTCCTTGAATTGTTTCGCTTGATTCTTGTTCATTCTCATGGTTGCTCCAATCCTTTCCGGCTTCTTGGACATCCTTTATCAACCCATTAAGTGCTTCCTTGAATTGTTTCGCTTGAGTTCTTGTGATTGGTCCAAGTGGCACTTCAAGAGGGTCCACATTCCACCTTCTAGCTTAGCTCCCATCATGGCTCTCAAAGTAAAACCTATAAAGGTAGTTTGCTAGAAATGCGAAAAAGGACATTATCCTAAAGAGTGACTATACTTAAGGGGAAAATGTTTTTGTTGTAGCTCAAACGATCATAAAGTCTTGAATTGCCTGTGGGAAAATTTCACGATATGCTTTGTGTGCGGATAGCCAAGGCATATGGCTAATATCTATCCTAAGAGAGACTAAGGACCTAAGGTGAAGGTTATAGCACCCTAAACTATACTGGGAAGGCTAAGCAATCGACCAAGCTAGAAAAGAGCTAATACCCAAGTCGCAAATGCTTGAGTATTTGCTATGAAGGGCATGGATGCAAGGGAATAGGCGAATGAAGAGTCTAGACAATACCAAGCTATTGATCTAGCAGCCATGGAATATACTGAAGAAGGAGATGTCGTAATAGGTATGTTAAGATCCACTTTATCTATATGCGATATCTTGTATAGGAAACTTAAATAGAAGATTAGTTAGAAGAGCTAAAAAGGTATAAGAGATTTACTATTAAAAGACATAATTAAGTGCTATGTAATTAATAGGATCTGTTTTAATTGTGCTCAACCAACATTGGTTCTCTTCAACATGGGAGCCACACATTCTTTTATAAGCTTGATTGACGAGGATCAACTAGCATCTAAGAGAATAGAACCAAAATCTCAAGATCCATTGCAAGGTATTAGAGGCCCAATGACCCGAGCTAGAGATAGGAGGATGAATGACGCTTTACAAGGATTAGTCATGGACTTACAAACTAAGGAATCAAATTATACTAAAGGAGAACTAAAACCTATCAATTTGATTCACATTCCTATAGAGGGATGTAAGGATTTGGAAGTCTTAGAATAGATACATTTTTATTGAACCGAAAAAGGGAACAAGTATTTTCGGTTTTGGTTATTTGTTATGTTTTATTGTATTTTCTTGGTTTGTACATTAGAATAATTTGTTATAAGTTGTGGTCAATAGGAAGATAAGACCATGTGCTATGTTAAGGAACTTAGGTTATTATTTTTTTGTTTGTGTGATATCTTTATATCACCGAAGAGAGGGGATGACAAAAGATATACATTGAATATTGAAAACACATCTTTTCTTTGAAAAAAAAAAAAAAAAAACCTCTTTTGTTCTTTAAGAAAGAACTCCATGGATTTTTCTTCAACCGAATTGCTTGGGGAAAATTCTTTTGATAACTTAGGTTTCAGTCAACATCTGTGATTGGGGTCTAGTTCCGTTCTACTTGTTTAAGACATTCCTTAGGATTTGATTTCAATTACAAGCATCGAGTTCTAGGTTTAACATACCTAAGGTTTGCGCATCATTTGGTATTAGTGATAGGAATAAAAATCCGACAAGACCTATCATTAGGGCAAGAACTGAAGGATTTCAAATCTTGGCATTGAGGGACCATTTTGAGCAGATTGACCCCGGAATTATTTATATATTAACCTCTTTTCTATTATTGTTGTATTGTGTTCCAACAGGCACACTTATCATATTCTATAGGGTAATGGACAAACTCTCTCAGACTCAGCTTGTGGGTTATCCATGGACCGACCTGAACCGGCGATGAGCTGGGCCGATGGATCCTATAGAAGACCGGCATCTAGAAGAGAATTTCTTTTATATATTTCTTCTTTTATAAACTATTTTTGGTTGTATTTGGTTTTGGGACACTTTTATTTCTTTGTAACTTTCATTTAGGGTTAGCTACCTTAAAAGTGGCAAACTTGTAATTTTGAGCACTTTTTAACCCTAGAAGTAGCAAGTATAAATACTTGCTTAAGAGAGGGTTTGAGGAGATCATTTTTGCAGAATATACACCTCTTTTCACGTGTGAATTAGGGTTCATACCTTGGTTCCAACTCTTATCAATTTCAATTCCAAGACTTGAAATTGTGGCGAGTGCAACATCTTGAAATTGTGAGTTATATCAATTTCATTTTGTTGTGATTTCTTTTCTTCTCTAGTGTGTTGTATCTAGGGTTGAATTGAGATAGTTCTTGGTCAGATTTACTTGTTGTTATCCACGAATTCTTGTGATTATTTGAAGGAATTATCAAGTTGATTCAATTCATCTTTAAGGATTTCCTTGTTAACGTGATTTTCACCATTGGAAAAGGGATTGTTTTGTTACGGTTTTCTTTTATCAAATTGAGGCTTCATTTGCATGGATTATATGAAATTAGAGTGTTGTTAGAAGCCATTTCCATTGTGGTATTCAGATTGTATCATTAGTTGTTTGAATTTCATCATTTCATCATTAGGTTTCATTCGAAAAGTGCCATTTTTTGATCCGATTTTGCTTAGACTTGAGATATCTTTTCTTAAGTCTTTTGGATGTGCTTTTAAGAGTGATTAGGCACATCAATTAGAGCTTCAGTTTCTTAAATCAAGTAACCTTTATCTTTGTTAAATTATTTGTTTACTCAATTCCATATTTCTTATTTATACCCTAGAATTCGTATAAAAAAAGAATTCGATTCGGTTAAAGAAATCCATTGATGACCAACAACAACCATTGTTATCTTAGTTCATTGAAATTCAAGTTGTGATTCATTCTTGTTCTATCTTTGAGAATTACGTATAAAAAAAATTCATATTCGGCCATGAAAAAAGATCCAATTGCCGAAAATCACAAGATAAATTCTTGTTTTGGCAAATCACAAATCAATTGTTACAATATACTTTCCAATTCTTTCTGTAACACATATCTTTGTCCTTCCAATTTTGCGTTCGAATTGCATTCATACTCATTGACATGTTCGGTGCAAATTTTGATTCATTCAATTTTTGTGATAGGGATTATTTTGACTTGTGTTTCCAAATTGGTAGTGAGTAAATTTTTTCATATCAATTAGAATTGTAGTTATTCTCCATTGTTTGTCGTGACTTAGAACCAACAAGTAATCAATAGATTTTACCTTAGTGATTACATTGACGAGGTTTCCAATCCAAGTTCATATGAAAGAATTGTAAGAGCGGGTTGTGAGGACATTCTTGTTGAAAGATAAACACGAGTGGATTATGAGAGAATTAGTATTTGAGAGCAATACACGAGTGAGTTATGAGAAACATATTATAAATTGTGTTACTAATTATTTTCTTGATTGTAGAGATATGTTGGGACAAAACACAATTGGAGATGATAATGGTGGACGGGAGAATCAGATGATGTTTGTGGCGTTGATGGGGGAGATGAAGAGGATCTTGAGTGTTGGCTTAAACAAATCCATGAGAGGATGGATAAGATAGAAAGAAGTAGGGAACCATCTAGCAGTACCACTGTCAGGCGAGGTACGAGTAGAACCTTGAGGGGAGGGATTAGGATAGAAGAAGGTGAGGAAACTAATTTTGGTAGGTATAATTATGTAAGGGAGAGAGGGAACACCTAGAGGCGAGGCAGTAACTTAGAAGTATTAAGATGAAGATACCCTTGTTTTAAGGGAAAAATCATCCAAAATTGTACTTGGAGTGGGAGAGAAAGATGGATCATGTATTTAAATGCCAAAACTATTTTGAGGAGAAGAAGGTTAAATTGGCTGCAGTGAAATTTTCAGATTACGTTAGTGTGTGGTAGGATCAGTTGGTACGTAATAGGCATAGGTATAGAGAAAGATCTGTTAGTACATGGGATGAGATGAAAACTATCATGCAGAAACAGTTTGTCCCGAGTCACTATCAAAGGGATTTACTCAAGAAATTTTAGGGATTGACATAAGGGTCTAAGAGTGTAGAGGACTATTATAAGGAGATGGAGATAGCCATGATTAGAGCCAAAGTGGAAGAAGATGATGAGGCTACAATGGCTAAGTTCTTCAATAGGCTGAATAGGGAGATTGGTGACATGGTGGACTTACATCATTATTTAGATATAGAAGAATTATTGTATAGGGCGATCAAGGTGGAGCAACAATTGAAGTATGAGAGCAATCCAAGGTCTAGGGTAACTTCTAGCTCTTCATGGAAGTCCAATTGGAAGAAGAATCTTATAGATTCGAAGCCTAAAGAGGACGTGATGGCTAAGAGTCCAATTACTACATTTAAAGTTAAAACTGACACTAAACCATCTTCTAGAACTAGAGATATTAAATGTTTCAAGTGTCAAGGATTTAGACATATTGCATCTCAGAGCCTAAATCAAAGGGCTATGATTATTCATGATGATGGAGATGTGGAGAGCATCAGCTCTGAGGAGGATGATGTGTCACCGTCAGAGGAGTATGAGGATGTTGATTTAGAGGGACTCGTGAGTAGAGAGTTATATGTCACTAGGCGAATACTTAGTGTTCAACTGTAGGAGAATGGTGAAGGGATCCAACGTGAACATATCTTTCATACATGGTGTCATGTATAAAAAAAAGTATGTAGTTTGATCATTAATAGTGGCAGTTGCACTAACATTGCTAGCACTTTATTGGTTGATAAGGTGTAGTTGAAAGCTGTAAAGCATCCAAAGCCATATCGATTATAGTGGTTGAATGAATGTAGGGAAGTGAAGGTGACTAAGCAGGTTCTTATAGCCTTCTCCATAGGGAGTTATAAAAATGAAGTGATGTGTGATGTGGTTCCTATGCAGGCTAGTCACCTATTTCTAGGGCGACCATGGCAATTTGATAGGAAGGTGAAGTACGATGGATAAAAGAACCAATATTCTTTTGTTCTAAATAAAAGGAAGGTGGTTCTAACCCCACAGAAACCATGGGAAGCTTGTGAGGATTGTAAAAGAATTCTGAGAGAAACATGTGAGCGTGCGAGAGAAGAGTGAGAAGAAAGGGAAAAGTGAGAAATAAACACTAGTGAGCAACGAGGGAAAAGATTTTGAAACATAGAGAGGAGAGAATATCGTGAGAAAAAGTGAGGTCAAGAGTACAATGTTGGTAAAGCAACAACTACTTGTACTTATGTACAAGAATTTATATTTTACTAATACTGACCTTAACCCTTTATTACCTAATATGGTGGTGTCTTTATTACAGGAATATGAAGGGTCTACCTCCACTATAAGGTATCAAGCACCAAATTGATTTCGTACCAGGCTTATTTATTCCTAATCAGCCAGCATACCGAACTATTCTTGAAGAGGCTAAGGAAATTCAGAGGCAGGTTGATAGATTAATGGAGAAGGGATTTGTTAGAGAAAGCCTTAGCCCATGTTTAGTGCCTGTCATACTAGTCCTAAAGAAGGATGGAACGTGGCATATATGTGTCGACTATAGGGCAATAAACAAAATAACATTTAAGTACATGCATCCTATTCTTAGGCTAGATGACATGCTTGATGAATTGCATGGTGCACATTTATTTTCTAAAATTGACCTAAAAAATGGCTATTATCAAATTCGTATGAAAGAAGGGGATGAATGGAAAACAACATTTAAAGCTAAACATAGATTATATGAATGGATGGTAATGCCTTTCAAGCTAACAAACGCACCTAGCACTTTCATGGGATTAATGAATCACATTCTACATCATTTTATTGGAAAGTTTGTGGTCATCTATTTTGATGACATTTTAATTTATAGCAGGACATTAGATGTTCATTTTCAGCACCTACAGTGTGTGTTTAATGTTTTGAGGGTAAACCAATTACTTGGCAATTTAAAGAAGTGCACTTTTTGTATGGAAACCGTGGTTTTTCTTGGTTTTGTTATAGGTGTAGATGGGATAGCTGTAGATGAGGAAAAGGTGAAGGTGATCCAGGAGTAGCCAACACCCAAGACTCAAATGAAGTCAGGAGCTTCGTTGGATTAGCAAGTTTTTACATGAGGTTTTTGAGGTATTTCGGTTCCATCGCTACTCCTCTAAATGATCTTGTTAAGAAGAATGCCGAATTTAAGTAGACTGAAGTGCATGAGTAGGCATTCCATACATTGAAAGGTAAGTTAACTAACACACCTTTATTAGTATTACCTAATTTTGAGAAAGTATCTGAGATAGAATGTGATGCTTTTGGGAAAGTTATTAGTGGTGTGTTAATGCAGGATTCCAAACCAATAGCGTACTTTAGTGAGAAACTTAACGGTGCTACTTTAAATTACCCTGTGTATGATAAGGAGTTGTATGCCCTAGTAAGGACCTTATAAACGTGGCAGCATTACTTATGGCCTAAGGAGTTCATCATTCATTCCGATAACAAGAGTCTAAAGTATCTGAAGACACAAGGAAAGTTGAATAAGAGGCATGCTAAGTGCTTAGAGTTGATTGAGACCTTTCCATACATGATTAAATACAAACAAGGTAAGGAAAACGTGGTGGTCGATGCTCTATCAAGAAGGCACTCTCTTTTGACTTCTTTACATACTAAGCTGCTAGGATTTGAATGCATAAAAGACTTGTATGAACATGATGCTAACTTCGGTCAAATTTAGGTTGCTTGTTCTGAATTTGGATATGCGGACTTCTATAGGCGTGTTGGGTATTTGTTCAAAAAAGATAAGTTATGTGATGCAGACTCAGTATGCTCTGAAACCAAATGATTCAAAAACGGATTCAAATTCCTTCACACAAACCAAATCGTTAATAACAATCAAATGTCACAAATTTTTAGGGTTTTCTAGATTTTGGTACTAACGAATAAAATCAAAGATATAGATAAAATCACCAATCTATAGATGCCAAGATTGATAAAATTAAACTGATTCACAATCAAATCATAGAATGATAGAGATCATGTTCTATAAATCAATCACTATGGTTAAAGAATTCTAAGAATTCAATAATGATGCTCACCACAAATTCTATAGAACCAAGAATTTGATAAGAACAACAAGCATAAAGAGAAAAATCAATTCCCAATATTCACAAATATCCAAAGAAGATTCACACCGCTCAAGTGTCTCTATTTTACAACAAAAAATAGCATTCCCCTCCAAAAAAAACCTAACGACGCCTATTTATATCATCCTAAAAAATTTGTGCAAAACCATTCAAGGTCAAAGGCTTAAGTACATAGGCCGGCACCCAAAGGTTGGCGCCCTTTATTTAGGCCGGCACCAAGGTGGCCTTCATTTAGGCTAGTGGCCTTGAAGCTAACTCGGCCGACCGGTTTAAGGCTAGCCGAACTTCGCCTTAGGTCCTCCTGACGCTTACGTCCTCCTTTTTTTGGACCCCGCACTGCCACCTAGAGCTCGGATTGACTTGTATTCTTTGGCGCTCGTATCTTAGCTCTTGGAATCGTATCATTATGTGTACCAAAAAGTTCCATACGTGAATTGTTGATGAGGGAGACGCATGGGGCTAGTTTAATGGGACACTTTAGTGTTAGAAAAACTTTGGACGTTTTGCATGAACATTTTTATTGGCTTAAAATTAAGCATGATGTACGAACTGTGTGTGATAAGTGCATTGCATGTAGGAAGGCTAAGTCCAAAGTGATGCCCTATGGGGAATATCTTCCATTGCCTGTGCTTAATCAGCCTTGGATTAACATCTCTATGGATTTCATATTAGGTTTACCACGATCTCAAAGTGGCAAAGACAACATATTCGTTGTTGTTGACAGGTTTAGTAAGATGACTCATTTCATTGCCTATTCTAAAACTAATGATGCATGACATATTACAGATTTGTTCTTTAGGGAGATTGTATGGTTGCATGGTTTGCCTAAATCCACTATAAGTAATAAGAATGTAAATTTTTTTAGCCATTTTTGGCGTACTTTATGGAATAAGATAGGCACTAAATTATTGTTTTCCACTGTTGCACATCCTCAAACTGATAGTTAGATGGAAGTAATCAATAGGACACTTTCAACATTATTGCATGCTATGCTTCATAAGAACTTGAAACAATAGGAGACATGCTTACTTTATCTAGAATTTGCATATAATAGGATAGTACATTCTACTACATCATATTCTCCATTTGCGGTTTTATATGTTTTTAATCCCATAACCCCATTGGATATATTGCCTTTACCTATTAATGAGTTTTTTGATCTTGATGGAGCAAAAAAGGTAGAATTTGTTAGGGAAATATATGCTCAGGTTCGAGCAAACATTGAGAAGAAAAACGAGCACTATGCTCATCAAGCTAATAAGGGACATGTCAAAACCATGTTTCATCCAAGAGATTAGGTTTGGGTACATTTGAGGAAGGAAAGATTTATAGAGCAATGGAAGTCTAAATTGCATCCAAAGGGAGATGGTCCTTTCCAACTAGTGGAGCACATCAATGATAATGCTTACAATATTGATTTGCCAAGTCACTATGGTAATATGAGCGCAACTTTTAATGTTTCTAATCTTATTCTTTATGGTGCATGTAATTCGAGGACAAATCTTTTCGGGGAAGGAGGGAATGATGATGATCAACGAACATCTAAGAGGACGAAACTAAAATCCCAAGATCTATTGCAAGGTATTGGAGGCCCAATGACCCGAGCTAGAGTTAAGAAGATAAACGATACTTTACAAGGATTAGTCATAGACTTACAAACTAAGCAATCAAATTACACTAAAGGAGAGCCAACACCTATCAATTTGATTCACGTTTCTATGGTAGGATGCAAGGATTTCAAAGTCTTAGAATAGAT
Source organism: Laguncularia racemosa (assembly GCA_037954665.1). Lineage (NCBI taxonomy): Eukaryota > Viridiplantae > Streptophyta > Magnoliopsida > Myrtales > Combretaceae > Laguncularia > Laguncularia racemosa. The sequence goes on from JBBMOL010000224.1 coordinate 805,269, forward strand.
GCATTTTTATTAAACTAAAAAAGGGAATAAGTATTTTCGATTGTGGTTATTTGTTATGTTTTATTGCATTTGTTTGGTTTATACTTTAGAATAAATAGTTATAAGTTGTGGTCAATAGGAAGATAAGACCGGATGCTATGTTAGGAAACTTAGGTTATTATATTTTTGTTATGTGATATTCTTATATCACCGAGGAGAGGGGGAGGCAAGAGATATACATCATTGAATATTGAAAACACATCTTTTCTTTGAAAAGAAAAAAAAAAAAACCCTATCTTATTCTTTGAGAAAGAACTCTATGGATTTTTCTTCAATTGAATTGCTTGGGGAAAATTCTTTTAATAACTTAGGTTTCAGTCAACAGGTGTGATTGGGGTTTAGTTTTGTTCTACTTGTTTGAGTCGTTTGTTGGGATTTGATTTCATTTACAAGCGTCGAGTTCTAAGTTTAACATACCTAAGGTTTGCGCATCATTGACTGTAGCTCAACAATAGAAATTGGAAGTTTAACCTTCTTCGAAGATCTTGAGAATTAGCACTCCTATAAGAGAAAAAGGCCATCACCAAGGAAATTGTGAGAGAATGTCTAATTGAAATACAAGGAAGAAATATGCCTACGAGTTTGATAATTTTATCATTGAGAGGTTATGTAGTGATTCTAAGAATGGATTGGTTATCAAAGCACTTTGCTAATGTAAATTGCAAAAATAAGGAAGTGCGATTCAGTAGGCCAAGAGCGGAGACTATCGTATATCGAGGGCAATTAAGGAAAAATCTAGGAACTTCCACTAACGTATTATAAGAAAAAGGAGAATACCTTCAAAACTAGAGCACATGCGTAGTAAGTTTAATGGAGATAGAGAAAGGATCACTATGATTGGAGGCAATAACAGTTATCAATGAATTTCCTAAGGCGTTTCCTAAAGAATTACTAAGACTACCACCATTGAGAGAAATGGATTTTATGATTGAAGTGAAGCCTAGTACGGAACTAATCTCAAAAGCACCCTATTACATGGCCCAAATTGAGTTGAAAGAATTGAAGAAACAGTTATAAGAATTGATCAAGAAGGGATTCATTTACCTAAGTGTATCACCTTAGGGATCTCCAATGTTGTTCGTCAAGAAGAACGATGGATCTATGTGATTATGCATTGATTATTGAGAATTGAACAAAATAACCATCAAGAATAAATAACTATTGCCAAGAATTGATGATCTATTCAATTAGTTGTGAGGAGCAAGTATCTTCTCTTAGATAGATTTACGATCCGGATACCATCAACTGAAGATCAAGTTAGAAGATATACTTAAGATTGCCTTCCAAACACGATATTGTCATTACGAATTTCTAGTAATGTTGTTCGGGTTAACAAATGCTCCGGCTGCATTCATAGACCTCATGAACAGAATCTTCAAGTCATTTTTTGATAAATTTGTAGTGGTTTTTATCGACGATATCCTGATTTATTGTAGGACCTCACTAAAGTACGAAGAACACTTGAGGATTACCTTAGGATTACTAAAGGAACATCAATTGTACACCAAATTTTCAAAGTGTGAGTTATGGATGAATCAATTGGCATTCTTGGGACATATTATATCGGGAGAAGGTGTCATAGTAGATCCAACTAAGATAGAAGCTATAGTCAATTGGAAATAACCTACTACAGTTACGGAAGTGAGGTGTTTTCTTAGGTTAGCTGGATACTATAGAAGGTTTGTGAAGAACTTTTCCCAAATTTTAAAGCCAATAACTAAATGATAGGAATAAAAATCCGACAAGACCTATCATTAGGGCAAGAACTAAAGGAATTCGAATTCTAGCGATGAGGGCCCATTTTGAGCAGATCGACTCCGGAATTATTTATAAATTAACCTCTTTTCTATTATTCTTGTATTGTGTTTTCCAACAGGCACACTTATCATATTTCATAAGGCAATGGACAAACTCTCTCAGACTCAGCTTGTGGGTTATCCAAGGACCGACCTGAACCGGCGATGAGCTGGGCCGATGGATCCTATAGAAGATTGGCATCTTGAACACCATTTCTTTTATATATTTACTCTTTTATGAACTATTTTGGTTGTATTTTGGTTTTGGGAAACTTTTATTTCCTTGTAATTTTCATTTAGGGTTAGCCACCTTAAAAGTGGCAAACTTGTAATTTTGAGCACTTTTTAACCGTAGGAGTAGCAAGTATAAATACTTGCTTAAGAGAGGGTTTGAGGAGGCTTATTTTTTCAGATTAAACACTACCTTTCACGTGAGAATTAGGGTTCCTAATTTTCATCTAAACTCTTATCAATTTCAATCCCAAGAGTTGAAATTGTGGCGAGTGCAACATCTTGAAATTGTGAGTTATATCAATTTCATTTTGTTGTGATTTCTTTTCTTCTCTACTGTGTCATATCTAGGGTTGAATTGAGATAGTTCTTGGTTAGAAATACATCTTATTGTTCACGAAATATTGTGTTTATTTGAAGTACTTAGCAATTGGATTCAGATCATCATTGAAAAATCCACTTGAAAACGTGTTCTTCTCTATTGGAAAGGAATTCTTATAATTGAGGTTTTCTTTTGAATTTGTGGATTTTTTGCGTGGATTATATGAGATTAGAGTGTTGTTAGAAGATATTATCATTGTGGTTTTATAATTATATCATTGGATATTTGGATTTCATCATATCTTCATTAGGGTTCACGTGAAAATTGCCTTTTGTGGATCCGATTTTGCCTTGACTTGAGATGGTTTTTCTTAAGTCCTTTGATTGTTCTTCTAAGTGGATTTAGGCACATCATCTTTTTGGTACCAGAGCTTGTGGTTTTGAGAAGGGATTATGTGATTTTGAATTTTGGAAATTTAGGGTTCATGTTCTTACATCATCAATTCCAAAATTGAGGGTAAATTGAAATTGTTGTTGTAGTTGTTTGAAGTGGAGTGAATTGTCTTTAGTAGGAGTTGAATTTTCTGCATGTTGGAGTGATTTTGAAGTACTTGTTGAAGCTTCTATGTTGTGGACTTCACCGTGAAGGAAGAGGAATGATAGTGCATTTGTTTAGTGCAATTTCGGAAGTGCAATTGTGTAGGAAGAGAATTGTGGTTCTTACATTGTTTGAATTCAGAATTGGGGAGAACATTTGCCATTTCCAGATTTGATTAGTGTGTAAGAAGGGAAGTTATTTGATTTCAAAACAAGCATTAAGAGTGAAGGAGTTAAGTGTGTTTGTTTAAATTTGAAAAATTGCATCTTACCAAATGTGGAGGGCTTGCAATTAATGAAGTGGTTTGATTTTCAAATTTAATTTGCTGCCTTCTTATGTAAGTTGCAGATTGGATTTGTATTTGAAGTGAAGAATTTTGCAACGAGATTATCCTTGAAATTTCTTTGAGAAAGAGTAATGAATTGAAAAAGTTTTGTGTTACATGTGACATGTATGTTGTTGTAAGTTGCGGTTGATAAATTGTGTAGAAGTGGAGAAGTGCACCGTCTTTGTGAAGGTGTTTGTATGGTGTTATGTTGTGCAAATTGGAAGTGGAAGTGTACAATTTTCATAATTGCATTGTGTGGGATAATAGGAAATTTATTTGAAATTCAAACACATCCATTAAGTTGAGGAAGTTATTAAGTGGTATTGATTGTGTTCCATTTGAATTTGAAATTTGATTATTACCATTTGTGGAAAGTGCATTAAGGATGTTTATTTGAATTTGTTGCCGTGTTGTGGAGTTGTGTGGATTAAGGTGCTACACATCAAGATCAATTGTAGGTGTGAAACTGTAGCAAGAAAGGAAAATTGAGTAGTAGAATTTGAATTCAAAAACAAACATTAAAGTGTGAAAGTAATTGAACTTATTACTTCAACACTTGTTAGTTGAATTTAATTTCTTAATTACTTGGAAGTATTTATTTGTGCTTCAATTATCTCACTTAACTTTATTTGAAGTACCAATAAACATTTCTTATATTGGTTGAGTTTGAGCACTGTGGGTGTGTAAGGGTGTGTTGTCGTGGTGTGGTGAAGTGTATTGAGGTTGTTGAAATTAGTAAGCAAAAATGTCAAGTGAGTTGTATTTGTCTACTAACATATTGCATCGGGACTTGACTTCCTTTCAAACCATTGATGAGGGACAAAGAGAAAACTTGTTCCATACTTTTTGTAGGGTACAAGGAAACTTGTGCGCAATTATTATTGATGGTGGTAGTTGTACTAATGTTGTAGCTGCATCATTAGTATCGAAGTTGAAACTTGAAACTATCCCACATCCTAAACCCTATACATTACATTGGTTGAATGATCAGGATGGTCTTTGTGTAACCCAAAGGGCTAGGGTACCCTTCAGTATAGGGGACAAGTACTATGATGAGCTTGAATGTGATATTCTTCCTCTTTGTGCATCCCATATATTACTTGGTAGACCATGGTTGTATGATAGGATGGTATTACATGATGGGTATAGAAATACTTATATGTTTAAAAAGGATGGTAAACGTATAGTATTGAATCCTATGTCACCATCAGAGGTCCAGGAGATGTAAAGACAGATAAAACAACCATCACAGAATCTTGAGGATCATAGCCACATGATCAAACCTTCAAAGGACCAAATAGTGCAGACGCAGGTATGCTAACCTTCAAAGGTTCTTGAGGGCTCTAGTGACACGAGCCAACCCTTAGAGCATAAAATTTGTCAGACACCGATGTGCCAACCTTTAGAGGATCCTGATGATCATAGTCAGACGAGCAGACCACCAGAGAGCCAAACTGTTCAAAGACAGTTATGTTCACCTTTAGAGGTTTTAGAGGGTAATGAGCAGCTGGGCCAACCATTAGAAGACCATGAGGATCAGCTACATACAGATGAGTTAGAAAATGAGGAAACGGTTTCAGTGGAACAGGTTGATATAGGGGCGACTTTATTGGATAATGGAGCATTATTTGTGTTGCAGTTGAGATACATCCTAGAAATGGAAGAGAGAAAACAATCACCACCTGTAGTATTTCAGATATTGGGATTCTGTAGAGATACTTCTTCAAATGGATTACTAGGAGAAAACAAAGTCTCTATTGCATTTAACCTGCCAGATTTGAGGACAAATCTTTTTGAGGCCCAAGGAGATGATAGGAATAAAAATCCGACAAGACCTATTATTAGAGCAAGAACTAAAGGAATTCGAATTCTGGCGATGAAGGCCCATTTTGAGCAGATTGACCCCGGAATTATTTATAAATTAACCACTTTTCTATTATTCTTGTATTGTGTTTTCCAACAGGCACACTTATCATATTTTATAAGGCAATGGATAAACTCCCTCAGACTTAGCTTGTGGGTTATACATGGACCAACCTAAACCGGCGATGAGTTGAGCCGATGGATCCTATAGAAGACTCGTTGCCAACCGTAGTTTTAATATTTATAATGCCTGTTCCTAATTCTAACTACATTGTAATAGGCAAGTGTACCTACCATGGACGTAATATAGTGTTAAGTATAGGGTCGTCCTACAGAGAGAAGGTTACTAATTACTAGTACTAGCTATTTCCCTATTATCTAACCGTTAAATTAAGATGAGGTGTATAAAAAATGAAAGTAGTCAACAATCTAAAATTTAAACTAAAGCTACTTCAACAACACAAGATTCAATTCTATAACAAAACAACCTAGATCTAATTATATACCTATATTGTCACATAAATCATTAGAAGCTAAGGATTAATGTTTCTAAGTTCTTAAGCTGTTAAGTTCCAAGAAGCAAGATAATTACTTTCTCAAGTAAATTACTTATCTAATCCTAGATTTATCAATTAGGATCTCTCCTCAATTAATAGCAATCTAGAATCGCATGAAGCATAACAACTCGATTCGAATGAATGTTCAATAGAAGATTTTCGATATTCTATCTCTAGAAACATGAGAAAATCTCATCCAAAACATAAATCTGATCATAAAAGCGATTTCTCAATCAACTCAAATGATAAAGCATAAACTCATATTCTGGAAATATGAATCTAAGATAATTCTGCAGCACATGTAATGGAACAAAAGAACATCAATAAAACATCAATTAAATCATATCTTCATCATATGACAAAATAGTTCAAATGAGATCTAAGTCTAGGTTTACTCATCCACAGACCTAACAATGAAAGAACAAATACATGAAGAGAAACTAGAGTTCATGATTACAACCCGGATAGATTGAATCTTGAGTGCCTTGCTTGGATCTCCTTGGATTGTTGAGTAGAAAACTAAAGAAAGAGAGAAAAATGAAGAGAAGTGTATTATAAAACCCTAGGTCTGCCATATTTTTTTTTCTCTCTCCTTTTCGTCTTATATATATGTGCTAGCATTAGAGTAGAGAGAAACATTAGAGAAAGTATGTCAGAGCTCCATACGCCCTCTGCCACGCCCCCGTGGTAAGGGGCGTGGTAGTTCTGTTCCTCATTTCTCTTCCATACGCCCTTAATATGGGGGCGTAGTGGTGGTTTGCTGTTCATATGCCCCCTGATATGGGGGCATGGCAGGCAGAGAAGATGCTCTTCTTCCTTTCTCTTTGTTGTTTTCTTCTCAATTTCTTTCAATGATCTTCATTACACTTGAAAGCAACATATTCTTTGATTAAGCATCAAATTCGAATGATTTTTTATTAATTATCAACTTAAGAGAGCATAAAATCTTCTTTGAATTTGGAGTATTATGGTGATTATCAAATTCCCCCACACTTGAATCTTTGCTTGTCCCCAAGCAAAGTAATTTAAAAGACCATACATTCAAAACAGGGACTTCATATTTCGAAACACAGCAGGCTAGAATATCGCATTCATCAATGATCATGTTTAACATCCAATAGAACTCCTCAATTGAATGAATGTACTCCTCACCTTATCTTGCAATATTGAACTAGAGATACTTTAATCAAAGTTTTAAAATTAATCAAAGTAAAGTAAGTTTCTACCTTTATCTTTCAATAACAGCTTTCAAATAAAAAATCAAACTTAAGGTCAAATCGAAACAAAAGGAGATTTGGCTCATTTCAATTAGCTATTTCAGAGTGTATAGCCTCCTCATCCATCTCTCTAAGCGAACTACTCCATCATGAAAGTATTTTGCATATGAGATTCCCCTGGATTCCTCTTCCTTTGATAGACCTTCCCAAAAGTTTCATTTATTTATTTATGATCCCAAAACCCATGTAGCAAGCTTTCAGTCGATAATCCCGAGCTCGTCACCCAAGTTAACAGACGTTATCCCTTCAATTGAAGGCGTCCCTACGGACTTAATCACTTGAGTTTCAAGAACTTACCCCCTCTTTTTTTTTTTTTGAGAGTAATTTCCTCGGTCGGCCGATCCTAGGCCAGACGACCTTAGGTGACCAAGTTTTAAAGGGACCCCATCGAACCTCCATTACTCTAACTGATTTGTTCAGCTAGTAGCAGGGTTAAACTTCGCTCTTTTGAGGGACCAAAACCAGCCCGCACTAACTAAGATATCTTATTTCGACTTAAACTTTTCTTAGAAGGTCTCTTAAGAAAGATCACCGAGAGAATTACTTCATTTACCCTTTTATAATGGATTAATTATCTCTCAAGACTTTTGATGAAACAATATATTTCCTAGTAACTTAGAAATCAAGCCAATTAACATTTTGCTAAGTAACTTAGTTCAATTCCTAACTTTGAATTCTACCTTTAAATAACAAGTAAACTTGCTTCACAAAGATTTTTATTCTATAAGTTTGATCAAGTATGACAAAATTCAATGCAAAAACAGGAGTGAATTACACGACATTCTTTTTGAGGAATTCAATCATTGAATGCTAAAACACTCCTTAAATGCAGCTAGAATTCTAGCAACATAGAAAATGTAGGAGGAATTTTGACAGAAAATTAGAAGAATTTTGAAAAATTTCCACTTTCTATATCGATAATCGCACATACACACCTAGTTCTCCTTTTTCCCTTTATACATACTATTTAATACCCCTCCCCCACACTTAAGTTAGACATTGACCTCAATGTCTATACTTGCAATAAAAATCAGACAAGGAAAGAGCATTAAGTAGAGAAAAATTAAGATAGAAACGGTAATAAAAAGAACTAATGCTCCCCTGAATTTGATGTTGCTATTCATCAAGTGCTTGATCAAAACCATATGTTATGTAGTAGCTCCAACATTCAAGCATTGTGTGAATATTCCGATTGCTACAATATCAAAATCTGGAAAACTATACAAAGAAGAAAACTCGAAAGAAGTTAGTCTACAACGAAATTAAAAAGAAAGAAAAATAAAGAAACGTAAAGCATGAGAACTTAAATTAAGTTAACACAAGGCTAATAGGGCGTGGTAGGCTCTGTGGTCAATTCTAGATTGACACACCCCCGTGGAAAGGGGCGTGGTAGCATATCAGTTGGAATTTTTCCACTTTGTCGCCTCTTTTGCCTTTATACGCTCCATGGCCGAGGCGTGGTGTTTCTCCACACTATTTTTTTTTTTTAACATTCCTTACTCTACGATGCTTTCCAATCACCTCCTTTTTCAACTCAAGACTTCCATCAAGACTGACAGTCATCTCTTTAACTGATGCACCTACAGATTCTCCTTGATCCCCATTTGTCAAACAAATTTCTAAAGCATCCTTGCATAATTGCTCTTGCATTGACTTTGAAAGAGGTAGATCAAGATCATCCACTGCAAAAACCAGTATCATCATGTTGCAAACTATGCTTAAGAACATCCGGCATTTTCATTACGACTTCCTCATTTCCCACTCGCAACACCAATTTCCCATCTCCCACATCTATGATAGCTCTTGCAGTAGCCAGAAATGGTCTCCCAAGAATCAATGGGATCTCCACATTCGCTTCCATATCTAGGATGATGAAATCTGCTGGGAAAATGAAGTCTTGAACTTTTACTAGCACATCCTCAACCACTCCTCTTAGGAATTTGATTGATCTATCCGCCAATTGCAAGATCATTCGAGTGGGCTTTGGTTCCTCAAGTCCCAGCTTCTTGAAGAGTTGATATGGCATGAGATTAATACTAGCCCCAAGATCAGCTAGGGCCTTCTCCTCAGTTAGCTTACCGATCAAACACGGGATGGTGAAGCTCCCAAGGTCCCTAAGCTTCTTTGGAAGTTTGTTCTGAATAACTGCCGAACATTCTCCTCCTAAAGTCACTGAAGAAAACTCTTCCAATTTTCTCTTGTTCGATGATAATTCTTTCAAAAACTTTGCATATCTAGGAATTTGAGTCAATGCCTTAACCAATGGAAGGTTAATATGCAATTGTTTAAAAACTTCCAAAAATTTACCATATTGCTCATCTACCTTATCTTTCTTCAATCTTGCAGGGTATGGAATGGGAGGTTTATATTCTGGAACCGGTTTGGATGATGATGACTTCTTCTCAACTAACTTCTCTGGCTTCTCTCCTTCATCATTTTCAATTGGTTGTTTCTCCTTTGAGTTGGATGCCTCACCTCTTCCTACTTGATTCTCATAGTGAAGTTCTTTACCACTTCTCAGGGTTATTGCTTTCACATGCTCACGAGGATTTGTCTCTGTATTTCCTGGTAATGAACCTTGAGGTCTCTTTGAAAGTAATTTAGCAATTTGTCCAACCTGAGTCTCAAGATTGTGCATTGAGGCGCCATGATTTTTTATAGTAGTGTCTTGATTCTTTAAAATCATGTCCAATGACTTTTGTCTATCTTCAGAATCTTTTACTAACTTTGCCAGGATGTCCTCAATTAATGATTGTGGTTTAGAACTCTGACCAGGTGGTCTTTGAAAACCAGGGGAAGGATTGGGGTTGCCATTCTGAAAATTGTTGTTGTTACTCCATGAAAAATTTGGGTGATTTCTCCAGCCTGGATTATATGTGTTACTGTAAGGATTATTCTGAGGCTGGATCTGATTTCCCAAATAGTCCACTTGTTCAACACCTAATTCATCACCAAAGGAGGGCTCAGCTGTACATAATTATTGCTTTGAAAGTGACAATCCATCTATTTTTGTAGACAACGCCTCTACTTTTGACATGATTGTAGTAGCTACGTCTACATCAATAACTCCTATCGATCTTTTATCTCTACTCCTAGAATGTGACCATTCAAAATTATTCACTACTAGATTCTCGAAGAGAGCTAAGCTTTCTTCAGGAGTTTGATGATTAATCGTACCTCTAGCTGCAGCATTTACCATTTGTCTAGTCTGACAATTGAGACCGTTGTAGAAAATCTGAACCTGCATCCACTCTGGAACACCATGATGGGGGCATCTCCTTAATGATTCCTTGAAACGTTCCCAAGCCTCATAAAGTGTTTCTGACTCTTGTTGGTGATAAGACTGGATGTCAGCTCAGAGTTTAGCGGTCTTTGAAGGTGGAAAGAACTTGTCCAAAAACCTTGTAACCAACTCTTCCCAGGTGGTGATGGAGCTTCTTGGCAAAGAGTTTAACCATTGTTTAGCTCTTCCTTTTAAAGAAAATGGGAAGAGTCTAAGACGAACCGCATCTTCACTCACTCCATTAAATTTGCAAGTGTCGCATATCTCCAGGAAGGATTGAATATGAGAGTTTGGATCTTCATCCTCAAGACCATCAAATTGGGCATATTGTTGAACCATTTGAATAACGGCTGGTTTAATCTCAAAACTATTTGCTGCCACCCTAGGTCTAACAATGCTAGAGCTAACACCATCTAACCTTAGCCTGGCAAACTCAGCATTGGTTCTTCTAAGCTCAACCAATGGATTTAGCTCATGAGGAGGATTGTCTTGTGGGTCAGCCATTTCATCTAACATCAACTCTTCCTTAACCCTTGTTGATGACGATGGAGACGGGTGCTTATCTCTTTTGTGTGATCCGGATTAAAATCAGCAAGGCCCTTGGATCGGCTCCTAGTCATGCACTACAAGAACTAAAATCTAACAATCGGTGGTACCTAAATTCTAAGTAAACAAAGAAGGAATAGTAAAAAAAGTAAATAAAGTGGATAGATTAATAAGTAATAAGTGTTCTTAATATTAGCGGTGCCTCTTCCCCAGCAACGGCGCCAAAAACTTGATCGTTGCCAACCGTAGTTTTAATATTTATAATGCCTGTTCCTAATTCTAACTACGTTGCAATAGGCAAGTGTACCTACCATGGACGTAATATAGTGTTAAGTACAGGGTCGTCCCTCAGAGAGAAGGTTACTAATTACTAGTACTAGCTATTTCCCTATTATCTAACCGTTAAATTAAGATGAGGTGTATAAAAAATGAAAGTAGTCAACAATCTAAAATTTAAACTAAAGCTACTTTAACAACACAAGATTCAATTCTATAACAAAACAACCTAGATCTCATTATATACCTATATTGTCACATAAATCATTAGAAGCTAAGGATTAATGTTTCTAAGTTCTTAAGCTGTTAAATTCCAAGAAGCAAGATAATTACTTTCTCAAGTAAATTACTTATCTAATCCTAGATTTATCAATTAGGATCTCTCCTCAATTAATAGCAATCTAGATTTGCATGAAGCATAAGAACTCGATTCGAATGAATGTTCAACAAAAGATTTTCGATATTCTATCTCTAGAAACACAAGCAAATCTCATCCAAACATAAATCTGATCATAAAAGCGATTTCTCAATCAACTCAAATGATATTAAGCATAAACTTATATTCTGGAAATATGAATCTAAGATAATTCTGCAGCACATGTAATGGAACAAAAGAACATCAATAAAACATCAATTAAATCATATCTTCATCATACGACAAAATAGTTCAAATGAGATCTAAGTCTAGGTTTACTCTTCCATAGACTTAACAATGAAAGAACAAATACATGAAGAGAAACTAAAGTTCATGATTATAACCCGGATAGATTGAATCTTGAATGCTTTGCTTGGATCTCCTTGGATTGTTGAGTAGAAAACTAAAGAAAGAGAGAAAAATGAAGAGAAGTGTATTATAAAACCCTAGGTCTGCTGTCTTTTTTTTTTCTCTCTCTCATTTTCGTCTTATATATATGTGCTAGCATTGGAGGAGAGAGAAATGTTAGAGAAAGTATGTCGGGGCTCCATACGCCCTCTGCCACACCCCCATGGTAAGGGGCGTGATAGCTTTTGTTCCTGATTTCTCTTCCATACGCCCTTGATATGGGGGCGTTGTGGTGGTCTGCTGTTCATATGCCCCCTGATATGGGGGCATGGCAGGCAGAGGAGATGCTCTTCTTCCTTTCTCTTTGTTGTTTTCTTCTCAATTTCTTTCAATGATCTTCATTACACCTGAAAGCAACATATTCTTTGATTAAGCATCAAATTCGAATGATTTTTTATTAATTATCAACTTAAGAGAACTTAAAATCTTCTTTGAATTTAGAGTATTATGGTGATTATCAAAGACCGGCATCTTGAAGACCATTTCTTTTATTCATTTACTCTTTTATGAATTATTTTGGTTGTATTTTGGTTTTGGGACGCTTTTATTTCCTTGTAATTTGCATTTAGGGTTAGCTACCTTAAAAGTGACAAACTTGTAATTTTGAGCACTTTTTAACCCTAGGAGTAGCAAGTATAAATACTTGCTTAAGAGAGAGTTTGAGGAGGCTTATTTTTGCAGATTAAACACTACCTTTCATGTGAGAATTAGGGTTCCTAATTGTCATCTAAACTCTTATTAATTTCAATCTCAAGAGTTGAAATTGTGGCAAGTGCAACATCTTGAAATTGTGAGTTATATCAGTTTCATTTTATTGTGATTTCTTTTCTTCTCTAGTGTGTCATATCTAGTGTTGAATTGAGATAGTTCTTGGTCAGAAATACATCTTATTGTTCACAAAATATTGTGTTTATTTGAAGTACTTAGCAATTGGATTCGGATCATCATTGAAAAATCCACTTGAAAACGTGTTCTTCTCTATTGGAAAGGAATTCTTATAATTGAGGTTTTCTTTTGAATTTGTGGATTTTTTGCGTGGATTATATGAGATTAGAGTGTTGTTAGAAGATATTATCATTGTGGTTTTATAATTATATCATTGGATATTTGGATTTCATCATATCTTCATTAAGGTTCACGTGAAAATTGCCCTTTGTAGATCCGATTTTGCCTTGACTTGAGATGGTTTTTCTTAAGTCCTTTGATTGTGCTTCTAAGTGGATTTAGGCACATCACTAAACTAACTCAAAAGGACGTAAAGTTTGAGTGGCATGATGATTGTGAAAGAAGTTTTCAGGAGTTAAAGTGACAGCTAATCTTAACTCCTATTTTGACCTTACCTGACTGAAAAGAACCCTTTTGTGTTTATAATGATGCCTTGTAGAATCAATTGGGTTCACAATCTAATGCAAAACATGAAAGTTATGGCTTACACTTCAAGACAGTTGAAACTGCATGAGAAGAACTACCTTACTCATGATTTGGAACTAGCTGCAATTATATTTGCCCTGAAGATATGGAGGCATTACCTATATGGGCAGAAATGCGAAATATATACGGATCACAAAAGCTTAAAGTACTTATTTACTTAAAGGGAGCTCAACATGAGATAGAGAAGATGGCTCAAGATCATTAAGGACTATGATCTCAGTATCAACTATCATCTAGGGAAAGCTAATGCCGTAGTTAATGCTTTGTGCTGAAATAATCACGACTAGCTGGTAACATTATTAATTGTACAACAACAATTGATAATGGAGTTCGAGAAATTGAGAATTGAGTTTCTATGGCATGAGGAGGAAGCTTAGATAACCTAAGGGGAATAAAGATGTATCAAGAACTTAAGAAGGGCTATTGGTGGGAAGGCATGAAGAGAGACGTAGCACGATTTGTCTCCTAATGTTCTATTTGCCGACAAGTTAAAGTTGAACGTCAAAAGCTTAGGGGATTACTATAGCCAATACCAATTATAAAATGGAAGTGGGAATGGATTACCATGGATTTCATTATGGCTTTACCAAGAATAAGGGCTGAATATGAAGCCATATGTGTAATTGTAGATCGTCCAACTAAATCTGCTAATTTCTTACTTGTTAATATGACATACTCCTTATATAAATTGGCCGAGATTTATCTCCAAGAAGTTGTAAGACTCTATGGAGTGCTGCTAAGTATAGTATCTGATCAAGATCCACGATTTGTAACTAAATTCTAGAGAAGTCTACAACAAGCTCTAGGAACAAAATGACAATTCAGCATAGTATACCATCCTTAAACGGATGGGCAATCTGAGCGAACTATTCAAACATTGGAAGATATGTTAAGGACTTATGAATTAGAAATACACTAGATAGAATGATATTCGGCATGAATAGAGTATAATAGCATGATTTTCTTGTGTTTAGGAGAAGAAAATTATTTCGCGAATCTGCCCAAAGATTACTACAAGTAATTAAAGATGAGAACTCGGTGAGTAGGACTCTATGATATACAGTTATTTTGTATGATGTTGATATTTAAATGAATGTATATTTGATTTTGATTATGACAAACTAGGGAATTTAAACACTCCGTTTTGAAAAATGCGAAAAATATATATATGTTATGTGCGGGTGTCGAAGTGGGAGTACAAGTGTGACCTAAAATTGCATTATGTGTTAAGTTACTAGTGCGTGATCAATTTGCGTGAGTGTGAAATGGCTGTCTAGCTTGAAATCAGTGTGATTTACTATGTGTGTTTGTTGAGATATGCTGCCCCGGTGGATGTTTGTGTGTGGTGTGGGCATTGTGGTGGTGTAGGGGAGATGGCAAGTGGGTGTATTGAGCGTGAGGGAGTGCATACTTGCGTACAAAAATGTGAGCATATGTTGAAATGTGGTGGGTATGGGAATGGTGTATTGCTAAACTACCATTGCTGTTGTTGTTTTAATTGTAGTTGTTGTTGTTGTTGCTATTCCATTCACGATTGTTGCTGTCCCTATTCCAATCGTGATTATTGCTGTTATCCTCTTTGCATTGAAATGTGTTCGGTCATGGGAGGGGTGAGCGTATGGGCAGCTTTAGGTGTGATGGTGTGTGTGTGTGTGCTAGGAAATGAACGCACACTTGCTGGCCGGGGAGATGAATTGCGCATCTGTTATGCCATCAACTGGTATGTTAGGTGCAAGGGAGAGGGATTCCGGCAAGCCAAAGAAAAGAAGAAAGTACACCGGGGGAATAAAATGGTTCCAACAATTCATAATCATATATTGCCACATATACATACATATATATATGTAGAAGGCAAGCAAAAGCTACGCTTGCCTGACCAAATAAGCTTTATTTATATATATGTATAGAAGTTTAAGGGAGAAGAGCTCGGTGCAAGGACGAGCCTCTAGGTAGCATCCAGGGGAAAACAAATATTTGTATTATATATATAATATACTATAGAAAAAAAAAGGGAGAAAAGGAACGACTTTATGGCTAAGGGAAAGAAATATTATATATATAGATTAAAAGGTATAAATGTGGTTTATCAATTTCGGATAAAATTTGAAATTTCTTCGAATTGTCTTGTTTGATTTGTAATTTTGAGTATGTCATTTCAAGACTGTAAATACTTGATGTTGGCTGTATTTTTGCCATTGATGTAATTATATCTTGTGTGATCGTCTCAAAATAATAAACTAATTATTCCAACCAAAATAAAATTTGACATGCATTACACAAGACATCGCATTGTATTGAAGGTCATCACTGCTATAGAGTACATTGAAAGTAATCAAAGGATTACTATTATGCCATGTGAGAACTAAGTGATTAGGGGATTATCACACCTTGACGGTTTCGGGTTCGGTTTGTCTTCGAGGGTGTTATTGCTCGGTGTGTGAGTGACATTTGAGCTAAATTTATAATATTAATATTATATAGTAGTAAGAGATAATACTTAATTCAAGAAATAAGATGAATCTATTAAGTGTGAGACCCAGGCACTAATGCTATGACCTAAATCCCTAACCCAAGGTCAAGAAAGGCATAAACCTTATACTTCACGCTAGTTACCAGAAGACTGCATGTGATGTTGCATTCATACATTTGTTCATGCATAGCATATGTTTTGAAACTTGATTGAAATTGATTGTGTTTGTAAGCAGTATTCAAAGATTGCACTCCTATTTCACTAAGCTATTAGCTCACTCTCCTTCAGATTTTGCCTTGCAAGATGTGATTATATAAACTTCCTTAAGGGATGTTGCACCAAGGTATGTGTAATTGTCTCAAAACTCAGGGGATGGGAGTAAGAGAGTGAAATAGCGAGAATATTGTACTTAACTTGATTGATTTAGAGACTTAGAGGATTGTAAATATTAAATCTAATCCTAAAGGATTGTATTTATTTTGATTGGGACTTAGATCAGGCCCTCTCATGAGACATATATGATGTATTTGTTGAATATGAAACAGTTTTTGCTTAAGCTGAAAGAATGCCAAAGGCATTCGTATTGTTAATTATTATGATTTCAACAGATAAATAGTATTGATGTGAGATACTTCACGATTACGTAGTTGAGGTTGTGCAGTTGTAACGGGTTGTCACGAATTGAGTACCCATGCGAAGCGTGATATTTAAAGTGGTAGGAAGCTTTACTGGAATATAAAAAACCCCAAGTAAATAGGAAATCCAGAGTAACTTTTTAATTGTTGAAGCCATGCTCCTTTATTCGGCTTCTGTAGATGACATTGACATTGTTGCTTGTTTCTTTGTTTTCCATGAAATTAATGATGATCCAAGAAGAATACAATATCCCATGAGTTTCTGATCAATAACTTTTGCACGTAGTCTACATCAGAGTATCTAGCAACAGATAATATAGAGATTGCTGCATAAAATAGTCCTTTTATCAAATGTTCACTTTAAGTATATTAGAACATGGATAGCTGCTTGGAAGTATGTTGTCCAAGGGTTGTTGATGAATTGGCTTAGTTGCTATACTATAAAGCTTATGTCTAATCTTGTAATCATTAAGTATAACAGTCCTCCTACATTTCTCTTATATGTTGTAGGATCTTAGATCAACGAACCTGATTCACGATCAAACTTTAGATGTTGTGGAAAAAGTGTTATAGTTGGTTATGCCACTATTAATCCCACATCGTTCAAAACATCTAGTAATAATTTCCTTTGATTAATCATAAATCCATGATCTCTTCTGCAAACTTCAATTCCTAGGAAGAGTCTCACTTCACTAAGGTCTTTTATGGTGAATGCATTGTGCAAAGCCACATTCACTTTCTCAATTGCTGGTAATGAATTCCCTACTATTAGAACATCATCCACATAAATGACCACTACAAGAAATTCATCCCCTTGATTCCTAATAAACAAATAATAATCATTTGTAGAATGTAGAAAAAACCAAGAGAAGACATGAATTGAGTAAACTCCTTGTTCCATTGATGTAAAGGTTACTTTAATCCATATAGCAACTGAATCAATTTACAAACTTTGCCTAGTGATGAGACCTTATATCCTTCTAGAAGTTCCATATATATTTCTTCTTCTAAGAATCCACACAAAAAATGGATTATTCACATTGAGTTTATGAACATGCTAAGATTGTACAACTACTATTGCTAAAACCATTCGAACTGTTGTTAATTTTGAAATAGGAGAAAATGTGTATACATCATCAATTCCTTCTATTTGATTATATCCTTTTGCAACTAACCTTGCTTTATAACTTTCTATTGAACCATCAGCTTTATACTTAATTTTATATAACCATTTAGATCCAATAGCTTTCTTTTTTAGTGGTAAATCCACTAGTTCCCAAGTTTGATTAGCTTCAACTACTAAGATTTCCATTTCCATAGCTTCTATCCGTTTAGAATCATTCTTAGCTTCTTGATAACTTCATGGTTCATGAATGAATAGAAAATTTGCTAATGATGCTATATAATCTTTAAGATATTGGTTTAAATTACTAGAATTAAGAAGTGGATACAGATTATGTGATTCTTCTGACATAAATGAAGGAATTGATTTTGCACTATGTGCAATATCAACAAGCCATGTTGGAGTTTTCCTATCTCTAGAAGATCTCCTAAGAAAACTAGATAGCAATCCATTATTTTGATTTGTAGAATCAAAATGTCTCAATGAAGAAAAAACTGTATCAGAACAATTTTTTTATGGAAATAATGATTTTTAATTGTTTGGGTGTTCACTTGTAGCATTTTCCTTAAATGGGAAAACATGTTCAATAAAGACAACATTCCTACTTACAAATAAAACTTTATTTGTAAGATCATACAATTTATATCCCTTTTGATTGTGTGGATATATTAGAAACACACATCTTTTTCCTTTGGCATCAAACTTGTCTCAAGATCTTTTAACAATAGTGGCATAACATAAGCAACATATTGTTCTAGGATTTGAATATGAAGGTAATTTGTTGAAAAGTACTTGATATGGAGACTTCGAATTGAGTTTGTGTGTAGGCTTTTCATTTATCAAGGATGTTGTAGCTAAGATATACTCTCCCTAGAAATGTTTTAATAACTTAGTCTACAATCTAATATCTCTTGTAGTTTCAACTAAATATCTATGTTTTCTTTCCACTATATCATTTTGTCGAGGGGTATATGTTGTTGTTCTTTGATGAATTATTCCGTTGTTTTTAAAGAAATTTTGACAATCATAAGAAAGGGATTCACTCCCATTGTCACTACAAATGAACTTAGGGGTAAGAGAAAAATGCTTTTTAACATAGGCTAAGAAATTAGTTAAAGCAAAAAAAGTTTTATGTTTGTTTTGTATCAAAAATGTCAAAGTAACTCTACTCATGTCATTAAATATTCTAAGAAAATATTTTGTACTAGTAAGCGATGGTGTATGATAGGGTCCCCAAAGATCAATGTGAATAAGATCAAATGCATGATAGGATGTAGATTTACTAAGTAGAAAAGATAAATGATGGGATTTTGATAATCTGTAAGTAGCACAATAGAAATTATTGTCCTCGACTGATGTCCAACTTAGAATATGTTTCAATTTTGATGTAGAAATATGTCCTAGCCTATTATGTAAGAGCTCTATAAGCATATTATTCAAAGCACTATATGATGAGGACATGTTTACAGAGTCTAACCTTAAATCTATGTTCATGAAATAAAGTCCTCATCTAGCACTAGCTTAAGCAATAGTCTTTCTAGTTTTTTGGTCTTAAAATACACACTATTTTGAATAAAAGGAAACAATAATATTAGTTTGAGATATCAATTTAGTAATTGATAATAAGTTGCATTGGAAATCTGGTACAAGAAGAACATTATTAAGTATAAGACGTTTGTCCAAATGAATTCTTTCAATTGTAGTTACTTGCTTTATAGAGCCATTAGGTAGTTTTATATGAATAGGATGGCGAAGAAATTCTTATGTGGATAAAATGTTTGGAAAAGAAGTCATATGATCGGAATCTCTTGTATCAACTATCCATTCATGCATCACATTATTGGTTTGATAAAAAGAAGCTACGAAAGAATTAGATATAGCAATGGAAGAATTATAGTTTGTTATCTAACTTGCAAAATTTATAGAGGAGTGATCCAAATTTTCTTATGCATTTTTCCTTTTCATCATTCGAAACACTTAATGACATATCTTTGGTATTATTTCATTCTCTTTAGTTTCTAGTTTTCATGTATTCGAGTTTATAGGAATTTCTAAAGTATTATTTGATTCTTCGACAATGTTTCTAGCAAATCTTAACCCTACACCTTTCTTTTCTTTTGTTCCTTTATACCAATCTAGATACCAAATGATTTCAAAGCATAAATCAACTAAATGTCCAAATTTTTTACAATATGAACATATCAACTTATTTATAGGTTTAATCTTCCTATCATTTCTATCACCTTATCCGTATTTCTATTGTGATTTAGCAAAACATGTTGATACTTCATCATTTTGAATCAAACTCCCTGATATTTTGTTCTATTTTTGCACATGAAAAATCAAGTAATATGCTTTGCTTATTGATGGTAAAATCTCCAAAGATAAGATATGCCTCCTTACATTTTTGTATGCTTCATTTAACCCCATAAGAAATTGAAGCAATTGGTTTCTATTTTCTATGTTTGCGATCTTTGACACAACATTACAAGAACAATTATTTAGGGCACCATAAACATACTCTAGAAATTGTTCAATTCATCCCACAATTTCTTCAGTTTGTTGTAGTACATGGTAATCAAATTATTTCCTTGCATCACATTTATAATCTCATGTTGAAGTTAAAAAAGTAAAGGCCTATTTGTTTGCCCAAATCTTTCACAAATATCTTTGCAGAGTTCTTTAGCAAAATGAGTGTACATAAAATCTTCTAATAGTTCTTTTGTCATTGAATTAAGGATCTAGCACCTTATCATATAATCTCAATGGATCCATCTTTATGCATCAACCAAGTCTTCTGCAGGCTTTGAACATGTTCCTTTAATGAATCCAAGTGTTGATTTAGCTCCTAGAGCAAGCTTTATTGATCAACTCCATCCCAAGAAATTTGTCCCGTTGAAGACTATGCTTGCAATTACTGATCAAGGCTATTTGAACCAGAAAGATAAAGTGGATCTTTGTAAGTACAATTCGTCAGTTGAGTTGACATTCTTGTTTCCTCAAACAAAAATTTGTAGCAAGAATTTATTCGACTTTTTCCAGAAAGATTTCTTCAAGATTTTGAAACATCTAGCTCAAATACCATGTTAACAATCAAAGGATGCAGAACGCCGAATTGGATGAAGCAGTATTCTAGATGAGTAGTAATCTACTGAAGTAGAATTCTAGAAATAGATATGTTATACAGGAAATGAGAAAATGGCAATGGTTATTTTAGTTGTGTAACCTTTCCATATATATCTATACTAGATGGTGGTATCGTAAATACATGACACAAATTAAAATACTAATCTATTATTATTTTTTATTGTATACCACTGTATTTTGTTATATATTACTGTATGTAGTTTATTTGACTATTAACAGATAATCCTAAGAATTGCTCATGGCATGCTTTATTTTCACCAGGATTCTAGAATAAGAATCAATCAAAAAGATATGAAATCAAGTGATGTTTTGCAAGATGAGGAAATGAACCCCAAGATTTTGGATCTTGGCTTAGCAAGGATATTCGAAAGCAAATAGACTGAGGCAACCACAAAAAGGGTTATCAGAACCAAGTAAGTACTAATTACCATAACTGTAGTTCTACGTACTTTTTTCATAGTAAGTAATAAGTACCATAACTATAATTTTGCTTGCATTTTTCATAGAAAAGTATATGGAAAGGATCAATTAACTAATAAAATATTTCAATAATGTAGTGGCTACATGTCTCTAGAGTATGCATTAGATGGATTCTAATCATTCAAATTCGATGTTTTCAGCTTTGGAGTTGTCCTTGAGATAATTAGTGGCAAAAGGAATACTGCATTATATCAATCTATAGGAACACTTAACCTCATTAGTCATATAAGTTATTCATTTAGAAAAACAAACTATCTACCCTAGAAATTTCGTAATACCTGCAAAATTGATATATATATATAAATATGTATATTTACCAGGCATGGAAAGCTTGGAGTGAGGATAAGGCACTAAACTTATTGGATCATGTGTTGAGCGAAACCTGCAACAATACATGTGAAGTTTTGAAGTGTATGAATGTGGCGCTTTTGTGCATTCAAGAAGACCCGGGCGATCGTCCTACAATGTCAAACGTTCTTTTCATGCTTGGAAGTGAAAGTGCATCCCTTCCAGCTGCCAAAACACTCGGATTTGCGGTCAATAGAAGCCCCTCTACAACAGCATATTCTTCTAGTAAACTAGAAACAATTTGTGAGATGACAATTACAACAGTCTAAGGCCGGTAGAGTAATATAGCTTTTATATGGAGGATTCCATGGAGTAGGATTTTGCACAATCTAATTTGTTTTGTAATTTTAATAAAGAAATCAGGCTCTAATTCCTTACTTTTCTCGTAGAGGAAAAATGGAACATATATACGGCAATGCCAATCTCCAAAATTCGAAGTTTCCTCTTTAGTTGAGAAAAAAATAAGGAACGACTTGTTGCAGATGCCACAATTTACACGTATATGGGTGCATTTATTTATTTTGTGCAATTGTTTCTATTTCAAATTAAATGGCTATTAGCTGTTGCTCACCTACCTCAACTCGTATCACAAGTTCACAGCTCATCTATTAATTGCACAGAAGAGCCAAAACTCATCATTTGACCTATTCAATAAGCATGTTTGATGTCTAGTTTAAACCCAATTATTGATTAAAAATCCAAAATAGATTGTAAAGTAATTATTATGTCTATTAAAAACAATTACTTATGGAATAAATTTCTTCATAAATTTAAGTCTACAAAAAAAAATAGTAAAACTCTTAAATATAACAAATTAAAATTACATAAAGGTCATAACTAAAGTAAAGTCTAATGAAACATAATAATGTAATCCATCCATTTAGTACATTATATTATTGCAATAAATTGAGTCATGGCTTAATTGGATATTAATACTAGTATCTAAATTCACTAAATCCTCTATTAGCTCTTTAAGAGAGACCAATAAAGAGTCTACATAGAAATACATTTTTATCATTAATATAAAAGGAATAATGTTGAAAAGACTAATGTATGTAGTTTATTATCTCTTCATCTTTTTATAACATTTTGATTTCACCAAAAGTTAATGGATGCACTAAATGACCATCTATAAATACAAATTAGTTAACCTAAATTCATCCTAATGTTAATCAAACATGATTTTATTTGCATTTAATAAGTTTAAAGAAATCAAGTACTAAAGTTTTGTAAGTGTACAAAGAAGTAAGATCTTGCAAACAAACAAAACTCAAAGGATTGGAAAATTGGTAATCATATAAAATAAGACCATGAGTTTCAATAAGCAAAATGAATTTCCTATTATAGGCAAACTATCAAAGCCATTAAAATTCTACTTTGAAATAGCTTTTTTTTTTTTTGCAATATAAATTAGAAAAGAAGTATAAGAATGGACACTTCATCATCATTTTTTCCATAATCTAAGCTTAACTCATCATAACTTGTAAAGTCCTCCATATACTTGTAGTTGAAAATGATGAGGAACAACTAGGATCAAGAGTTAATGAGCCGAAGTCCAATGACCCGCTACATGGTATTAGAGGTTCAATGACACGAGCTAGAGCTAAGCAGATGAGTGAAGCTTTGCAAGGCTTAGTCATGGATCTACGAGAGAGGGAACCAAGTTACGCTAAAGGAGAATCAACCTTTATTCACTTGATTCAATCTTCCATAGAGGTGGACAAAGATATGAGAGCCTTAGGATGAGTTGGCTTAAAAGGAAATTAGACCAATGAAAGACCACTTGGCTTTATGCCTTTTTGTTTCTTTTTCTTTTAATTTTTTTCTACCCCTCTTAAGTTAAGGCAGGTTCTTTATGTTTGGAAATTTAAGTTTTGTGTAAAACAATAAAACTACACATGAAGAAAGGGGGCGGCAGTTAGAAATCATATTTGTTGAATACAACATTTTGTTTTTTGAGAAACTCTCTCTTGTTCTTTGAGGACGAACTCATCGATTTCTTCAAACTAAACGCTTAGGGAAATCAATTGATAACTAAGGTTTCAATCAACAGGTGTGGTTGGGGTCTAGTTCCATTCTTAACTTGTTCAAGATGATTCTTGGGGATCTGATTCACATTATGATCGTCGAGTCCTAGGTTTAATATACCTAGGGTTTGCGTCATTTGGTATTAGAGCTTCTTGAATCAAGTAAATCTATCTTTTATATTATCTGTTTCTTTCAATTCATTGTTCTTGTTTCATCTCTTTAGAAATTCGTATAAAAAAAATTGCAATTAGTCCATAAAAATTATTGTAATTACGAATCCAACTGTTACAAATTACTATCACACTCATCCATTGTTGAATTACCAAAGGCAATTCCCTTACTTTTAAAATATAAAATTATGTGATACATTATCCTTCCCATTCTGCGTTCGGTATTACCTTGTCTTTCCAATTTTGTATTCGTATTACATTGTCCTTCCAATTATTTATTCAATGCTATATTATCCTTTCCAATTTCGTAATAGGTGATATTTTTGTGTTTCCAATTCCGTAGTGAATTTCAGTCTCTATTGAACTGTGTTTGTGATGCGATTCCAAGAGCTAAGATACGAGCACCAGAGAAAACAAAGTCAATCCGAGCTCTAGTTGGTAGTATGGGGTTAA
Organism: Laguncularia racemosa; assembly: GCA_037954665.1. Lineage (NCBI taxonomy): Eukaryota > Viridiplantae > Streptophyta > Magnoliopsida > Myrtales > Combretaceae > Laguncularia > Laguncularia racemosa. Next base: position 829,492 of record JBBMOL010000224.1, read on the forward strand.
AAAAAAAAAGGAGGACACAAGCGTCGGGAAGACCCAAGGCGAAGTCCGGCCAGCCTTAAGCCGGCCTTAAATAAAGGCCGGCCGAGTTCCCTTTAAGGTAGCCGGTCTTTATGCCGGTCTAAATAAAGGCCGCCGGCCTATGTGTTTAGGCCGCCGACCTTTGGTCAGCCTTGAATGGTTTCGCATAAATTTTTTAGGATGATATAAATAGGCGTGCTTAGGGTTTTTCGAGGGAGGATGTTATTTTTTGTTGTAAAACAGAAACACTTTGAGCGATGTGAATCTTCTTTGGAGATTTGAGAATATTGAGAATTGATTTTCACTTTATTTGTATTATTCTTATCAAATTCTTAGTTCTTATAGAATTTGTGGCGAGCATCGTTATTCAATTCTTTAACCATAGTGATTGATTTATAAAACGTGGTTTCTATTGTTCTATAATTTGATTGCGAAACAGTTTAATTTTATCAATCTTGGCTTCTATAGATTGATAATTTTATCCATATCTTTGATTTTATTCGTTAGTATCAAAATCCAGAAAACCCTAAAAATTTATGACATTTGATTGTTATTGACGATTTGGTTTGTGTAAAGGAATTCGAATCCGTTTTCGAATCATTTGGTTTCAGAGCATATCGAGTCCGCATTAGTTTGTGTACTACTAAATGTCATGATTTGGAACCAATTGTTTAGTCAATTGAGTTGTTTACATTGAGGAGATTTCAATTTGAGTTCTAATCAAAGAATCTATAAGAGCAGGTTGTGAGAACATTATACTTGAGAGCAAAACATGAGTGAATCAATATTTGTGAGTGGCAATAGGCGAGCAAGTGAATCGTGAGGTTTATATTATCTGTGTTATTACTAACCTTTTCTTTGATTGTAGAGATATGTTTGGTCAAAGTCCAACTAGAGGAGAGAATGGAGGAGGAGAAAATAAATTGATTTTTGATGCCTTAATGAGAGAGATAAAAAGAATACCGAGTAGTGAACTGGAGCATCCATGAGAGGATAGATAAGATAGAATGGTGTAAGGAACCATCAAGTAGCACTGTTGTAGGGCGAAGAACAAATAAACCCTTAAGAGGGGGAAGATACTTAGTCAGGAGAGTATAACTACATGAGGGAGAGGAAATACCCAACAGCGAGATAGTAACCTAGAAAGTATTAAAATGAAGATACTGTCTTTTCAAGGGAAAAATGATCTAGAGCTATACTTGGAATGGGAGAGAAAAGTGGATAATGTATTTGAATGCCACAATTACATTGAGGAGAAGAAGATTAAGTTCATTGTTGTTGAATTTTCTAATTGTGCTAGTGTTTAGTGGGATTAGCTAGTACGTAATAAACATAGGTATGGTGAGAGGCCTGTTAGCACATGGGATGAGATGAAGACCATTATGCAGAAGAGGTTTATCCCTAATCATTTTCACAGGGATTTGCTTAGGAAGTTCCAAGGATTGATATAGGGGTTTAGGAGCGTAGAGGACTATTATAAAGAGATGGAGGTTGTTATGATTAGAACTAGAGTGGAGGAGGATGATGAAGCTACAATGGCTAGGTTCATCGATGGGCTGAATCGGGAGATTGTTGACTTAGTGGATTTACATCATTATGTGGATATGGAGGAGTTGTTGCACAAGGCGGTTAAGGTAGAGAAGTAGTTGAAGTATAAGGGAACTCAAAAATCTAGAATGACTTCCAACTCTTCATGGAAGTCAAATTGGAAGAAGGACCCTATAGACTCAAAACCAAAAGAGGATGTGAAGGCCAAGAATCCAGTTACTACTTCTAAAGGTAAATCTGACACTAAACCATCTACTAGAACTCATTATATCAAATGTTTTAGGTGTTAGGGGTATGGACATATTGTATCTTAGTGTCCAAATCAAAGGGCTATGATCATTCACGAAAATGGAGATGTGGGAAGTAATAGTTTTAATGACGATGATACATTACCATTAGAGGATTATAATGATGTCGACTTTGAAGGACCCATGAGTGAAGAGTTGTATGTTACTAGATGAGTCCTCAGCACTCAACCTTAGGAGGATGGTGAAGCGGTTCAACGTGAGCACATTTTTCATACCCGGTGTCACATGCATAACAAGGTATGTAACTTGATCATCAATAGAAGTAGCTACTGACACGCAAACCCTAAGTCTATTATACCTAGGACTTGACGATCGGATTGCGAATTAAATCCCCACAAATCGTCTCAAACAAGTTTCAAATGTAACTAGACCCCAACCACACCTATTGATTGAAACATAAGTTATTAATGATTTCCCTAAGAGTTTAGGTTGAAGAAATCAGTGAGTTCTTCTTAAAGAACAAGAGAGACTTCTTTTCCAAAAATTGTGTGTTAAATACAAAGAGGATAATGTGTCGTCCCTCCTTCCCTCTTTGTGTAGCTAAATTGTTTGTCACATAAAAACCTAAAGTTTCCAAACATAGAAAACCGGCCATTTACCTTGAAGAAGGCCGAAAATTTTACAAAGAAAAATAATAAAAATTACAAAGGCTAAGTGGTCTTTAATGTAACATAAAAATGGGGTGGTCTTCCTTTGGTTCTCATGCCTTATACTCCTCTGAGGATGCTTGAATCAAGTTAACAATGGTCGATTCTCCTTTAGCGTAACTTAGTGCCTTCTCTTGTAGTTCCATGACTAGTCCTTGCAAGGATTCACTCATCCGCTTATCTCTAGGTTGGGTCATTAGGTCTCCAATACCATGTAGCGAGTCATTGGACTTTGGTTCATTCCCTTTTGATGCTAGTTGATCCTCATCATTCCCTCCTTCCTCAAAAAGATTCATCCTCGAATCACCTGCATTGTAAAGGGTAAGATCAGAAACATTAAAAGTTGCGCTTACATTACCATAGTGACTTAGTAAGTCAATCTTGTAAGCATTATCATTGATGCACTCCACTACTTGGAAAGCTCCATCTCCCCTAAGGTGCAATTTAAACTTTCGCTGCTTTGCAAATCTCTACTTTCTCAAATGTACCCATACCTAGTCTCCTGGATGAAGCACCGTCTTGATACGTCCTTTATTGGTTAGAAGAGCATAATGCTCATTTTTCTTCTCAGTATTGGTCCAAACCTGAGCATGCAATTCCCTAACAAACTCTACCTTTATTTTACCATCAAGATTAATAAGTTCATTAATAGGTAAAGGCAAAATATCTAATGGAGTCAAAGGATTAAAATCATATACAACCTCAAATGGAGAATATGATGTAGTGGAATGTACAATTCTGTTATACGTAAATTCTACATGAGGCAAACATGTCTCCCATTGTTTTAAATTCTTGTGAATCACAGCACGCAACAATGCTGAAAGCGTCCTATTGACTACTTCCATCTGACCATTAGTTTGAGGTTGTGCCACAGTAGAAAACAATAATTTGGTGCTTAGCCTATTCCACAAAGTTTGCTAAAAATGGCTCAAGAATTTTACATCCTTATAACTTACAATGGATATAGGCAAACCATGCAACCGTACGATCTCCTTAAAGAATAAATCAACAATATGTCGTGTATCATTAGTTTTAGAATAGGCAATGAAATGAGCTATCTTACTAAACCTATCGATAACAACAAATATGCTACCTTTACCACTTTGAGATCATGGTAACCTCAATATAAAATCCATAGAAATGTCAATCCAAGGTTGATTAGGCACAGGCAAAGGGATGTATTCCCCATGGGGCATTACTTTGAACTTAGCCTGTCTACATGCAATGCACTTATCACATACAGTTTATACATCATGTTTCATCTTAAACCAATAAAAATGTTCATGCAAAATGTCTAAAGTCTTTCTAACACCAAAGTGTCCCATTAAACCGCCACCATATGTCTCTCTTACCAGTAGTTCACGTATAGAGCTTTTTGGCACACACAACCTATCTTTCTTAAATAAATACCCATCATGCCTATAAAAATAAACATATCCAGATCTAGAACAAGTGGCCCAAATTTGATCGAAATCAGTGTCATTGTCATACAATTCCTTAATGCATTCAAATCTAAGAAATTTAGTATGCAAAGAAGTCAAAAGAGAATAACTTTGAGAGAGTGCATTAGCCACCACATTTTCTTTCCATTGCTTATATTTAATCACATATGGAAAAGTTTCGATAAACTCTAGCCACTTGGCATGCCTCTTATTCAACTTACCTTGAGTTTTTAGGAACTTCAAGCTCCAATGATCGAAGTGAATGATGAACTCCTTAGGCCATAAGTAATGTTGCCACGTTTGCAGGGTTCTCACTAAAGCATATAACTCCTTATCATACACTGGATAATTTAATGTAGCCCCATTGAGTTTTTCACTAAAGTAAGTGATCGATTTGGAATCCTGCATCAATACACCATTGATACCCTTCCCGAAAGCATCGCATTCAATGTCAAAGACTTTTTCAAAATTAGGTAAAACTAATAAGGGTGTGTTAGTCAACTTATCTTTTAGGGCCTGAAAAGCTTGCTCATGCACTTTAGTCCACCTAATTCGGCATTCTTCTTAATAAGATCATTTAGAGGAGCAACTATGGAACTAAAGTCCCTCACAAATCTCCTATAAAAACTTGCTAAGTCGTGAAAGCTCCTGACTTCACTTGCATTCTTTAGTGTTGGCCACTCCCGGATCGCCTTCACCTTCTCCTCATCCACAATAATCCCATCTGCACCTACAACAAATCCAAAAAAACCACAGTTTCCATACAAAAAGTGCACTTCTTTAAATTAGCATATAACTAGTTTTCCCTCAAAACATTAAACACACACTGCAAGTGCTAAACATGATCTTCCAATGTCTTGCTATAAATCAAAATGTCATCAAAGTATACAACAACAAATTTCCCACTAAAGTTACACATGACATGATTCATCAATCTCATAAAAGTGCTAGGTGCGTTTGTTAATCTAAAAGGCATTACCATCCATTCATATAACCTATGTTTAGTTTTAAAAGTCATTTTCCATTTATCCCCCTCTTTTATATGAATTTAATAATAGTCATTCTTTAAATCAATTTTAAAAAATAAATAAGCACCATGCAATTCATCAAGCATAATGTCAAGTTTAGGGCTAGGATGCCCATACTTAATTGTGATCTTATTGATTGCTCGACAGTCAACACACATGCACCATATTCCATCTTTCTTAGGAACCAGGATGATAGGAACTGAACATAGACTGAGGCTTTCCCTTGCAAATCCTTTCTCCATCAATTCATCAACCTGCCTTTGAATTTCCTTTGCCTCCTCAGGATTAGTCCGGTAAGCTGGCCAATTAGGAATAGACACACCTAGCAAGAAATCAATTTGATGTTTGATACCTCATAATGGGGGTAGACCCCTCAGTACCTTGTCAGCAAACAAATCTCCACTCCTGTAAAAGAGAAACCACCATATTGGGCAACGAATAGTTAATGTCATTATTAGTAAAATAGACATCCTTGTACATTAGTATAAGTAACTGTTTCGTAGCTAACATTGCACTATTTACTTCACTTTTTCTTGCAATTGTCCCTTTGCTCAGTGTTTTAAACTCTTTTCCCACATGGCTTACTAGTGTTTATCTCTCTTTCTTTTCTTTCTTCCCACCCTTTTCTTATACAATCACATGTTTCTCTCTAAATTCCTTTGCTATCCAAATCTAATCCTCACAAGCCTCTTATGGTTTCTATAGAGTTAGGATCACTTTCCTTTCATTTAGAACAAACGAATATTAGTTCTTATATCTGTCATACATCACCCTCCTATCAAACTGCCATGTCGAACCAACAATAGGTGACTAGCTTGCATGGGAACTACATTACACATCACCTCATCACGATAGTTCCTTATAGCAAAGGATATAAGAACCTGCCTGGTCACCTTCACTTCCCTACACTCATTCAACCATTGCAATCGATATAGCTTCGGATGTTTCACCGCCTTTAAACTCATCTTATCAACCAATAAGGTACTAGTAACATTAGTGCAGCTACCACTATCAATGATCAAGCTACATACCTTGTCCTGTACGTGACACCACGTGTGAAAAATGTGTTCACGTTAAACCTCTTCACCATCATCTTGAGGTTGAGTACTAAGGACTCATTTAGTAACATATAATTCTCCACTCAAGGGTCCTTCTAAGTCGACATCATCATAATCCTCTAATGGTGATATATTATCTTCCTTGGAACTAATGTTGTTCACATCTCCATTATTGCAAATAATCATAACCCTTTGATTTGGACACTGAGATGCAATATGTCTATACCCCTGACACCTGAAAAATTTGATATCATGAGTTCTAGAAGTTGGTCTAATGTCAGATTTACCTTTAGAAGTAGCGACTAGGCTCTTAGCCTTCACATCCACTTTTAGTTTCAAATATGTAGGGTTTTTCTTCCAATTAGACTTCCATGAAGAGTGATGAGTGAAACCTTAGGTATGTTAAACCTAGAACCCTGACGTCGCTATTGGATTCAATTACCCTAAGGATCGTCTTGAATAAGCCATGAGTAACTAAAACCCAATCACACCTGTTGATTGAAACCTAAGTTATCAAAAGGTATTCCTAGCAATTCGGTTAAGAATCCCTATGGAAAAGTTCTTTTGTAAAAGAACAAAAAGGGTTTCATTGTTTCCCACAAAAAAGGATATGTTTTTTTCATTTAATAATCATCATATGTGTGCCGACCTCCCTTAGTAGGGCTTATATAGCATACAACAAACAATATGGAAAAACCTAAGTTGCTTAATCTATCTTTATCCTTATGTAACCTAAATGGGCAACTAAATAATCTAAATTATAAACCAAAAGTAAATACTAAAACAAACAACAAAAGACCGCAAGTTTCTTTTCCCTTATTCTGTTCAACATTTCAAGCATTTGATTTAGGACTTCAATTCCTTGTATTCTCCCATAGAAAAACGTAAATTACATTAATAGGTGTTGGTTCGCCTTTCATGTAATTTGATTCCTTGTAAAGGATCTTGAGTCCTTGGTTTTTGTCTTTTTAAGTGCTAGATGATCCTCATCATTCTCTCTTTCCTCGAAAAGATTCGTCCTCAAATCTCTTGCATTATAGAAAGTAAGATCAGAAACAATACAATTGTGCTTACATTGCCATAGTGACTTAATAAATCAATTCTGTAGGTGTTGTTATTGGTGCGCTTCAAGACATGGAAAGGTCCCTCTCCTCTATGATATAATTTAGGCTTTCGTTGTGATGCAAATCTTTCTTTTCTCAAATGCACCCAAACCTTTTCTCCTAGATGAAACACGGTTTTGATATGTCCCTTTGGCATTGGCCACTCCCGGATTGCATCCAATTTCCTCTTATCTATAGCTATGCCATCTGTACCTATCACAAAGCCAAAAGAAAACACCATACTAGGCAACAAAAGGTTAGTGTCAGTACAAGTAAAATAAACATCCTTGTACATAAGTACAAGTAGTTGTTTCCTCATCACTACACTCTTAACCTTACTCTTCCCCGCTAATCCCTCTACTCTCGGTGTTTGTATATATTTTCCCTCTTCGCTCACCAGTGTTTGTTTTTCACTCATTTTATTTTTCTCACGTGCACTCGAGTGTTTTACCCTAAATTCCTTTGCAATTCTTAGCTGATCTTCACTACCTTCCCATGGTTTCTAAGGTATAAGAACTAGTTTCCTTTTGTTTAAAACAAAAGAATATTGGTTCTTATACCCATCGTACATAACCTTCCTATCAAACTACCATGGTCGCACTAATAATATGTGGCTAACCTGCATAGGTACCACATCGCACATAACCTCGTCTTTGTAGCTCCCTATGGAAAAGGCTATAAGGACTTGCTTGGTCACCTTAACTTCCCCACAATCACTCAGCCACTGTAATCAATATGGTCTAGGATGTTTCATAGCTTTCAATTGCATCTTTTCTACTAGTAGGGTACTAGCAACATTAGTGTAGCTATCACTATCGATTATCAAGCTACAAACTCTACTCTGCACATGACACCGTGTATGAAACATATGTTCACACTGGATCCCCTCACCACCCTCCTAAGGTTATATACATACTCTCCTCATGGCATACAACTCACCACTTATGGGTCCCTCCAAGTCAACAACGTCATACTCCTGCGATGGTGACTCCTCCTCCTCCTCAGAGCTCAAATTCTCTACATCCCCACTATCATTGATAATCATAGCTCTCTGATTTAGACATTAGGATGTAATGTGCCCAAATCTCTAATACCTAAAACATTTAATATCTCTCGTTCTGGAAGGGAGTTTAGTGTCAGTCTTTCCCTTAGGTCCAACAATTGGATTCTTAGCCTTCACGTTTCATGTATTCCATAAGCTTTGAATCGATGGAGTTTCACTTCCATGTAGACTTCCAAGGAGATTTGGAAGTTAAACTAGTCCTCTGCTCACTCCTATACTTTATTTGTCACTCTACGTTAACAGCCCTATGCAGAAGTTCTTCCATATCTAAGTAATGGTGAAGATCTACTACATCAGCTATTCCCTATTCAACTCATCGATGAATCTAGCCATAGTAGCCTCATCATCCTCCTCAATTCTCGCCCTAATCATGGCCATCTCTAGCTCTTTATAGTAATCTTCTACACTATTTTTTCCCTTAGTCAAGCCTTGGACTTTCCTAAATAACTCCCTATTGATAAGATTCCAAAAGCTAAGATACGAGCACCAAAGAAATCAAAGTCAATCCGAGCTATAGGTGGCAGTACGGGGTCCAGAAAAGGAGGACATAAGCATCGGGATGACCCAAGGTGAAGTTCGGCCAACTTTAAGCCGGCCTTGAATAAAGGCCGGCCAAATTAACTTCAAGGCTGCCAGCCTTAGTGTCGGCTTATATGTAGGCCGCCGGCCTTGAATGGCCTCGCACAATTTTATTAATATGTCCTTAGCTTACTTTTAGGCATGATATAAATAGTGGTCTTTAGGTATTTCGCAGGATGATGTTATTTTTGGTTGAAAGCAAAACATTTCTGAGTGTGTGAATCCTCTTTGGAGAGTTCTTGAATATTGGGAACTTGATTTCCCTTTATTCTTATTGTTCTTATCAGATTCTTGGTCCCTATAGAATTTGTGGCGAACATTTGATGTGCCTAAAACCAATTTTAAGCACACAAAACCAAGATTGAAAAACACTTAGACAATGTCATTCAAACTAGCTTTAATCTCATGAACATTAGCGTCAAATCTCAATGCTTTTGAACCAGTTAGACAACAATGATGTGTTCAATCTTAAATCCAAATGTTATATAGCTCTGATACCAAAAAGATGATGTGCCTAATTCCACTTAGAAGCACAATCAAAAGACTAAAGAAAAAACAGTCTCAAGTCAAGGTGCAATCGGATCCACAAGGGGCAATTTCACGTTAACCCTAATGAAGATACAAGGAAATCCAAAATGTTCAATGATGCAATTGTGAAACCTCAATGATAATATCTTCTAAAAACACCCTAATCGGATATAATCCACGAAAATAATCCACAAATTAAAAAGAAAACCTCAATTCCAAGAACTCCGTTCCAATAGTGAAGAACACGTTTTCAAGGGAATTCTTCAATGAAGATTCAAATTCAATTGCAAAGCACCTGAAATAAACACAATAATTCGTCAACAATAAGAAGTATTTCTGACCAAGAACTATCTCAATTCAACCCTAGATATGACATACTAGAGAAGAAAAGAAATCACAACAAATTGAAATTGATACAACTCACAATTTCAAGGTGTTGCACTCGCCACAATTTCAACTCTTGGGATTGAAATTGATAACAGTCTAAATGACAATTAGGAACCTTAATTCTCATGTGTAGAAGAAGTGTTTGATCTGAAAAATAAGCCTCCTCAAACCCTCTCTTAAGTAAATATTTATATTTGCTACTCCTACGATAAAAAAGTGCTCAAAATTACAAGTTTGCCACTTTTAAGGTGGCTAACCTTAAATGAAAATTACAAGGAAATAAAAGTGTCCCAAAACCAAAATACAACCAAAATAGTTCATAAAAGAAGAAATATATAAAAGAAATGGTCTTCATGATGCCGGTCTTCTATAGGATCCATCGGCCCAGCTCATCGTCGGCTCAGGTCGGTCCATGGATAACCCACAAGCTGAGTCTGAGGGATTTTGTCCATTTCCCAATAAAATTTGATAAGTGTGCCTGTTGGAAATCACAATACAAGAATAATAGAAAAGAGGTTAATATATAAATAATTTCGGGGTCAATCCGCTCAAAATGGGCCCTTATCTCCAAAATTCAAATTCCTTTAGTTTTTGCCCTAATGGTAGGTCTTAACGGATTTTGATTCCTATCATCTCCTCGGGCCTCAAAAAGATTTTTCCTCAAATCTGGTAGATGAAATGCAGTAGAGACTTTGTTTCCTCTTAGTAAGCCACCTAAAGAAATATCTCTGTAGAATCCCAATATCTGATTTACTACAAGTGGTGATTGTCTTCTCTCCTCCATTTCTAAGATGTTTCTCATCTGCAACACAAATAATGACCCATTATCCACTGAGGTATCCCTTATCTCAACCCATTTCACTGATATTGTTTCCTCCTTTTCTAACTCATCTGTATGTCGTTGATCCTCACGGTCTTCTAATGGTTGGCCCAACTGCTCATTGCCTTTTGAGACCTCTGAAGGTGAATGCAACTGTCTCTAAACATTCTGGCCCTCTAATGATAGACTCATCTGACTCTGTTCCTTAGAATACTCCAATGGTTTACTCAACTGCTCGTGAACCACAGTATCTTTGAAGGAGAACATAACTAACCCTGAATAGTTTGGTTCCCTGGTAGTCTACTCCTAGTAACCTGGAATGAATAGGATTATTTCTGTCTTTCCACTTTCAAGGCTAACTGTATAGCCTCATCAAGTGTACTATATCTCTGAAGCTCAACTACACAAGCTATCTCATACTTCAACCCAGATACAAAACGTGCTAGGGTTTGTTCAGGAGGTTCAACTGATCCACATCTGATCACTAGTGTCTCAAACTCCTGTACATAGTCATCCACTATTTTACCCCCCTATCTTAGTGTCTGGAGATGCATAAATAACTCATGCCTGTAGTGTTTCGGTACAAACCTATTCCTCAAAACTCGTTTCATGTCTCTCCAAGTGTGTATTTCAGTCTCTCCATCCCTTTGCCTACCGATCGCCATATTTTTCCACCACAAAGCGGCATACCCTGTGAACTATATGGCTGCAAGACATACCCTGGAGTCTTCATCAATCTCATAACACTTGAAAAGACGCTCAACTTGGTCTTCCCAGTCTACGTAATCATCGGCGGAACCCCTACCATCAAATGAAGGCATTTGTAGCTTCGCACACTCTAGTCTTTAAGGTGGTCTAAATTCCCTATTCGGGTATGGATTAACCCCAAAATTATCATCTCTATCTCCCCTAAGAGCATCATAATCTCCTTCTACTCTAGGTGGTGCCTGAAGGTTTACCACAGGTGGTGGTGGTAATGTCATCCTATCAATTCTTGTTGCCAATGCAGTAACAATTGTGGTAAGGTCCTGAAGTTGCTCATTTAGAGTTCTTCAACTTGTATTTCAACGACTTGGTCTGCCACCCACTTGGCTATTGGCCTCATTGCCAATGTCCCCATTCACACTATCATATGACATTTTTGTGGATGCTATTTATCTGAAGTACAAATGTAATCTCAAATAAATTGTAGCACACTCCCTTCACTTCACCACGTCACAATAACAAGTTTGGATAACAACACACACACTTGTACACCTACGGTGCAACAAGTCACCAATGCAACAAATACTTCTTATCACTTTAAGTATATTAGAATAAATGAAGCACAAATAAATACTTCCAAGTAGTTAAGATATTGAATTCAAGTAAGCAAGTGTTTAAGTAATAATACTCAATAACTTTCATACTTAAATGCTTATATTTGAATTTCAAACTTCACTACTTAACTTCCTTAATTAGCCACGGTTCACACTCACACTTTATCTTAATGTGCAGCACCTTACTCCACACACAACTCCACAAATTTACACCACCACACACACCTCAATCACAGTGCACTCACTTTAATCTCCACAAGTCACTCCATGGAAACACACAAATAACAACAACAATGTTAATGAGTTACTTCCACGGCAACAACAAGATGGATAATAATAATAAGTAGACTTCCACTTCCACGGCAAATAATGATAACAAAGGACTAATATGTGACTTTCCACAAACGAATTCCGAATTCCACAATAGGCAGCAACTTTTAATTTGAAATTCAAACAACCTCACTTATTGCAAGCCTTCCTCAATTGGTAAATAATGAATTCAAATTCAAATAGCAATCATTAACTCCCACAACTTAATTGCATATGTTTGAATTCAAATAATTCCTTACTAATCAAAAATCAATGCAATCTGCAAATTATACTCCACCAATTCAAAATTACACAATGGAAATCAAAACAACAAACTACACATCCTCCTCCACGCCACAACAACCTACGACAAGGATTTTGGTAAGTTTTGCAAGTTCCAAAAATTGTTGAATTAAACAACACTTGATACTTCTACCCTTCCACGAAAATTAGTGATCACAAAATGATGCAACAACCTTCCCAAACCAACTCCAACAAAGAGCAAAATAAACTCCAAGCCAAGGTAATTTCACAAGCTCAAATCCATAACAACACAATTTGCGGTTTTCACTAGATCAACCCTAATTGATGATTAATTCCACGAAATCAAATAAAACCAATTCCCTTCTCTCAACATGAGCTCTGATACCAAAAGATGATGTGCCTAAAACCAAGTTTAAGCACACAAAACCAAGATTGAAAAACACTTAGACAATGTCGTTCAAACTAGCTTTAATCTCATGAACATTAGCGTCAAATCTCAACGCTTTTGAACCAATTAGACAACAATGATGTCTTCAATCTTAAATCCAAATATGATATAGCTCTGATACCAAAAAGATGATGCACCTAATTCCACTTAGAAGCACAATCAAAAGACTTAAGAAAAAACAGTCTCAAGTCAAGGTGCAATCGGATCCACAAGGGGCAATTTCACGTGAACCCTAATGAAGATACAAGGAAATCCAAAATGTTTAATGATGCAATTGTGAAACCTCAATGATAATATCTTCTAACAACACCCTAATCTAATAAAATCCACGAAAATAATCCACAAATTAAAAAGAAAACCTCAATTACAAGAACTCCTTTCCATTAGTGAAGAACACGTTTTCAAGGGAATTCTTCAATGAAGATTCAAATTCAATTGCAAAGTACCTCAAATAAACACAATAATTCGTCAACAATAATAAGTATTTCTGACCAAGAACTATCTCAATTCAACCCTAGATATGACACACTAGAGAAGAAAAGAAATCACAACAAATTGAAATTGATACAACTCACAATTTCAAGGTGTTGCACTCGCCACAATTTCAACTCTTGGGATTGAAATTGATAAGAGTCTAAATGAAAATTAGGAACCCAAATTCTCACGTGTAGAAGAAGTGTTTGATCTGCAAAATAAGCCTCCTCAAACCCTCTCTTAAGCAAGTATTTATACTTGCTACTCCTAGGGTAAAAAAGTGCTCAAAATTACAAGTTTGCCACTTTTAAGGTGGTTAACCTTAAATGAAAATTACAAGGAAATAAAAGTGTCCAAAAACTAAAATACAACCAAAATAGTTCATAAAAGAAGAAATATATAAAAGAAATGGCCTTCATGATGTCGGTCTTCTATAGGATCCATTGGCCCAGCTCATCGCCGGTTCAAGTCGGTCTATGGATAACCCACAAGCTGAGTCTGAGGGAGTTTGTCCATTTCCTATAAAATTTGATAAGTGTGCCTGTTGGAAAACACAATACAAGAATAATAGAAAAGAGGTTAATATATAAATAATTCCGGTGTCGATCTGCTCAAAATGGGCCCTCATCTCGAAAATTCAAATTCCTTTAGTTTTTTCCCTAATGGTAGGTCTTGTCGGATTTTGATTCCTATCAACATTGTTTTTTAATTCTTGGAATTCTTTAACCTTAGCGATTGATTTATAGAACGTGGTCTCTATCGTTCTATGATTTGATTGTGAATCAGTTTAATTTTATCAATCTTGGCATCTATAGATTGGTAATTTTATCTATATCCTTTTGTTTTTACTTGATAGTATCAAATACAGAAAACCCTAAAAATTATTAACGAAGCTGGTGTTTTCGAAGATTTATGTAGAAGGAATTTTGTAACATTTGTGATTCGCATCATTTGGTATCAAAGGATACCAATTTCGTAACATTTGGTATTAAAGCACACCAAATTCGTATCATTTGGTATCAAAGTGAAGGTTAGTGGATTTGTGAATCGACACAGGTTAAATCGGTAAGGCTATTGAATCTCAATTCAATTGTAGTTTTAATTCAATACTACCATTGGTTGGAAAATTTGGGAATTTATTTTGATAAGTATTGCTGTGAATTCAATTGTTGGGTGTTGAATTGCTGTAAATTGGTGTTTTGGGCTGTTGGTGAGAATTAGGGTTTTTGGTGAACATCTATTGCTGAAAATTTTAAGTGGTGGAGATGTCGTCGCATGGAAATGTAAATAACAACAATAATGGGAATAATGCTAATAATGGGGGTGAGGTTGTGACTAGGGTAGAGTTCAATCAAATCTAAGAAAATATTATATTGATTATGGAGAGATTGGAGGTTAGGGATAGAAGAAGCCATAGTAGTTCTGGAATTAGGAGGAGACATTCTAGTGGTGAATCTGATGCCGGTAGTGAAAGGAGTAGGAGAGGAAACAATGATAACAGGTGTAAGAGGATTGAAAACATAAAGCTAAAAATTCCACCTTTCACCAGTAGTAGTAAAGCAGAGGAATTGATGGGTGTCGAATCCAACAAAAATAAAACCTACTCCTAGACAATTATATGATTTACATATAGTGGTGAGTAGGGTCGAATCCACAGGGATTGGTAAAGATATTTCTATTCAAAGAGAACAATAAGAAAAAGGAAAATGGGGGGTTTTGTTTGTGAATCAAATAAAGTAAAACAAGGTAAGAAAATCAGATATTGGTAAAAGCCTAGCCAAAGGAATCAAGATGGTTTAATTCTAGGAATTGATCATCGATGCAAATGTTCTCTATTCTTGTTCTAGATAAATTGGTTATGGTTATTAACAAGCTCTAACAACCTATCTCTCCTTACTTCCTCGATAACCTCGGACAAGCGCTTTGAATTATTTCTCTTATTGATTAAACAACCCTTAGACAAGCGCTTAGGATTTAATCTATCAATAGCATTAAGATCTAGAGAGACCACCAATTCATGCCAGTAGATTATAAGATAACCTATTTAAACATGATCACACACCTCCATAACATGAATTCGATCATCTCTTTTATAACCAAACATGTTATTGCGTCACTAAGACTAGAACAATCAAACAATTACGGATTTGACGTGCTAGTTGACAATATATTAACTTGCTAATTGAGTAGAAGAGCTCTATTCATACCAATCAACAAAGATAATAATGACAAAACGATCAGAAGATATATGAATACCCGAAAGCAAAGAATAGAATAAATACAAGCCAATTAGACCTCATAATTCGTGGAGAATTAAACATCTATGACCCTTTGGCTAGAAAAGTAGCTTAGCTACACATGTTCATCAATAAAACGAAAATAAAAAGTAAAAACATAATGAACCCGGTTGCTTGCTCTACCTCCAAAATGATCCAAGGTTCTTCAAGATCCAAAGATTCAAAAGTTGTCCTAACCCTCTAGGGTTGGCTCTATTTATACTATTAGATGGATAGCATGTGATCTTTTGCTAGCAAGATACGAAAATATCTTTCCTTTTCCAAGTAGATTTCGAGAAGTGAAGATACGTCTGCCTGGTACGCCCCACCACACGGCCGTGGATCAAGTCGTGCCATCCTCTGTGCATATTCTTCAAGTCTTCATCCGCGCCCAGTGTGAACCACGGTCAGACACACGGCCAGATTTCACGCCGTACCTTCATCTGTGCATAATCTTCAAGTCTTCATCCGTGTCCAGTGTGTACCACGGTTATACCCACGGCTAGATTTCAAGCCGTGCCTTCATCTGGTTGATGTTCCACACTTTCTTCTCCTTGGTCCTGGCTTCCACCACGGCTTCAAGCACGGTTTCTCCCACGGGTTCCACCACGGCCGTGCCTTAAGCCGTGTCTCTCTCTGTTGAAAGTCCTCATTTTCGCCTTCTTGTCCAGTGTGTAACACGGTTTGATCCTTGGCCGTGCCTCAAACCGTGCTTCCTCTGGTGGTGTAATTCCTTGTTTTGATCCAAGTTGTAGATGACTTCTCTAAAATACTTGAATTATCATCCTCAACTCCATTTAACCTGATTTATCACGATGATAGAATTAAAGTACCATTTCCTTATTATTTCTATAAAATCAATAATAATTTAACACAATTTATACTATAAAGATTGAGTATAAAATGGCTCTATCAGGAATTCCTAGACTGGGTGCCGTGGGATGAGAAGGTGTTTGACTGTTATGAGTGGGATGAGCGTGTGAAGGTGAAAATGGCATCTCTAACATTCTCTGAATATGCTAGTCTGTGGTGGGATAATGATGGGAATCAAAATCCGACAAGACCTATCATTAGGACAAAAATTGAAGGATTTCAAATCTTGGCAATGAGGGCCCATTTCAAGCAGATCAACCTCGGAATAAATTATTATCTAACCTCTTTTATCTTATTCATGAATTGTATATTCCAACAGGTATGCTTATTTGGTTTCACAAGGCGATGGATAAACTCACTAAGACTCAGCTTGTGGGTTATCTATGGACCGACCTGAACCGGCGATGAGTTGAACCGACGGATTCCATCATGAAGCTAGCCTGCCGAAGATTATTTTCTTTACTTGTAATTTATGTTTGAACCATTTATTTTGTAAGCTTTATGGGACATTTTATTTGGTTGTAATTTTGCCTTTAGGACCGGCCACCTTATAGTGGCATAGTTGTGATTTTCTTGTCATTTTAACCCTAAAGGGTGCAAGTATAAATACTTGCAAATTAGGTTTTTTAGGGAGCTTTTTGAACATTTGAGAAAAACACCCCTTTGTGCCGTGAGAGAGTCTCCTCTTGCAAGCATTTGCTCTTATCAATTTCATTAGTGAAATTGTGGCGAGTGGACTTGGATTTGTTGTGAATCATATCAACAAATTACAAGTTGATCCTAATTCCAAACTAGTGAGTCATATCTGGTGAGGATTTAGTTATTTTATGTACTTTTGTTCTTATGAATTAGGGTTCTAAATTTCAGATTTGGAGTAATTCGAATTGAATTGGAATCTCATTTCATGTTCTATTGTTCATCATTGAAATCTAGCCATCGGATGTTCTTTATATCCTTTTGATAATTCATCATAATTTCGGAATTTTCTTTTGGAATTTGAGGCTTTCCTTTGTTTGTGGCGTGGATGATCATTATCAATTCATCCCTTTTTAGTTGATTGTGCTTGACCCCCCTTTTGGCACATCAGATAAACTACAAACTGAGAGACATAGGGCGGATGAGGAGAAAGTGCGTTCATAGGCTTTGATGAAAAGATTGATAAGACGTAGATTTGTGCCAGATTACTTTAAACAAGAGATGCCGATGGAGTTGCAATCCTTGAGGCAGTGTAAGAAAAGCATAGAAGAGTATGTAAAGGAGTTTGAGACACTAATGGCAAGGTGTGATATTAAGGAATCATCAGATGAATCCATAGTGCGTTTCATCAATAGGTTGAAGATGGACATTGCCAATGTAGTGGAACTCCAGCATTATCTAATTCTAGAAGATGTGATTAAATTAGCTAGTCGGGTTGAGCGGCATCAGCGCAGGTGGGATCAGAAATCATATCACCACCATAAGTCAGATGATGGTAAGAGGGAGAAGGAAAGGAAGGAAAAAGGAAAGGCAGTTGCTGGTGAGGCTATTGACCAAACACAGCAAAAGAAGAGAAGGGATATAAAATTTTTTAAGTGTTTAGGACTTGGCCATATTGCTTCTCAATGTCTTAATAAAAGGGTTATGGTCATAAAGGGTGATAAAGTCGAGAGTGAGGAAGAAGAACAGAAGGGTACTAAGGCATAAGAGGAAGATGAAGAGATTATAGCATATCCAGTACAGGGAGACTTGCTAATGGTTAAGTAGGATGAAGCTGTTCCTAATCAGAGAGCCAATTTATTTCATATCCAAGGCATGGTGCAAGGGAAGACTTGTTTGATTGTTGTTGACACAGGCAGTTGCACCGATGTTGCTTCAGCAAGTTGGGTTACTAAGTTGGGTTTACAGGTGAAGTAGCATCCAAGACCTTATGCACTTCATTGGTGGAGTCCATAGGGAGTTATTCATGTACACAAACAGGTTTGTGTTCCATTAGTTATTGGTGATTATACTGACGAGATTGTTTGTGATGTAGTTCCCATGGAAGCTACACACTTGATTCTTGGAAGACCTTGGTAGTATGATCTCAAAGCTAAGTATGATGGATACACCAATGAGTATACCATTCAACAACAAGACAAGGCATACAAGCTTCTTCCTATGAGTCCAATTGAGATACAACAAACAAGGTTGATTTGCCTTAAGAAGCCCAAGGGAAAGCAGAATTTGTTTATGTGGTCTAGCAGGATAGACGATACAAATTCGAGGTCAAATCTTTTTCAACATAGAGAGAATGATACGATTCCAAGAGCTAAGATACAAGCACTAAAGAAATCAAAGTCAATCCGAGCTATAGGTGGCAGTACGGGGTCCAAAAAAAGAGGACATAAGCATCGGGAGAACCCAAGGGGAAGTTCAGCCAACCTTAAGCCAGCCTTGAATAAAGGCCGGCCAAGTTAACTTCAAGGCTGCTAGCCTTGCATGGCCTCGCACAATTTTATTAATATGTCCTTAGGTTACTTTTAGGCATGATATAAATAGTGGTCTTTAGGTATTTCGCAGGATGTTGTTATTTTTTGTTGAAAGCAAAACACTTCTGAGTGTGTAAATCCTCTTTGTAGAGTCTTTGAATATTGAGATTTTGATTTCCTTTTATTCTTATTGTTCTTATCAGATTCTTGGTCCCTATAGAATTTGTAGCGAACATTGTTTTTGAATTCTTGGAATTATTTTACCTTAATGATTGATTTATAGAACGTGGTCTCTATCGTTCTATGATTTGATTGCGAATCAGTTTAATTTTATCAATCTTGGCATCTATAGATTGGTAATTTTATCCATATCCTTTTGTTTTTATTCGATAGTACCTAATACGGAAAACCCTAAAAATTATTAACGAAGCCGTTGTTTTCGAAGATTTGCGTGGAAGGAATTTCGTAACATTTGTGATTCGTATCATTTGGTATTAGAGGATACCAATTTCGTAACATTTGGTATCAAAGCATACCAAATTCGTATCACCTATGGTAGTGACTAGGAATGAAATGCTTCTGCATGATAGTTTTCATCTCCTCCCAAGTGCTAACAAGTCGCTCTCTATACCTGCGCCTATTACGCACCAACTGATCTCACCATACACTAGCATAATCTGAAAACTCTATTGTAGCTAGTTTTACCTTTTTCTCCTTAGTGTAGTTGTGACACTAAAATACATGATCCATTTTTCTCTCCTACTCTAAATACAGCTCTAGATCATTCTTTCCCTAAAATGTTAGGATTTTCAATTTAATACTCCCTAAATTGCTATAACGCCTCTGGATACTCCCCCTATCCCTCACGTATAGGTAATCTCTAAAAGCAGATTCCTCACCTTCATCTATCCTAATGCCTCCCCTATTCTGTCTACCTACTCCTCGCCTAATGGTGGTACTACTAGACGATTCCCTACTCCATTCCATCTTTTCCATCATTTCATGGATTTGCTCATGTTCACCCATTAAGATCCTCTTCATCTCCCCCATCAACTCGTCAAACATCACTCTACTCTCTCCTCCATTAGTGTTTTATCCCGACATAATTTATAAAGTTTCTACAAAGTAATATCACAAGTAAAAGAAATATATATATATATATATGTTCCTTACACCTACTCATGTATTGCTCACAAATGATATCCTCGCAATTCCACTCGAGTATATTTCTCACAAAAAAAATTATGATCTCACAACCTACTTTTTGTCATTTTTTTGCTAAGAACTTAAATTAGAATTCCTAAACTCAATTTACTAAGTCAACACTAATGATTACTATTCGGTCCTAAGTCACGTGAATGATGGAATACTAACTACATAACTCTAATTGATATGGAAAAGATTCACCACCGAATGGATATTCAATCAAAGATTATTTCTAGCATAAAAGAAAATAATCAAAATTGCATTAATTGTTCAAGGAATGTGTAACAATTCAAATTCCAAACATAGAACTATCAAAGATATGGTTACTATAGGAATTGGAAAAATTGATATGGAAAGTAAATTGACTCAACTAAATATGCAATTGACAATTCAAGAAACTATCTTATGCTTTCGGCAATTGTAATCTTTCATGGCCGAATTCCAATTTTCTTTTTTTTTTTTTCTATAGATGAACTATGAATTGAACACAATTGATTGATGAATGAAAAACCCAAATGCCATCGGCCCTAATGAATTATAGTGACGGAACAAGATTTTTTTTTATACAAATTTTCTAAATATGAATATGGAAAAGAACAATAGACGAATAAAGAAAAAGGATAGAATTTACTTGATTCAAGAAGCTAAAGCTCTGATACTAAATGATGTGTGAAACCCTAGGTATGTTAAACCTAAAACCCCGACGTTGCTATTAGATTCAATTAGCCTAAGGATCGTCTTCAATAAACGATGCATAACTAGACCCCAATCACACCTGTTGACTGAAACCTAAGTTATCAAAAGGTATTCTTAGCAATTCGGTTAAGAATCCCTATGGAAAAGTCCTTTTGCAAAAGAACAAAAAGGGTTTCATTGATTCCTACGGAAAAGGATGTGTTTTCTTCATTCAATAATCATCATATGTGTGTCGGCCTCCCTTAGCAAGGCTTATATAGCATACGACAAACAATATGGAAAAACCTAAGTCGCCTAATCTATCCTTATCCTTATGTAACTAAATAGGCAACTAAATAATCTAAATTGCAAACCCAAAGTAAATACTAAAACAAATAACAAAAGACTGCAAGTTTCTTTTCCCTTGTTCGGTTCAACATTTCAATCATTTGTTCCAGGACTTCAATTTGATGTGCCTAAAACCAAGATTAAGCACATGCAAAACTAATTTGAAAGACAAACAAATAATGTTAATCAAACTAGCTTCCAATCACATGAATAATGGCGTCAAATCTTCAAAGTTTATGACCGATTCTTAAAAAATAGTGTGATCAATCTTAATTCCAAGTATGATGATGCTCTAATACCAAATTATGATGTGCCTAAAACTAAGGTCTAAGCACATGTAAATGAACCAAAGGAACAACTTCAACTCACAAAATCAAAACCGGTTTAAAAGGGTAAAAATTGCGTGAACCCTAATGAAGATGCAATGAGATCCAAATACTCAATGATGCAATTACAATTCCACAAGGATAATTTCTTCCAACATAACATTAATCACATGTGGAATAATACACAAGATCAACAAATCTTCAACTCTAAGAACCCCTTTCCACCAAATGTTAATCACGGTTCAAGAAGCATATACAATGGATGAATCGAATTCAAGTGCAAAAGTAACTCAATTGAGCACAAAAATTTGAAATGATTATGAAGAAAATCTGACCAAGAACTGTCTCAATTCTACCCTAGATATTACACTCTAGAGAAGAAATGAAATCACAACAAAATGAAATTGATATTACTCACAATTTCAAGTGTTGCATTCACCACAATTTTAACTCTTGGGATTGAAATTGATAAGAGTCTAATGACAATTAGGCGAACCCTAATCCTCACGAAAAAGTGTTTGTCTAATTCTGAAAAAATGGCCTCCTCAAACCTTACTTTAAGCAAGTATTTATACTTGCTCCCTTTAGGGTTAGAAAATGCAAAAATTACAACTACACCATTTTTAGGGTGGCCGGTTCTTAATGAAAATTACAATCAAAATGAAAGTGTCCTAAAAGAAAATACAACATGAAATAGTCCATGGAACAATTACAAAGTACAAAATATCATAAAT
The DNA here is from genome assembly GCA_037954665.1 of Laguncularia racemosa. Taxonomy (NCBI): domain Eukaryota; kingdom Viridiplantae; phylum Streptophyta; class Magnoliopsida; order Myrtales; family Combretaceae; genus Laguncularia; species Laguncularia racemosa. The sequence continues at coordinate 851,720 of JBBMOL010000224.1, forward strand.
CTTCATGAGCCAATTGCTTCGAAATGAAAACAATCGTAGCGGGCCTTTGAATGCAAATCTAATGATGTCCCGTAGCCATCCACTAGTATAAGACATGTTGGCATCCTTTGGAGAATTATTATTATACTTGTAAAATTATTTCTCAAATACTTATTAGATAAAATAATTGAAGTAAAATATGAGCGATTTGGATCCTCATCCAAATCTTGTTCTTAAAGCATAGACGGTGCTGGAAAATTTCCCATCATCTCCTCAGGCTTCTGAAAGATTTACCCTCAAATCTAGAGGATCATTTTTTAAATTGAGCCCTAACATCTCTGTTGGCTTGCTCTCTCTGCTATCAGATGTGGTGGGAGTAGTTTTGATATGTTCCTAAAACTGATGTACCTCAAATGGAGTCATAGGTGATAGTACTATGTGAGACTCGCCCATACTAAACATGTAGGTGTTCCTAAATCCATCATGTAACACTTGCCGATCAGACAACCAGGGTCTACCAAACAGTAAATGGAATGCATGCATAGGAATCACATCACATAGGATCTCATTGTGATATTTCTACCCAACACTCATAGGTACCTTTGCCCTTAGTGTAACATACATATTGCCTCGATTATCCAACCAATGCAAGTTATAAGGGCTAAGAGACAAATGTAATTTGTCTACCAGTGCAGCAGATATAACATTCGTGCAACTACTACTATCAATGATGAGCACACAAAGATTACCTCTGATTCTGCAAGAGGTGTGAAATATGTTCTCCCTCTGAATGTCTCTAGCATCATGAGATATGGTTAGAGCCCTGTGTAACACATTAATAGGTAGATATTGTTCACCTATACGCTCCCATGTGTTTCTGCAGTCTGGTCATCATAATACTCCTACAATGCAATTGGTAAATCAGTAGGCTTAGTCTGTTCCTCGTCAACCTCATCTTCTCCAGCACCCTCCATAACAGTCATCACCCTCTTATTTGGACACTGTGCTGCCATATGCCCAAATCTCATGCATTTAAAGCATTTGATCTAGTGTGCTTTTCCACTAGTAGATTTAGGAACAGTCTACCTCACATCTGGTACTATTACTTCTTTACCCTTCCCAATGGGTATATTTTCTCTGGCAGTGTTTTGGGGTAGTTTTGTCCACTGCTCTCATGGTCTCACCTGCCACCTTTGTTCCCCCTAATCGACCGTCAGCTGCTATGAGTCTGGTTATAGTATTGGGCTTACTGCTCGAAGCCCTTAATAAGTTGGACCTCCTTTGCCTCTCCAATTTCAAGGTTAACTGAATAGCCTCATCAAGTGTACTATAGCGCTGCAGCTCAACAACACACGTTATTTCATATTTCAGACCTGAGACGAAGCGTGCTATGGTTTGTTCTGAAGGTTTGATGGACCCACATCTAATCATGAGGGTTTCGAATTCCTACACATAATCATCCACTGTCGTGCCTCTTTACCTCAAAGTCTATAGTCGCATAAACAGTTCTTATCTGTAGTGTTCAGAATAAATCTTTTTCTCAACACCCTTTTCATATCCCTCCATGTTTGAATCTCAGTTTCTCTATCCCTATGCCTGCTGATAATCAAATTCTTCCACCACAGTGCAACGTATCCTGTAAACTCGACAGCAGCCAATCGGACTCTAGTATTATCATCGATCTCATAACATTCAAAGACACCCTCAACCTTGTCCTCCCAATCCAAATAATTATCAGCTGATCCCTTGCCATCATAAGAAGGCAACTGCAGTTTCACATACTCCAATCCCTGAGGTGGCATGAAATCCCTATTTTGATATGGATTAACCCCAAAGTTGTCATCCCTTTCTTCCCTGTATGTATGATGATCCTCATCCAACCTTCTATTTAAATTTCCTTCTCCCACTACTCTGTCTCTCTAAAGATTATGTGGAGCTACCCGAGGTAGTGCTTGAAGATTCACCACTGGTGGTTGTGGTAATGTTATCCTATCAATCCTAGTTACCAAAGTAACAATAGTAAGATCCTAAAGTTGTTCTTCCAAAGTTTTCCTACCTGCAATATTATGACCCTAACCTCCACTAACCTGGCTATTGGCTTCATTGCCAATTCCCCTATTCACACTTTCGTTGGACATGTTATGATTTAAGAAATAATCCTACAAATTTCAGCACACTCCTTCAACAACACCAACCCACACGTTTAATAACCACAATAATGCAATAGCTCACGTTCTAAAAAGAATTTTAGGTACAAGGAAATGATTTAGTACTCCATGTAAAGTTCATTAAATGAAGTACCCACACAACTACTTTCAAGTAGTTAGAATTAAATTCAACTATAAGTGTTTAAGTAACTAGTCAATTACTTTCACACTTTAATGACTTGTTTGAATTTCAAATTCTACTACTCAAAACTTCCTTTCTTGTTAAGGTTTGACACTATAATAAATCACAAATTGCAGCACCTTAACACAAGCAAAAATGCACAACTCCACTGTCACAAAACTCCCTTGCTCACGATTCCAACACCATTCACGCCACTAGCAACAATTCTCTAATCAACACACACAAAACCACACTAAAAATATACACACCCTTCACTAAATTTGCTAAACACAACCCCACATACACGCCTCTTAAGTCAAGGTGCAACAACCTCCCCAAATACAACACAATGTCACACCACTTTACAACACCTCAAGTGCAACAGACTCACACCGCCACTTACACAATACATACGTCACATGCAACACAAACTTCATCAATTCACTACTCCTTAAGGCAAATTTAAGGACAACATGTTGCAAATTCTTCACTTCAAACACAATTCCAAACCGCAACTTACACAAAAGGCAACAATTTAAATTTGAAAATCAAACCACTTCACTAATTGCAACCCTTCTACATTTGGTAAGAAGTAATTTTCAAATTCAAACAAACACATTAACTCCTTCACTCTTAATGCTTGTTTTGAAAATCAAATAACTTCCATTCTTCCACACAACTCAAATCTAGAAATTGCAAATTGCTCTCCCTAATTCCGAATTCACAAATGTCACACACAACACTACAACACACGATAAGGATTTCAAAACAACACTTTCCTAGCCTTTAAATTTCACTTCCCACGAATGATGATAATGATGATTTCCCTTAAACCAATCACGGTCAACTTAAGGAGACAAATAATATGGTGAGTACTCCATGTCCACAACAATTAACAACAAGAAAATCACTTCAACAACACAATTGAAATAATTCAATTCTTCAATGCACAATTTTTGGATCAAGGTAATAAGAACCCTAAATTTCTGAATTCCAAATTGCAAATCCCTCCACTTAAACCTCAAGCTATGATACCAAAAGATGATTTTCATAAAACCAAGATTAAGCACATGCAAAACTAATTTGAAAGAAAAACAAACAATGTCAATCAAACTAGCTTCCAATCACATGAACAATGGTGTCAAATCCTCAAAGTTTATGACCGATTCTTAAACAATGGTGTGATCAATCTTAATTCCAAGTATGATGATGCAGTAATACCAAATTATGATGTGCCTAAAACCAAGGTCTAAGCACATGCAAATGAACCAAAGGAACAACTTCAACTCTCAAAATCAAAACTGATTCAAAAGGGTAAAAATTGCATGAACCCTAGTGAAGATGCAATGAGATCCAAATACTCAATGATGCAATTACAATTCCACAAGGATAATTTCTTCCAACATAACACTAATCACATGTAAATCCACATGAATAATACACAAGATCAACAAATCTTCAACTCTAAGAAACCCTTTCCACCAAATGCTAATCATGGTTTAAGAAGCATACACAATGGATGAATCGAATTCAAGTGCAAAAGTAACTCAATTAAGAACAAAAATTTGAAATGATTATGAAGAAACTCTGACCAAGAACTATCTCAATTCAACCCTAGATATTACACACTACAGAAGAAAAGAAATCACAACAAAATGAAATTGATATTACTCACAATTTCAAGTGTTGCACTCACTATAATTTCAACTCTTGGGATTGAAATTGATAAGAGTTTAATGACAATTAGGAGAACCCTAATCCTCACAAAAAAGTTTTTGTCTAATTCTAAAAAAATGGCCTACTCAAACCCTACTTTAAGCAAGTATTTATACTTGCTCCCTTCAGGGTTAGAAACTGCACAAAATTACAACTATGCCACTTTTAGGGTGGCTGGTTCTCAATGAAAATTACAATCAAAATGAAAGTATCCCAAAAGAAAATACAACATAAAATAGTCAATAGAACAATTACAAAGTACAAAATATCATAAATCTTCATGAGCCAATTGCTTCGAAATGAAAACAATCACAGCGGGCCTTTGAATAAAAATCTGATGATGCCCCATGGCAATCAACTAGTGTAGGACATGTTAGCATCCCATGGATAATTATTATTGTACCTGTAAGATTATTTCTGAAATACTTATTAGATAAAAGAAATGAAATAAAATATGAGTGATTTGGATCATCATCCAAATCTAGTTCTGAAAGCATAGACGGTGCCGGAAAATTTCCATTACAATTCCTTGTATTCTTCCATGAAAAAACATAAATTACATTAATCAGTGTTGGTTCACCTTTCATGTGATTTGATTCCTTGTAAAGGATCATGAGTCTTTGGTTTTTGTCTTTTTAAGTGCTAGATGATCTTCATCAAAGAGTTAGAAGTTGTCCTAAATTTTAGAGTTCCCTTATACTTCAATTGCTTCTCTACTTTGACCGCCCTGTGTAACAACTCCTCCATGTCTACATAGTGACGTAGGTCCACCACATCAGCAATGTCCCAATTTAACCCGTTAATGAACTTAGCCATTGTGGCCTCATCATCCTCCTCCACTCTGGCTCTAGTCATGACAACCTCCATTTTTTTATCATAGTCCTCTACACTCCTAGACCCCTATGCCAAACCTTGGAACTTCCTAAACAAATCCCCGTGGTAATGACTAGGGATAAACCTCTTTTGCATAATGGTCTTCATCTTATCTTAGGTACTGACAGGCCTCTCTCCATACCTACGCCTATTACATATTAGTTGGTCCCACCAAACACTAACATAATCTAAAAATTCAACCACAACCAATTTAACTTTTTCCTCTCAATATAATTCTGGAACTTAAATATATGATCCATTTTCTTCTCTCATTCTAGGTACAACTTTAGATCATTTTTTCCCTGAAATGAGGGTATCTTCATTTTGATACTTCCCAGGTTGTTGTCTCGCCTCTAGGTGTTCCCTCTCTCTCTCATGTAGTCATATTCTCTTGACTCCATTTCTTTACCCTCTTCTATCCGAACCCCTCCCCTCAAGGGTTTATGTGCACCTCGCCCAACAGTAATGCTACTGGATGGTTCCTTACTCTATTCCATCTTATTCATCCTCTCATGGATTTGCTCCAGTTCACCATTCAATATCCTCTTCATCTCTCTCATTAATGAATCAAACATCAACCTATTTTCCCCTCTGATACGAACCACGCCAACCCGTGACAAAACCCAATACCAATACGTTCTGAAATTCGTTACCTAAGACGCCCAAACACCTAAAGTGGAAACCGCGACCCGTTGTCTATAAGCAAGACAAGAACCTTGGTATAATGTGAAGACGCCACTATCAGGGCTGAAAGACTGATTGATAAGTCGGGATGAATGCCACGGAAATCAATCTGATAAGTTCAAATTAGTTCTTGAAGAACCAAGAGAGGAGCCTCTCAAAGATGTTTAATGTTCTAAGATGTATGTTCTATTCTCTGTATTCTAACCCTAGGAGCTTATATTAGGGTTTACAATGTGTAATATTAAAGCCCAAAACGACGTAACTTAGATAAGTTGCGTAAAAACACAAAAACAGAACAAGAAAGCCGGCGGTGTAAACATGAAGGTCGGCGGCGTTGGAATGAAGGCCGGCGGCCTTGAGCCGGCCATGAAGAGATACACGGCCATGTACTTCTAGACGTGTGACTTTCTGTGGATTTTCTTGACTCCATACACGGCCGTGCCTTTTAGCCGGGTGTCTGGCTGTGTATGATTCTGTGTAATCTTGAGATTCCTACACGGCCGTGCCTTGAAAATACACGCCCTCTTCATCCCGTGTCCGGTGTGACTTGTACAAGAGCAAGGGTCTTCCCATGGTTGTTCCGATCCGTTCCAACTTCATAATTGCTCCAATCCTTTCCGGCTTCATGGACATCCTTTATCAACCCGTTAAGTGCTTCATTGAGTCGTTTCGCTCGACTTCTTGTGATCGGTCCAAGTGGCACTTCAAGAGGATCCACATTCCTTCTTCCGGCTCGACTCTCATCATGGATCTCATCATTCCCCTCCTCTTGAAAAGGATTTGTCCTCAAATCATCACCTACATCAAAAGGACACAGATCAGTAACATTAAATGTGGCACTTACTTGATACTCACCAGGCAAATCTATCTTGTATGCATTATCGTTGATGCGCTCAAGAACTTGAAATGGTCCATCGCCTCTAGGAAGTAGTGTAGATTGACGCTGCATGGGAAACCGCTCTTTGCGCATGTGAACCCAAACCCAATCTCCAGGTTCAAAGACAGCTTGTCGACAACCCTTGTTAGCTTGTTTCACATACTGCTCTGTTCGTCTCTCAATGTTCAGCCTTGCCTTCTCATGGATCTGTTTAACAAATTCGGCCTTCTTCTTGCCATCTAAATTAACATACTTAGAAATAGGCAAAGGTGATAAATCCAAAGGAGTTAGTGGATTAAAACCATACACAATCTCAAAAGGAGTAAATTTAGTAGCAGAATGCACTGCACGGTTATAAGCAAATTCAACATGCAGTAAACAATCCTCCTAACTTTTAATATTCTTTTTAATTACAGCCCTCAACAAGGTAGATAAGGTTCGATTTACTACCTTAGTTTGACCATCAGTCTGTGGATGACAAGTAGTAGGAAACAATAACTTAGTTCCTAACTTAGCCCACAAGGTCTTCCAAAAGTAGCTCAAGAACTTAGCATCCCTATTTGATACAATTGTTCTAAGCATACCATGCAATGGCATAACTTCCCTAAAGAATAAATTAGCAATATTACAAGCATCATCCGTTTTGTGACAAGGAATGAAATGTGCCATTTTAGAAAATCTATCCACAACTACAAAAATAGAATCCCGACCATGTCTAGACCTAGGTAATCTTAACACAAAATCCATAGAAATATCTACCCAAGGCTCATGAGGAATGGGAAGTGGGGTGTAAAGCCCTTGAGGTTGGACCCTAGATTTCGCTTGCTTACACATGACACATCGCTTACAAATCCTCTCAACATCTCATTTCATGTGAAGCCAATAGAAGTGTTCCTACAATACCCCTAAGGTTTTAACTACTCCAAAGTGTCCCATTAAACCTCCTCCATGAGACTCCCTCACGAGTAATTCTCTTAAAGAACAAATTGGAATGCACAGTTTACTCTCCCTAAACAAGAATCCTTCATGTTTATAAAATTTACCATGCCCACTCTTCTCACAATGCACATACTCCTCACAAAAATCTTGATCAACAGCATATAATTCCTTAATGTGCTAAAAACCAAGCAGTCAAGAACTAAGAGTAGAAATAAGAGTATACCTTCTAGAAAGTGCATCAGCCACGACATTCTCTTTACCTTGCTTGTAGTGGGTGACATATGGAAATGTTTCGATGAACTCCACCCAACGAGCATGCCTCTTATTCAGCTTATGTTGCCCCTTCAAGTACTTCAAAGATTCATGATCAGTGTGGATCACGAACTCTTTTGGCCACAGGTAGTGTTGCCACGTCTCCAGGGCTCGAACCAATGCATATAACTCCTTGTCGTAAGTAGGGTAGTTCAAGATTGCCCTACTGAGCTTCTCGTTAAAGAATGCAATCGGTCTTCGCTCCTACAGAAGCACTACTCCAATACCTAATCCTGAGGCATCACACTTAATTTCAAACATTTTAGCAAAGTTAGGTAAAGCAAGTAATGGTGCCTGAGTCAACTTATTTTTAAGCATCTGAAAGGCCTTCTCTTGTTGCTCTCCCCATTTGAACCCCCACGTTCTTCTTAATTACCTCAGTAAGTGGTGCTGCAATGGTACTGAAATCCTTCACAACTCTCCTGTAAAAGCTCGCTAGTCCATGGAAACTCCGCACATTACTTACATTGGTTGGACTAGGCCATTCTTGGATCACATGAACCTTTTCTTCATCAACCTATATTCCTTGTGCACTAACAACAAAACCAAGAAACATAAGTTTGTCTGTGCAAAAAGTGCAGTTCTTGAGGTTAGCATATAATTGTTCCTTTCGAAGCACTTCTAAAACATCCCTCAAGTGAGATATATGATCTTACAAACTCTTGCTGTAAATGATGATATCATCAAAATAAACAACCACAAATTTTCCAATAAAAGTCCTCAAAACATGGTTCATAAGTCTCATAAAAGTACTAGGTGCATTAGTTAAACCGAAAGGCATTACTAACCACTCATACAATCCATATTTTGTTTTGAATGCAGTTTTCCATTCATCATCTTCTTTCATTCTAATTTGGTGGTATCCACTTTTCAGATCAATTTTGGAAAAGACACTAGACCCATGTAACTCGTCTAACATATCATCTAAGCGAGGAATGGGATGACGATACTTTACCGTGATGTTGTTGATGGCGTGGCAGTCAACACACATTCTCCATGACCCATCCTTCTTAGGCACTGAAATCACAGGCATTGCACATGGACTCATGCTTTCTCTCACGTACCCCTTCTCCATTAATTCATCGACCTGCCTTTGGAGTTCCTTTGTCTCCTCCGGATTGCTCCTATAAGCTGGCTTGTTTGGAATCGATGCTCCAGGTACAAGGTCAATCTAGTGCTCAATACCACAAATAGGTGGTAATCCCTTTGGAATCTCCTCAGGGAAGACATCTTCAAAGTCCTGCATAAGAGACACAACCACACTAGGCAAAGAGTTAGATAATTCGTTAGTAGTCAAACATGTTTCTTTAAAAACAAGCAACAACATAGGTTGCTTCATCACTAACGCTCTCCTTACTACACTCGCTCTTGCCACACATCTCTCCTTTTGCAAGGCTGCCCTCTCCTTTTCACTCACCATCAAAGTTGATCCCCCTTTAACTTAGCCTCTCACACTCTTTCCAGCCTTCCTCTCTTTTTCCTTTTGATCTTGACTTTTATATTTCTTTTCTTTCTCATTATCTTTTGCTCTCTCACTCTCCCTCTGCTTTTCACTCACCTTATGTTTTGCAAAAGACTGTTCTAGCTGCAACGGGTCCTCATACAGCTGCTTAGGTGTTAACGATTTAAGATTAAAGCTTTTCCCCTAGTGAACAAGCATATACTTGTTAGAAAAGCCATCATGAACAACCTTCCTATCAAATTGCCATGGCCTCCCCAACAACACATGACATGCTTGCATTGGCACTACATCACATAACACCTCATCCTCATACCTACCAATGTGGAAACCAATCAATGCTTGCTTACTCACCTTAGTCTCTCAACTATCATTCAACCACTGCAATTTATATGGACTAGGGTGTCTAACAGTTTTGAGCCCCCAGCCTCTCAACAATAAAATTACTCACTACATTGGTGCAACTCCCTCCATCAATGATCAAACTACAAATGTGATCTCCTAAATAACATCTAGTATGAAATATATTCTTTCTTTGCACCTCCTCTTCTTCCTTCACCTGCACATTCAACGCTTGCTTCACTACTGCCGCTAGCTTTCCCATTGCAGGCTCCCCATCATCACTAGCATCCTCTAATGGAAGCATATCATCTTCTTCACTATCCCCCTTAGTCTCATACTCTCCATCATCACGCAAAATCATCACACGCCTATTTGGACATTGACTAGCAATATGGCCTCTACCTTGGCATTTAAAACATCTAATGTCACAATGTCTAGAAGTAGAAGAATCAGGGTTACCTTGGTTACCAAGAGTAGAACCCGCTTGCCTCACTCCCCTTTTGGTTTAGTGGGTAAAGGCTCTTCTTCTTTCTTTCATTGGTTGGTCTTCCAAGTAGATGAACCATTACCCTGTGGAAACCGTGCATTACTACTACCTTTTCTCTTGTGCTGGTTCTCAACCTTTATAGCCATGTGAACCATATCCTCCAATTCTACATAATGCTGCAATTCAACCACATTTTAGATTTCTCTATTCAACCCAGCAACAAACCTAGCCATTGTAGCCTCTCTATCCTCCTCTACATTTTCCCTAATCATAGTGACTTCCATCTCCTTGAAATACTAATCTACACTTTGGCTTCCCAGCCTCAGAGTTTGCAACTTGTTGTGCAATTCACGATAGTAATACGCAGGCACAAACCGCTTCTTCACCACTCTTTTCATCTCTTCCCAAGACTCAATAGGTGGTTCACCATTCCTTCTTCTATTCAACATTAATTGATCCCACCACACTATAGCATAATCCAAAAACTCAATGGCAGCAAGTTTTACTTTCTTTCTCCCACTATAGTTGTGACAATCAAACACCATCTCCACCTTTTTCTCCCACTCTATCTTCCCAATCCCTAGTTCCTCTATTTCGACCACTATAACCTCTATAACTCCCGACAGAAGGCTCATCAAAGTCATCATCCGACATTTCATCTCTACCCCTCGGTACTCTCCTAGAACGACTCTCCCTCTTACGCCCTTAGAATACGTTTGTGGATTGCTCTAGTCTTTGCTCTACTGTCTCATGAATTTGTTCCATTCCCTCTTAGAACATCCTTTTCATCTCACCTCTCAATGCCTCAATTACTAACCTAGCATCAAACCTTCCCCTCTCACCTTCAGGAGAATGTTGTCTCGACATTGTCCCTGCATAAAAGATTAGTACTAACACAAATAAATATAAAAATTAAGCCTCACGATACACTCCCTTACGTGTTTCGCTCAAATGATGATATCACACAGTCACTAGTGTATTCTTACAAACAACGATGATATCAACTCGCCAACTCCTCTTCTCAATTCTCTTGGAACTAACCCAAACTACACCAATTGCCTTCCGTAGAATTCAAAACAACTCTAGGGTTCGTAAATTTTCCTCTATTTTTCTATCTGAATTTTTTTTTTTTGTCTTTGTTGTTGCTCTTGATCACGTTTCTCTTTTCTTTTCCTTCTTTTTTTTTTTTATAATAATCGACTAGTAGATACTACACTATCAAAAGACAATTAATATTACGAAATTGAATGATAACAATGGATACGAACGATTGGAGTTAGGGTTTTGATGTTACCTTCCTCAACCGAACTTGATGTTTTGACAAACCTAAGCTCTGATACTAAACTGATACGAACTACGCCAACCCGTGATGAAACCCAATACCAATACATTCTGAAATTCGTTACCTAAGACGCCCAAACACCTAAAGTGTAAACCGCGACCCGTTGTCTATAAGCAAGACAAGAACCTTGGTATAATGTGAAGACGCCACAATCGGGGATGAAAGACTGATTGATAAGTCGAGATGAACGCTACGGAAATCAATCCGATAAGTTCAAATTAGTTCTTGAAGAACCAAGAGAGGAGCCTCTTAAAGATGTTTAATGTTCTAAGATGTATGTTCTATTCTCTATATTCTAACCCTAGGAGCTTATATTAGGGTTTACAATGCGTAAAAACACAAAAACTGAACAAGAAAGCCGGCGGTGTAAACATGAAGGCCGGCGGCCTTGAGCCGGCCTTGAAGAGATACACAGTCGTGTACTTCTAGACGTGTATCTTTCTGTGGATTTTCTTGACTCCATACACGGCCGTGCCTTTTAGCCGTGTGTCTGGCCGTGTATGATTCTGTGCAATCTTGAGATTCCTACACGGTCGTGCCTTGAAAATACACGCCCTCTTCATCCTGTATCCGGTGTGACTTGTACAAGAGCAAGGGTCTTCCCATGGTTGTTCCGATCCGTTCCAACTTCATAATTGCTCCAATTCTTTCTGACTTCATGGACATCCTTTATCAACCCGTTAAGTGCTTCCTTGAGTCGTTTCGCTTGACTTCTTGTGATCGGTCTAGGCAGCACTTCAAGAGGATGCACATTCCTTCTTCCGGCTCGACTCTCATCATGGATCTCATCACCTTCCTCCATTCTCTCCTCCAGTTGGACTTTGTCTTGACATATTTCTACAATTAAAGAAAAGATTAGTAACAACAAAGATAATATAATTCTCATAACTCACTCATGTTTTTCTTCTAATTATAATGTCCTCACAATTCACTCATGTTTTGCTCTCAATTATAGTGTTCCCACAATTCACTCATGTTTTTGCTCTTAGTTATAGTGTTCTCACAACCTACTCTTGCAATTCTTTGATATAAACTCAAATTGAACCCTCCTCAACGTAAACTACTAAGGCAATTCTACTGACTAACTAATTGGTTCCAATTCAAGGCAATTATAGATACACAACATGGATCAATTGATATGAAAGACTCACTACGAAATTGGAAATACAAATAAAGAGGATATCCATAGAACAAAATTGGAAAGGATAAGATTGCACCAAACATGTAATGGAATGACAATGTGATAGTAATGTGATACGAACCACGCCAACCCGTGACGAAACCCAATACCAATACGTTCGGAAATTCGTTGCCTAAGACGCCCAAACACCTAAAGTGGAAAACCGCGACCCGTTGTCTATAAGCGAGACAAGAACCTTGGTATAAAAGTGAAGACGCCACAATCGGGATGGAAGACCGATTGATAAGTCGGGATGAACGCCACGAAATCAATCCGATAAGTTCGATTTAGTTCTTGAAGAACCAAGAGAAGTGCCTCTCAAAAGTGTTTAATGTTCAAAGATGTCTAATCTTTTATGTTCTAAACCCTAGGAGCTTTTATACTAGGGTTACAATTCGTGTAAAAAGAAGTCCAAAACGACGTAGTTTAGTTAAGTGACATAAAAACGCGAAACAGAACAAGCTGGCCGACAGGGGATACACGGCCTGTGTACACGCCCGTGTACTTTGGCCGTGTACTTTTCTGTGCAACTTCTGGCAACATACACGCCCGTGTACTTTAGCCATGTATCTTTCTGTGGATTTGCTTGGACTCCATACACGGCCGTGCCTTTTAGCCGTGTATCTAACCGTGTATGATTCTGTGCAATCTTGAGAGTCCTACACGGCCGTGCCTTGAAAGTACACGCCCTCTTCAACCCGTGTCCGGTGTGACTTGTATAAGAGCAAGGGTCTTCCCATGGTTGTTCCAATCTGTTCCAACTTCATGATTGACCCAATCCTTCTCGGCTTCATGGACATCCTTTATCAACCCGTTAAGTGCTTCCTTGAGTCGTTTTGCTCGATTTCTTATGATCGGTCCAGGCGGCACTTCAAGAGGATCCACATTTCTTCTTCCGGCTTAGCTCTCATCCCGGATCTCATCATTCCCCTCCTCTTGAAAAGGATTTGTCCTCAAATCATTTCCTGCATCAAATGGACTCAGATCAGTAACATTAAACGTGACACTTATTGAATACTTACCTGGTAAATCTTTCTTGTATGCTATATCATGGATGTATTCAAGAATTTGAATTGGTCCATCGCCTCTAGGAAGTAATTTAGATCTACGCTGTACGGGAATCTGCTCTTTACACATGTGAACCCAAATCCAATCTCCAGGTTCAAAAATAGCTTGTTGACAACCCTTGTTGGCTTGTTTCACATACGACTTCGCTCTTCGCTCAATATTTAGCTTTCTCACGAAATCTGTCTTAAAATCAGCATCAAAACTCATAGATTTGTTAAGTGGCAATGGCAATAAATAAATAGGATCCAGTAGGTTTAAACCACACACAATCTTAAATGGTAAACAATGAGTAGTGCTATGTAAAGCCCTATTATATGCAAACTCCACAAATGGTAGGCAATCCTTCCAGGTCCTAATGTTCATCTCTATGATTGCCCTCAACAATTGAATTAAAGTACTGTTAACCACATCAATTTGCCCATCAGTTTGTGGGTGACGGATAGTAAAAAACATCCATTTAGTTCCCAACTTTTCCCACAAGACTCTCCAAAAATGACTCAAAAATTTCTCATCTCGAACACTAACAATGCTCCTAGGTATACCATGCGGATGCACTACCTCTCTAAAGAATAAATCAACAATGTGTATAGCATGATTAGTTTTATGACAAGGACTGAAATGAACCATTTTAGAAATCCTATCCACAACCACAAAAATAGAATCTCGACCATGCCTAGGCTTAGATATTCCTAACACAAAATCTATGGACTATCCAAGGCTCATGAGGAATGACACTGTACTCATATAACCAATCTAAGAAGTCATCTAAACAAGGAATAGGATGACGATACTTTACCGTAATGTTGTTGATGGCACTGCAGTCAACACACAGTCTCCCTGTCCCATCCTTCTTAGGCACCAAAATCTCAAGCACTGCACATGGACTCATGCCTTCTCTCACGTACCCCTTCTTCATTAATTCTTCGACCTGCCTTTGGAGTTCCTTTGTTCCCTCCGGATTGCTCCTATAAGCTGGCTTGTTTGGAATTGATGCTCCGGGTATAAGGTCAATCCGGTGCTCAATACCTCGAATAGGTGGTAATCCCTTTGGAATCTCCTCAAGAAAGACATCTTCAAAGTCCTGCACAAGAGACACAACCACACTAGGCAAAGAGTTAGATAAGTCGTTAGTAGTCAAACATGTTTCCTTAAAAACCAGAAACAACATAGGTTGTCTCATCACTAACGCTCTCTTTACTATACTCGCTCTTGCCATACAACTCTCCGTTTGTAAGGCTGCCCTCTCCTTTTCACTCACCACCAAAGTTGATCCCCCTTTAACTTGGCCTCTCACACTCTTTCCAGCCTTCCTATCCTTTTCCTTTTGATCTTGACTTTTATATTCCTTTTTCTTCTCATTGTCTTTTGCTCTCTCACTCTCAATTTGCTTTTCACTCACCTTGTGTTTTGCAAAGGATTGTTGTAGCTGCAACTGGTCCTCATACACCTGCTTAGGTGTTAACGGTTTAAGATTAAAGCTCTTCCCTTGGTGAACAAGCGTATACTTGTTAGAAAAGCCATCATGAACAACCTTCCTATCAAATTGACATGGCCTCCCCAACAACACATGACATGCTTGCATTGGCACTACATCACATAACACCTCATCCTCATACCTACCAATGCGAAACCCAATTAAGGCTTGCTTACTCACCTTAGTCTCACCACTATCATTCAACCACTAGCAATTTATATGGACTAGGGTGTCTAACAGTTTTGAACCCCAGCCTCTCAACAATAAAATTACTCACTACATTGGTGCAACTTCCTCCATCAATGATCAAGCTACAAATGTGATCTCCTAGATAACATCTAGTATGAAATATATTCTCTCTTTGTACCTCCTCTTCTTCCTTCACCTGCACATTCAGCGCTCGCTTCACTACTGCCACTAGCCTTCCCATTGCAGGCTCCTCATCATCACTAGCATCCTCTAATGGAGGCATATCCTCTTCTTCACTATCCCCTTCAGTCTCATACTCTCCATCATCACGCAAAACCATCACATGCCTATTTGGACATTAACTAGCAATATGGCCTCTACCTTGACATTTAAAACATCTAATGTCACGATTTCTAGAAGTAGAAGATTCAGGGTTACCTTGATTACCAGGTGTAGAACCCGCTTGCCTCAGCTCCCCTTTTGGTTTGGTGGGTAAAGGCTTTTCTTCTTTCTTCCATTGATTAGTCTTCCAAGTTGATGAACCATTACCCTGTTGCAACCGTGCATTACTACCACCTCTCCTCTTGTGCTGGTTCTCAACCTTTATAGCCATGTGGACCATATCCTCCAATTCTACATAATGCTGCACTTCAACAACATTTTGGATTTCTCTATTCAACTCAGCAAGAAATCTAGCCATTGTAGCCTCTCTATCCTCCTCTACATTCGCCCTAATCATAGTGACTTCCATCTCCTTGAAATACTCATCTACACTCCGGCTTCCCTGCCTCAAAGTTTGCAACTTGTTGTGCAATTCACGATAGTAATACGCAGGTACAAACCGCTTCTTCATCACTCTTTTCATCTCTTCCCAAGACTCAATAGGTGGCTCGCCACTCCTTCTCCTATTCAACATTAGTTGATTCCACCACACTATAGCATAATCCAAAAATTCAATGGCAGCAAGTTTCACCTTCTTTCTCCCACTATAGTTGTGACAATTAAACACCATCTCCACCTTTTTCTCCCACTCTAAGTACGCCTCGGGATCATTCTTCCCTTGGAACGGAGGAATCTTCATCTTTATGCTACTCAATTAATCATCCTCTCTATTCCTATCTCCTCTATCTTCCCATTCTCTAGTTCCTCTATTCCGACCACTATAACCTCTATAACTCCCAACAGAGGGCTCATACAAATCATCATCCGTCATTTCATCTCCACCCCTTGGCACTCTCCTAGAACGACTCTCCCTCTTACGCCCTTGGAATACGTTTGTGGATTGCTCTAGTCTTTATTCCACCGTCTCATGAATTTGTTCCATTCCCTCCTGGAGCATTCTCTTCATTTCTCCCCTTAACTCCTCAATTACTAACCTAGCATCAAAACTTCCCCTCTCACCTTCCGGAGAATGTTGCCTCGACATAGTTCCTGTAGAAAAGATTAGTACTGACACAAATGTATATATAATTAAACCTTACGATACACTCCCTTACGTGTTTCGCTCAAATGATGATATCACACAGTCACTCGTGTATTCTCACAAACAACGATGATATTATTCACCAATTTCCTCTTCTCAATTCTCTTGGAACTAACCTGAACTACACCAATTTCTTTCCGTAGAATTCAAAACCAACTCTAGGGTTCGTAAAATTTTCCTCTATTTTTCTATCCGATTTTTTTTTTGTCTCTGTTTGTGGCTTTTGATCACGTTTCTCTTTTCTTTTCTTTTCCCTTCTTTTTTTCTTTTTTTGGTCGTGATTTTTACTCTTTTTTTTTTACAATCGACTAGTAAATACTACATTATCAAAGACAATTAATATTGCGGAATTGAATGCTAACAATGGATATGAATGATTGGAGTTAGGGTTTTTGATATTACCTTCCTCAACCGAACTTGATGTTTTGACAAACCTAAGCTCTGATACCAAACTGATACGAACCATGCCAACCCGTGACAAAACCCAATACCAATACGTTCGGAAATTCGTTGCCTAAGACGCCTAAACACCTAAAGTGGAAAACCGCGACCCGTTGTCTATAAGCGAGACAAGAACCTTGGTATAAAAGTGAAGACGCCACAATCGGGATGGAAGACCGATTGATAAGTCGGGATGAATGCTACGAAAATCAATCCGATAAGTTCGATTTAGTTCTTGAAGAACCAAGAGAGGTGCCTCTCAAAAGTGTTTAATGTTCAAAGATGTCTAATCTTTTATGTTCTAAACCCTAGGAGCTTTTATACTAGGGTTACAATTCGTGTAAAAACAAGTCCAAAACGACGTAGTTTAGTTAAGTGACATAAAAACGCGAAACAGAACAAGCTAGCCACAGGGGATACACGGCCTGTGTACACGCCCGTGTACTTTGGCCGTGTTCTTTTCTGTGCAACTTCTGGCAACATACACGCCTGTGTACTTTGGCCGTGTATCTTTCAGTGCAACTTCTGGCAACATACACGCCCATGTACTTTAGCCGTGTATCTTTCTATGGATTTTCTTGACTCCATACACGGCTGTGCCTTTTAGTCGTGTATCTAGCCGTGTATGATTCTGTGTAATCTTGAGAGTCCTACACGGCCGTGCCTTGAAAGTACACGCCCTCTTCAACCCATGTTCGGTGTGACTTGTATAAGAGCAAGGGTCTTCCTATGGTTGTTCCAATCCATTCCAACTTCATGATTGACCCAATCCTTCTCGGCTTCATGGACATCCTTTATCAACCCGTTAAGTGCTTCCTTGAGTCGTTTTGCTCGATTTCTTATGATCACTCCAGGCAGCACTTCAAGAGGATCCACATTTCTTCTTCCGGCTTGGCTCTCATCCCGGATCTCATCATAATGCAAAATTGGAAAGATAAGATAATGATGAATTACGGAATGGAAAGTGTATGGTATCATGTGATTATGTAATTGCAAGTAAGGAATTGCTTTAACAACTCAGAAACTTGAAGAACTTCTTCAACTGAATCGTAATTTTTTTTTATACGAATTCCTAAAGATATGGAACAAGAACCATGGATTGAATTTCAATTTTCTAAGACAACAAATTGTTGTTTGGTCGCCAATAGCAATTTCTACGGTTGAGTCGTAATCCTTTTTTTTTTATACAAATTTTTAAGATATGAAATAAGGACTATGGATTGAATGAAAATAAACAATAACAAGGATAGATTTTACTTGATTCAATAAGCTGAAGCTTTAATACCAAATGACGCACAAACCTTAGGTATATTAAACCTAGGACCTGATGGTTAGATTGCAAATTAGATCCCCACGAATCGTCTTGAACACGTTGCAAATGTAACTAGACCCTAACCACACTTGTTGATTGAAACCTAAGTAATCAATGATTTTCCCAAGAGTTTAGGTTGAAGAAATTGGTGAGTTCTTCTCAAAGAACAAGAGAGAGTTCTTTTCTAAAAATTGTGTGTTCAATACAAAGCGGATAATGTACCATCCCTCCTACTCTCTTGGTATAGCTATATTGTTTGTCACATAAAAGCCTAAGTTTCCAAACATAGAAAACCGGCCATTAAACTTGAAGAAGGCTGAAAATTTTTCAAAGAAAAATAATAAAAATTATAATGGCCGAGTGGTCTTTAATGTAACAAAAAACTGGGGCAGCCATCCTTTGCTTCTCATACCCTATAATCCTCTATGGACGCTTGAATCAAGTTAACAATGGTTGATTATCCTTTAGCATAACTTAGCTCATTCTCTTGGAGTTCTATGACTAGTCCTTGCAAGGCTTCACTTATCCGCTTAGCTCTAGCTTGGGTTATTAGGCCTCCAATACCATGTAACGGGTCATGGGACTTTTGTTCATTCCCTTTTGATGCTAGTTGATCCTCATCAACTGCACTAATGAGTGTGGGGAAGTGAAAGTAACCAGATAGGTCCTTATTTTTTTTCTATCGAGAGTTATCATGATGAGGTGATGTGTGATGTAGTTCCCATGTAGGCTAGTCATCTATTACTAGGTTGACCATGGTAGTTTGATAGAAAGGTGATGTATGATGGGTATAAGAACCAATAATCTTTTGTTGTAAACAAAAGGAAGGTGATTCCAACTCCATAGAAACCATGGGAGGCTTGTGAGGATTAGGTTCGGATGGTAAAAGAGTTTAGAGAGAAACATATGAGTGTACAAGAAAAAGAGTGAGAATAAAGAAAAGAGTGAAAGACAAACACTAGTGAACCATGAGAGAAAAGATGCTGAAACACTGAGTGGAGAGAAAATTGCAAGAAAAAGTGATGTAAAGAGTGCAATATTAGTAAGGAAACAAATATTTGTACTTATGTACAAGGATGTTTATTTTACTAACATTGACTTTAACTCTTCTTTGCCTAGTATGGTGGTTTCTCTTTTGTAAGAATATAAAGATTTGTATCCTAAAGAGGTACCAATGGGTCTGCCTCCACTACGTGGTATTGAACACCAAATTGATTTTTTTACTAGGCGCGTCTATTCTTAATCGGCTTGCTTATCGGACTAATCTTTAAGAGGCAAAGGAAATCCAAAGGCAGGTTGATGATTTGATAGCGAAAGGATTTGTGAGAGAAAGCCTCAATCCATGTTCAGTTCCTATCATCCCGGTTCCCAAGAAGGATGGAACATGTTGAGTGTGTGTTGATTGTCGAGCAATCAACAAGATCACAGTTTAGTATAAACATCCTATCCCTAGACTTGATGATATACTTGATGAATTGTATGGTGCTTATTTGTTTTCTAAAATTGATTTAAAGAATGGCTATTATCAAATTCGCATGAAAGAGGGGATGAATGGAAAACAGCTTTTAAAACTAAACATAGGTTGCCATTTGGATTAAAAAATGCACCTAGCACATTCATGAGGTTAATGAATCATGTTTTTTTGTAATTTCATTTGGAAGTTTGTTGTTGTATACTTTGATGACATTCTGGTTTACAGTAGAGCTTTAGATGATCATGTTTAGCATTTGCAACATGTGTTCACTGTTTTGAGAGAAAACCAATTATATGCGAATTTGAAGAAGTGTACCTTTTGTATGGAAACTGTGGTTTTTTTTGGGTTTATTGTAGGTGCAAATGGGATTGTTGTGGATGAGGAAAAGGTGAAAGCGATCTGGGAGTGGCCAACACCAAGGAATGCAAGTGAGGTCAAGAGCTTCCATAGATTAGTAAGCTTTTATAGGAGATTTGTAAGGGATTTCAATTCCATAGTTGTTCGTTTAAATGATCTTGTTAAGAAGAATGCCAAATTCAAGTGAACTGAAGTGCATGAGCAAGCTTTTCAAACCTTGAAAGGTAAGTTGACTAATGCACCTATACTAGTTTTACCTAATTTTGAGAATTTTTTTGAGATTGAATGTAATGCTTCTAGGAAAGGTATTGGTGGTGTGTTGATGCAGGAGTGTAAGCCGATTGCTTATTTTAGCGAAAAAACTCAATGGTGCTGCATTAAATTACCCAGTGTATGATAAGGAGCTATATGCTTTAGTGAGAACCCTACAAACGTGGAAATATTACTTATGGCTTAAGGAGTTCATCATTCATTCAGATCATGAGAGTTTGAAGTTTCTCAAAACTCAGGGTAAGTTGAACAAGAGGCATGTTAAGTGGCTGGAATTTATTGAAACCTTCCCATATGTGACTAAATACAAGCAAGGAAAAGAAATTGTGGTGGCTGATGCACTTTCTTAAAGGTATTCTCTTTTGGCTTCTCTACATACTAAAATGCTTAGATTTGAATTCATTAAGGAATTATATGAGAATGATGTTGATTTTGGTTAAATTTAGGCCACTTGTGCTGAGTCTAGATATTTTGATTTCTATAGACATGATGGATATTTGTTTAAGAAAGATAAGTTGTGTAAGCCTAAAAGCTCTGTACGTGAATTGCTGGTGAGGGAAACACATGGTGGAGGTTTAATGGGGCATTTTGGTGGTAAAAAGAATTTGGATATTTTGCATTAACATTTCTATTGGCTAAAGATGAAACATAATGTGCAAACTGTGTGTGTTAAGTGCATTGCATGTAGACAGGCTAAGTCCAAAGTAATGCTCCATGGGGAATACATTCCATTGCCTGTGCCTAATCAACCCTAGACTAACATTTCTATGGATTTTGTATTAGGGTTACTACGATCTCAATGTAGCAACGATAGTATATTTGTTGTTGTCGATAGGTTTAGTAAGATGGCTCATTTCATTGCCCGTTTTAAAACTAATGATGCATGACATATTGCTGATTTGTTCGTTAGGGAGATCATGCGGTTACATGGTTTTCCTAGATCTATTGTGAGTGATAGGGATGTGAAATTCTTGAGCTATTTTTGGCGTACTTTATGGAATAGGCTAGGCACTAAATTGTTGTACTCTATTGTGGCACGCACTCAAACTGAACATCAGATTGAAGTAGTCAATAGGACTCTTTCAACCTTGTTACGTGCTATGATTCATAAGAATTTAAAACAATGGGAAACATGTTTGCCTTATGTAGAATTTGCATATAATAAAACTGTGCATAGCACTACATCATATTCTCCATTTGAGGTTGTGTATGGCTTTAACCCTTTGACTCTATTTGATATTTTTCCTTTACCTATTAACGAATTTATTGATCTTGATGGAAACAAAAAGGCAAATTTTGTTAAGGTACTACATGCTCAAGTTCAGACCAACATTGCGAAGAAAAACAAGTACTATGCTCGTCATGCTAATAAGGGACATGTAAAGACTGTGTTTCATCCAGGAGATTGGGTGTGGGCGCATTTAAGAAAGGTGAGATTTGCCGAGCAACGAAAGTCTAAATTTCACCCTAGGGGAGATGGAACTTTTTAAGTATTGGAGCGCATCAATGATAACACTTACAAAATTGACTTACCAAGTCACTATGGTAATGTAAGCACAACTTTAATGTTTTAGACCTTACTGTATATGATGCAGGTGGTTCAAGGACGAATCTTTTCAAGGAAGGAGGGAATGATGAGGATCAACTAGCATCAAGAGTTAATGAGCCGAAGTCTAATAACCCGCTACATGGTATTGGAGGTTTAATGACACGAGCTAGAACTAAGTGGATGAGTGAAGCTTTGCAAGGTTTAGTTATGGATCTACAAGAGAGGGAACCAAGTTACGCTAAAGGAGAATCGACCTTTATTCACTTGATTCAAGCTCCATATAGGTAGATAAAGATATGAGAGCCTTAGGATGAATTTGCTTAACAGGAAATTAGACTAACAAAAGGCCACCCGGCCTTGTGCCTTTTTGTTTTATTTTCTTTTAATTTTTTTCGGCCCTTCTTAAGTTACAGGCGATTATCTATGCTTGGAAATTTAGGTTTTGTGTAAAGCAATAAAACTATACATGAACAAAGGGGGTGGCAATTAGAAATCATATTTGTTGAATACACCATTTTGTTTTTTGAGAGACTCTCTCTTGTTCTTTGAAGATAAACTCATTGATTTCTTCAAACTAAACGCTTGGGGAAATCAATTGATAACTGAGGTTTCAATCAATAGGTGTTCTGTTTATAACTTGCTAAAGACGATTCTTGGGGATCCGATTAACATTACGATCGTTGGGTCATAGGTTTAATATACCTTCGATTTACATTAGAAAAAGGAAAAAAGGTTGAGCCTAAGCCTAGTACATAAGTATCACAAACATATGTGCATGCCACCATGATCACAATATACACACACATCATGCAGTAGATGAATCACAACTAATAGGTTTATTATCTTTATTCAATCTAACAAACATCATAGGGGTACTTATGTCCTCATCAATAGCGTATGTATGTAGATCCTAAGTTAGAAACTTCTAATTTGTATAAAACTCTACTAGGGACAATGCTACATGCTAATAATTAGAGTGTGCCCTAAATAAGAATCTACCACTTTTAACCCCTAAGCGAGCCACTTACAAGCATCATGCATAGTTAAGTCTTCTATAGATTAAGTTCATTTATCTTGCAAAGTTAGGGCTAGTAATTTGAGACCAAACCTATGAAATCTAGACATGACACAACAATAAATAAATGGGCATGTGTACCAAAAAAAAAATTGACACGAGGCCTAAACTAGTTAAATCTATTTAGACATGATAAAATTTGTGTTTGGATTTGTGTCTAACCCTTAAACTCATTTACGAACCTATTTATTAAATTGGTCCCCTAAACAAGTCATAGGTTTAACCCACAAACCTATTTAATATTAATAATATATATATTTTTTATGTTCTTTATTTTTTTATTTACAAATGCTACTTGTTGAGTCTAATTTAAAAATTTTATATTATCTCCCTAATTCGATTCATATTAGATCCTATGCTCATCCAATACAAATTCTCAACTTGAACTAGGAATTTTATTATTTAGTTGGAGTTGCCACCTAACTAGAGTTTGAAAAAATTAATGAATTAGAATTAATTGAGCGGATTAATTCCAATCTAGGCAACTAGTTGACGAAATCTCCATTTTTTTTCTCAGAAAAGAAAAAAGAAGAAAGAAACACTAGAGATTCTCAATTCAGAGGCTATCCTATTGAAATCATAAAATTACCACTTTAACCTTCTAAATTTTTTATTTTATGGTATCCTTTTTAGCATGAAAGGAAATACTAAAGAAAGAAAAAGAAATAAAGATTATACTAATAATGATTTGAAAATGTTTTTTTTTTTTTAGAGTTGCCCTATAAGGGTGCCTACGTACTCACTATTCGGGATCAAATAGGCCGTAATTTTCTTCTCATAAAACTTTAGTAAGTTATTTCATTTTAATTATGAAAACATGTCAGGTTTATGTTTATTACCATTTAAATTTATTTGAACAAATTTCTAAGCTTAAGCTTTATTTCTTAAAGAAAACTAAAACCTCTAATTTTGAAAAACGTCAATTATTATTATTATTATTATTATTATTATGAAAAGAAATTTTCTAAGTGATAAAATATTTATTTTTTATTCATTTTTATTAATAAAAAAATTATTTTTTATTTACTATTTTTTATTATTATTTATTTTTATTATTAATTATAAACCATTAATAATATAATAAATAAATAAATGATGAAATTCAACTAACTAGTGGCCGTTTGCATCAATTAGTGGGTGTTTCCGAGCTTTCTAGGGATGGGGAATTGCTTAGTGGAGTTATCTCTTGTTGGAAACTGCCTTAGGTGGTGGTTCACGGTATTAATAGTAGGGGATCTAGAGAGAGAAAGAGAGCTCTGGTGAGTTTTTTTTTTTCATGTACTCATGATCTTTTTCTTTCTTTTTTCTCCTTCTAATCTCCCCAAAGTCGAGTCCTATTTATACTTGCAAAAATCCCATTTGATAAGCTCAGATCGAACTCACGGTTAACACCCATTCTTATCCCTTTTTCTTTTTTCATATTTGAATTCATCTTTCATTTTTTTGACTAATTTGATGACATTTATCCTTTTTTTAGCTAAAGATTTGTTGGATTTACGTTAAAATTTGATTTGAAATGGTTGGATTCCGATCTCCTCTCATCACTGTCGTTCTTAATCGAAGGTTGAAGACAAACATGCACCAAGCGCGTCCTTTTGCATCATCCAATTGGCTGCTAACATGCAGCAACTCGGGTGAAAAAAAATCAAAACGGCACAAAGTGCCTCCCGTGAGACCCGAATCCATGACCTTAAGCCTCTACATGCGTACCTAGGTGCACACACGGAGTAGCTAGGCAGGCTTAATTCTCATTTTTTTTATTGCACGCAAGTTGATGTGCCTAAATCCAAGCTTAAGCACAATCAAAAGAATCAAGGAAAATACCTCAATTCACAAAACACAAACCAGTTCACTCGAGGGCAATTTCACGTGAACACCTTGTAGATTTTGATGGAAATTGTTGTTCAAATGATTCAATTGTAATCTCTAATGATAATAATAACCAAATAACCACAAGATAAGATGAAGTTCACGTAAAATCAGATCAAAAGGAAGCAATAAGGACAAGCACAAAACCGTGATCTCAAATTCTTCCAATAATGCCAATTCACGCCAATCACTAAGAAGCATTCAATCTCAATGAACAATCAACCTTTACAAGATGATTATCCACGAATTACAATCACTAATAAGTCCAAGAAAGATTCAAATCAACCCTAGATATGACTCACTAGAGAAGAAATGAACAACAACAAAGATGAATCGATATTACTCACGATTTCTCCTCGTTGCACTCGCCACAATTCCAACTTCTTGGGATTGAAATTGATAAGAGAATTTTGGAATTAGGAAACCCTAAGCCCTCTCATGAAATGTGAAGTGTTTGTTCTGCAAAAATAAGCCTCCTCAAACCCTCTCTTAAGCAAGTATTTATACTTGCTACTCCTAAGGTTAAAAAGTGCTCAAAATTACAAGTTTGTCACTTTTAAGGTGGCTAACCCTAAATGAAAGTTACAAAGAAATATAAGTGTCCCAAAACCAAAATACAACCAAAATAGTTCAATAAAAGAAGAAATATATAAAACAAATGGTCTTCATGATGCCGGTCTTCTATAGGATCCATCGGCTTAACTCATCACCGGTTAGGTCGGTCAATGGATAACCCACAAGCTGAGTCCGAGGAAGTTTGTCCATTGCCCTATAGAATATGATAAGTGTGCCTGTTGGAAAACACAATACAAGAATAATAGAAAAGAGGTTAACATATAAATAATTCCGGGGTCGATCTGCTCAAAATAGGCCCTCAACACCAAGATTTGAATTCCTTTGGTTATTGCCCTAATGATAGGTCTTGTCGGATTTTTATTCCTAT
The DNA here is from genome assembly GCA_037954665.1 of Laguncularia racemosa. Classification (NCBI taxonomy): domain Eukaryota; kingdom Viridiplantae; phylum Streptophyta; class Magnoliopsida; order Myrtales; family Combretaceae; genus Laguncularia; species Laguncularia racemosa. The sequence continues at coordinate 877,742 of JBBMOL010000224.1, forward strand.
CACAAGTTATATATTAACGTATCAGTTTTGCTAATTTTTTTTTGTTATTTTGAAATTCATTTAAAAAAAAACCTAAATGTCTTTTTATTGTTATTGCTACCCTTATTTCTTATTATTTGTGCATTATTTTTAGTTGTTTTATTTTTTACTATTTATTTTTCCTTTATATTTAAAAAATAGAAAAAAAACATTAATAGTAATAATTAAGGGACAAAAATGGGATGTTTACAGTTATCCCTCTTTGTAGTAAAGTTTGGAAAACTTTACTACAAAGACAACAAAGACATTATTTTTTTCCCAATAGAAAGGATAGATAACATTGTAATCAACTAGTTATCCAAACCTGGATCTATTAGGGAGTGGTCTCACTAAAAGTTTAAGTAAGAAAAATGCTGTACGAGCTAACAATCCTATGTTACAAAAGGAAATAGTTACCTTATGATAATTAATACTTCTTGGGGAGTGATCTTAGACAAGAAACATCTCATTAGACTAGCAACCTAGAGGGAGAGATCATTTAGAAAAGTGCTCTTATGAGCTGACTAATTGATGATAAGAAGCGTCTCATAACCTTAAACAAAGATTGTTTATGAATGTTTTCTTTTGAGCTCATTAGCTGATAATAAAAAGTGTTTTACAAGACTAGTAACCTTAAAGAAGAGATTATTTAAGAAAGTGCTCTTATGAGCTAGCTAACTGATAATATAAAGCGTCTTGTGGGACTAGCAACCTAAAAGAAGAGATTGTTTAGGAAAGCGCTCTTATGAGCTGGCTAACTGATAATAGGAAGTGACTTATAAAACTAGCAACCTTAAAAAGGGATTATTTAGAAAAGTGCTCTTATGAGTTGACTAATCGATGATAAAAAGCGTCTCATTATACTAGCAATATTGAAAAGAGGTTATCTAGAAAAGTGCTCTTATGAGCTGACTAATCTATAATAGGAAACATCTTACTAGACCAGCGACCTTAAGAAGAGATTATCTAGAAAAGTGCTCTTATGAGCTGACTAATCGATGATAGGAAGTGTCTCATTAGACTAGCGACCTTAAAAAGAGATTGTTTAGGAAAGTGCTCTTGTGACCTAACTAACCTATAGCAGAAAGAGTCTTACTAGATTAGCAATCATAAAGAAGAGATTGTTTAAAAAAAAAAGCACTCTTATGAGCCGGCTAGCTGATAATAAGAGGTGTCTTACAAGACTAGCCAAATTAAATATGACTCATGATGAATGATTATTTACTTTTAAAATGCTTACTTGGTCATCACAAATATCAACTAAACAACCGAACCTTCGTGATAATTTAATCCTTCTTTGTCTATCTTTGCCCTAATTAAAGCAACAAATCTTGATATATCTCTTCTTGTGGGCTTAGCTCTTATGATTGTGGTGTTATCCTATGAATATACTATATCTACTATTCGAAAAAGATGGGATCATACCAAATTCCATCATTGTTCATTATTTATTATTTCCCTGCATGTGCGATGTGGTAGTGGGTAGTGTAAAAAAAATGATATGAGAGTTTGTTCAATCACAACTGGTTAGGGTAATTGACCATTCGAGGACATCTACTTTCCTTGCAGAGGAATGAAAATCAAAACCACGAAGTCTTAATATTTGTTGGCATTTATGAATTTTGAAAAAATTTTGTTATTCTTGCCTAGGGATAGTACATCTTAACTGCATCTGGATTAATGGGGTCCCTCAACTTTAGAACGTCAATTTGGGCTAATAATAAGGCCCCTCCTGATGATACTCTTTTTACAACGTATGGATCCTCATAATTTGGAGCAAACTTGCCTCTTGAATCTTATACATTTGGGAGCACCTTCCTTAATACCAAATCCCTCTCCTTAAAACATCGAAGCCTTATTTTCTTATTGAATGTTTGGGCCATCCTCTATTGGTAGAATTGACCATGGCATAATGCTGTGAGTCTTTTCTCATCAATCAAGTTTAGCTGATTAGTCCTTTTCTTCACCTAATTAGATTCATCCAACTGTGCTTTTGATAAAACCTTGAAAGACGGTATTTTGACCTTAACTAGTAATATTGCCTAGGTACCATAGATCAAAGAATATGGAGTAACTCCAGTAGACATTCGAATTGAAGTTTTTTAGGCCATGAGGGCAAATGTAACATCTCGTGCCAATCTTTATAAGTGATGGTCATTTTCTTAACAATTCTCTTGATGTTCTTGTTGGCTGCTTCTACTACCCCGTTCATTTGAGGCCGATATGGAGTTAAGTTTCTTAGGTTTATCTTGAATTGTTGACACAACTCTGTCATCAATTTGTTGTTGAGGTTGGTGCCATTATCGGTGATGATTGATTTAGGAACTTCACATCGAGCTATTATGTCCTTCTTCATGAATTGGACTATTACTCCTTTGGTGACACTAGCATATGATAAGGCTTCCACCCACTTGGTGAAATAATCAATAGCTACCAATATGAATCTATGACCATTAGATGCCTTTGGAGTGATTGGCTCGATAATATCGATTCCCTACACAGAGAAAGGCCATGGTGCAGATAGTGAATGAAGTTCTTTAGGTGGAGCATTTATTTTGTTGGCATAGACTTGGCACAAGTGGTAGTGCTTGACATATTTAATACAGTCTGATTCCATTGTCAACCAATAGTAACCCATCCTCATGACTTTTCGACCAAGCATGTGTCTGTTCATATGTGGTCCACATACTCTTTCGTGCACTTCTTTCATCAGTTTGCCTACCTCTCTTTTATCTACACATCTCAGCAACATGGTGTCAAATGATCTTCTGTAAAGCATAGACTCGCTTAATAAGAAATGGCTTGCTAACCTTCTAAGTGTTCTTTAGTCATTTTTACTGACCATTCAAGGTATTTGCTTTCTTGGAGGAAGGTTTTGACATCATAGTACTAGGGCTTGTCATCTTGTGTTTTTTCTATTACCAAACAGTAGGTGGGCCTATCCTCAATTTCTATTTTCAGTGGTTGAACTTCAGCTCCTCCCGTTATTTGAATCATAGATGCTAGTATGGCGAGGGCATCTGTAAATTGATTTTAAGTCTTCGAGACGTATGTGAAGGTGACTACTTTGAATTCACCTATTAGCTTTGTCAAGTGTTGATGATATGACACCAACTTAGGGTCTTTAGTTTTGCATTCTTCTTGTGTCTATAATATGATGAGTGAGGAGTCTCCGTATACATCTAATTCATGGATTTCCATATGACAGGCCATTTTGAGAGCGAGGATGCATGCCTTATATTCTGTGATATTATTAGTATATGGAAAAGTGAGCCTCGTTGTTGAGGGAAATTGTATTCCTTCTGATGATATCAACACTGCCCCAATTCCATAACCAAATACATTAGCAGCTCCATCAAAAAACATCTTCCATTTAGGATCTTTTTCTATCTTGGACTCTTCTTTTAGCTCGCCCTCTACCATTTGTATATTTTCATCTAGGAATTGGTCTTGCGATTCTTAGGAATCTTCTTCGTTCGAGTATTTTGCCAACTGATTTGCTAATGATTGCCCTTTCATTGAATTTTGATTTACATATATGACATCAAATTCTAATAAGAGCATTTTCCATTTGGAGATCCTTCCTAATAAAACAAGCTTCTCTGCTAGGTATTTCAAAGGATCATGCTTCGCTAATAATTCGATGGGATAGTAGAGAGTGTACTGTCTCAATCGATGCATAACCTAAACCAACACAAAGCAAGTCCTTTCTATTTTGGCATACTTTTGTTCCCCTTCCTTAAATTTTTTACTTAGGTAATATATGGACTGTTCCCTTCCTTTTTCATCCTTTTTCCCCAATACACACCCCATAGATTCAAGGAGTATTGTGAGGTATAAAAATAAGGGTTTCCCTTGTTTTAGGATTACTAAGACCGAGGGATTCATAAAGTAATCCTTAATCTTTTTGAACACCTTTTCGCATTCATCATTCCATTCTATTGTGGCATTCTTTTTAAGTAGATGAAATAGTAGATGGCATTTATTCGTGAGTTGTGAGATGAACCAAGCTATGTAATTCAACCTTCCCAAAAAACCTCTTACCTCCTTGATGGTACATGGAGATGGCATTTCTAATATGGCCTTTACTTTGTTAAGGTCAATTTTAATACCTTCTCGGCTTATAAGAAACCCTAATAGCTTGCTAGATGTGACCCCAAAAGTACATTTCTCTAGCTTTAATTTCAGCTGAAACTTTCTCAATCATCCAAATAATTTCCTTAGGATTAGCACATGGCTTTCTTCTTTCTTAGATTTAGCTATCATGTTGTCAACATATACCTCGACTTCTCGATGCATCATGTCATTAAGTATCACAACCATTACTCTTTGATACGTTGCACTAGCATTCTTCAAACCAAAAGGCATGACTTTATAGCTAAAAGTACCACAAGTTATGATAAAGGTCGTCTTGGTTTTATCTTCTTCTACCATTTTTATCTTATTATATCCTAAGAAACCATTCATAAACAAGAAGAGATGACTTCTTGCAGTATTATCTACTAAAACATCTATGTGAGGTAGACGGAAGTTGTCTTTAAGCGTAGCTTGGTTCAAATCCCGGAAGTCTACGTATATTCGTACTTTCCCATTCTTTTTCAAAACAGGGACTACATTTGCTACCCATTCTAAATAGTCTAATACCTTGATAAACCTAACTTCCAATAGTTTGTTAACCTCTTTTTTAATTTTTAATAAGATGTTAGGCCTAAGTCTTCTCAATTTTTGTTTTTTAGGTTTGACATCTTCTCTTGTGGGTAGTTGTGAACCACTATCGACTAGTCAAGTTCTGGTATGTCATCATATGACCAAGAAAATACATCCACATATTTAGTCAACAGCTCAGTTATCTCATGCTTTGGCTCATCACTTAGATTAGCTCCAATTTAAAGGTTTTTAGGCTCTTCTTCGGTTACTAGGTTAACTATCTCCATTAGCTCGTCAATCAAGATTTTACCTTGTTCATATTTTTGCCAACTCTCTTGTGCTGCTTCATGGTTAATAATATCGCTTCCAACGGCTGACCCAGCAGTGTTGGAAACGATATCAATATTTTTATTACTTACCTACACGAGATGTCCCTAATGTTCAAAAGCATCAAATCTGTGGGAAAGTGAGGTGAGAGTATATAAGTAAAGGAAAGAAATAACTTGCAATTTTATTGGTATTTTTTGAAGAATCTTATTAAACAATGATGGAATGATAAACATAACGAAATTCAACTCTGATTATTTCTTACTCTCAAATAGACCTAGTGCTATTTAGAGGATAGGAAAATCAGTTATTAAGAGTTGCATGTTAAGAGGTAGAAGCCTCTACCGAGTCCTTATCGTTGGAGTCAGCCTGAATTGTTCCTAGCTTTTAAATGCTAGCTGGTTGAGAAAAAGTTTGTCAAAGGGGTGGAAAATTCATCTGGGTATCATATAGCTTCTCTCCCCTTCCACCTCTAATGTATTTTGCTTGAGTTTCTTCTCTCAAGGTAAGAATGTACCTTAGCCCAAACATCCTTTACTAACCCTCTTTAAACCAATGCCCCTTTTTGCTTGTGACCATGCCTACTTCGTCAAATATTTGGAGCCCCAAGTTCTCAGGGATGTCCTCCCCAATGTGGGTTATAGTTGTTTCTTTATAAATGGCATAATCCTGCTCACCTAGTACGGTGATTATTTGGCCATTTACTATGAATTTGACTTTCTAGTAGAGGCTCGAAGGTATGGCTCTCGTAGTATGTATCCATGGTCTTCCTAGTAGTAAATTGAAGGACCTTAGTATGTCAAGGACTTAGAATGAAATGTTAAACACTTGTGGGTCGATCTCTATTGGCAAGCTAATTTCCCCCACTATCTCCCTCTTAGAACAGTCAAAAGCTTTAACCACTGTTGAACTTGGCTTGATGTTACTCATGTTAACTCCTAAAAAATCGAGAGTAGCTAAAGGGCATACATTAAGAGAAGATCTATTGTCTATGAAGACCCGAGAGACTATTGTGTTGTTGCATTTTACCACTATGAAAAGTGGTTTTGTGTGTTGGTCTCCGTCTTCTCTTAATTCTTCAGGTGAGAAAGATATCTGATCTATGGTGAAGATTGCATTTTGCGACATGGCTCAGTTTTTCTATGGTGATTCCTTCTGGTACTCTGACTTGTTTAAGCACTTTAAAGAGTGCCTCTCGATGAGGTTTAGATGTCATGAGGAGGCCCATGAGTGATATTTGGGCTGAAATTTTATTGAGCTACTCCATCACCTTGTATTCACTTGATTTAATCATTTTTGTGAGTGTAGGGAGTCCCTCTTCCTCTTCTTTTTCTAACTCAATGACAGGCTCTTTGATGGAGATCCTGTTTATAGGATCGTAAATTCTTCCTGAATGGGTGATTCCCCTTATAATATAAGATTTCTCCTGCTTAATGGCTTGATAGTCAAACAATGCTGCTTAATACCTTTCTGGGGGTATTGGGACATTGAACAAATCTTTTTTCTTCGAGACCTTTACCTTGATTTCTTACCCTTCATAACATTTTATAACTATCGGTTTTAAGTTTGATCTGATCATTTTTATGGACTCATTTTTGCCTCTTAGTGGGTTATCTTCCCCTCGAATTTAGGCCCCCACCCATTAGGTGGACCATAAGCTATTGGGGTGAATGAATAATCTACCAAATATTCAAACTTCCTGAATGGTTTACCTAGAGTGTCCACTGTTAGATCTCATGCTAGCTACCTCTTTCTTATCTGTGATCTAAGGGCTTTATTCACGACTTTGTGTGAGCAACTTGCTTGCTGTGCTGTTGGCTTTGTTGGTTTTGAAGGCTTTTTTTACCTGGGTTCTAGCCCTTCAGATGTGATCATGTTGATTGTAGGCTTGTGGTTAGGCAGGGGATTGTTGTTGACATTTGGTGCTAGTGCATTGGCAAAATCTAACTATACTATCCCTACGTCAATTAAATCATGGATTTTATTTCGAAGTCTCCAACATTTGTTAGTGGAATGTCCCTCCTGTCCTATATGATACTTGCATTTGAGACTGGGATCAAAGTTCTTTGGCCTATATCGATTGTTAGGGATCTCAAAGTTAATCAAATTATCTATTCGTAATCGAGTAAAAACTAGGTTGTGGGATCAGTATTACAGTGAACTATCTTAAAGCTTTCATAGTTTGGATCTAATTCACCAGTGATTGTTGGATTAGGGTGTTTGTTGCTTGGAAAGTCACATGAGACCTAAATCTGTCAACCCTGCTTGAGTTAACCATACTGACAGTAACCTCTTTGGCTTTCCTATTCCCCATAGGTCTTGGAGATGATGCGATTCTAGGAGAGTTGACAATTTGGAGCTTTCTAGATGTAATGACATTCTCTATCTGGCATCCTACTACTATTAACTCTGTAAAGCTGGTTGACGTTTGTCTTGCTAGATGTATGAAATAAGTTTTTCCAACGTATTAATGAACATGGATGTCAACTCTTTCTTTGAAATTGGAGTTAAAACTTTAGCAGCTTAAGCCCTCCAACACTAGGCATATTCCTTAAAGGATTCATTGTGCCTCTTTTAAAGGCTTCCTAGATCCAGTACTGAAGGGGTGACTTCAATGTTGAACTTGTATTGCTCATAAAATGCACAGGCCAATTTATCCCATGTGTTGACTTGGTTGAGATCTAATTGTGCATACCATATGAGAGCAGGACCCGTGAGGTTGTCTTAGAAGATTTGGACCATGAGTTGGTCATATTGTGCGTATTTACTCACTTTTTGTAGGTATAGTCTTGTATGCATCTTAGGACATCTTGTATCATTATATTTCTCAAATTCCAAGACTTTAAACTTATCTTGATAGGCATCTTCTCCATATACTAACAGGTCTATGATGTCGGTTTACTCAAAACTGTCAAGTCTTTCTGAAGTCTTCGTCTTGTCAGCCAACTACTGAAAAAGTTTACCCTCTATTTCCTTTTGTCTGTCTTCCATTTTCCTCTTTATGTCATTTGAGGTTGGACCGAGGTTGATTTTCAGTTCATATTCAAATGCAGGATTGAGTTGGGAGTTGATTTCCTCATATTCTGGTGGTTGGTTCTCCACTGCTTTTCCTTTTTAAGCTCCTGAATGTTCTTCATGAGTAGGCTAGGTGGTATGGAGGAGGCCATTGTTCTTAGTCAAGAGTTAGACTTATGCGACTAAATGTTAGATTGTTTGTTTTAGTGATACAATCTTTAGATCAAAGGTAGTATCTATGTTGGTGTTGTTACCGTGGTCATTGTTGTTGTTGCCATTACTAGACATTTTAGTTTTGGAGTGGTGTTAATTGGACTTCTCGAAGGGTTTGGTTGTTTAGGAGCTATCCTTGATACCCGGTAAGCATTCATTTAGCTATCGTATGTTTATGAGTAAATATGATGCATGTATCACATAGATGCAAAAGGACTAGCATTTGATTAATGATGTAATAATACTGAAATTTTATTAATATTGTAAACTTGGAGTTCAATGCTTTTATTAAAAACATAAGAGAAAAGAAAAGAAAACACTATCATCTAACTTCCTAATTTCTAAGATTCTTCTTCTTCGATTGCGTAGGTGTTGACTCCTTATTGACGATGGCTTCTAGTGCTCTAACCCTTACTTGAGTCTTCTCCAATTGGGTTCCACTGCTTTGTTTTTGATAGGAATCAAAATCCGACAAGACCTATCATTAGGGCAAAAACTAAAGGAATTCAAATTTTGGCAATGAGGGTCCATTTTGAGCAGATCGACCCTGGAATTATTTATATATTAACCTCTTTTCTATTATTCTTGTATTGTGTATTCCAACAGGTACACTTATTATATTCTATAGGGCAATGGATAAACTCTCTCAGACTCAGCTTGTGAGTTATCCATGGACCGACCTAAACCGGCAATGAGCTGGGCTGATGGATCCTATAGAAGACCGGCATGTTGAAGACCAATTTCTTTTATATATTTTTCATTTGCATGAACTATTTATGTTGTAATCATTTTGGGACACTTTTATTTCCTTGTAATTTTCATTTAGGGTTAGCCACCTTAAAACTGGCAAACTTGTAATTTTGAGCACTTTTTAACCCTAGGAGTAGCAAGTATAAATACTTGCTTAAGAGAGGGTTTGAGGAGGCTAATTTTGCATAACAAACACTTCACATTTTCGTGAAAGGGCTTAGGGTTTTCCTAATTCCAAATTCTCTTATCAATTTCAATCCCAAGAAGTTGAAATTATAGCGAGTGCAATAAGGAGAAATCGTGAGTAATATCGGTTCCTTATTGTTGTTTTCCATTTCATCACTAGTGTGTCATATCTAGGGTTGATTTGGATGTTCTTGGACTTGTTTTAATTTGCAATTTGTGATCAATAGCTTGTTATAGTATTGATTGTGTTGATGTATGATATCATTCTCTTCATTGTGACGTGAATTGGATAGTTGAAGGAAGGGATTGGAATTTGTGGTTTGACCCATTTGTTTTGTTGATTTGATTCACGTAGGTTTCAATTATAATTGTTATTATTTGATGAAGATTACTTGTTTGGATTGATAATAGCAATTGGAGCTCTTTGGATTTCATTCCATTGCCTTAGGATTTCCGCATTTACCTAGTCAAGTGAACCGGTTTTTATGTGTGTGAATTGAGGAGTTTTCCTTGATTCTTTTGATTGTGCTTAAGCTTGGAATTAGGCACATCATCTTTTTGGCATCAGAGCTCTTGTTGAGAGAAGGGATTGGTTGTATTTTATTTCATGGAAGTGATAATCAATTAGGGTTGATCAAGTGAAAACCGCAAATTGTGTTGTTGTTGTGGTTTTGAGATTGCGAAATTACCTTAGCTTGGAATTTAATTTGCTGATTGTTGGAGTTGGATTGGGAAGGTTGTTGTATCATCTTGTGATTAATAATTTTCGTGGAAGGAAGGAAGAATAGAAGTGTTGTTAATTCAACAATTGTTTGAGCTTGAAAAAATTACCTTATTCTTGCCTTGACTAGTTTTGGTGTGAAGGAGGTTGTGTAGCTTGTTGTTTTGATTTCCATTGTGTAATTCTGAATTGGAGGAGTACAATTTGCAGATTACATTGAGTTTTGATTAGTAAGAATTATTTGAATTCAAAACATATGCAACTAAGTTGTGGGAGTTAATGATTGCTATTTCAATTTGAATTGATTGTTACCAATTGAGGAAGGCTTTCAATAAGTGAAGTGGTTTGAATTTCAAATTGAAATTGCTATCTATTTTGTTGTGAGTTGTGGTTAGAACTTGTGGGGAGTGAAGTATATTTTGTTATTATTGCCTTGGAATTAGAGTATATTTGTTGTTGTTTCCATTTCTTATTATTGTCGTGGAGGTGGAGTGCAATTTGTTGTTGTTGCCATGGGAGTTATTGGTGAAGTGAGTGCACCGTGATTGAGGTGTGTGTAGTGGTGTAAATTTGTGGAGTTGTGTGGATTAAAGGTGCTACACATCAAGATCAATTGTAGGTGTGAAACCGTGGCAAGAAAGGAAAGTTGAAGTAGTAGAATTTGAATTCAAAAACAAACATTAAGGTGTGAAAGTAATTGAACTTATTACTTCAACACTTGTGAGTTGAATTTAATTTCTTAACTACTTAGAAGTATTTATTTGTGCTTTACTTAGTCTAATATACTTGAAGTGATAAGAAGTATTTATTGCATTGGTGACTTGTTGCACCATAGGTGTACAAGTGTATGTGGTTATCCAAACTTGTTATTGTGACGTGGTGAAGTGAAGGGAGTGTGCTACAAATTTTTTTTGAGATTACATTTGTACTTCAGATAAATTGCATCCACAAACATGTCATATGATAGTGTGAATGGGTACATTGGCAATGAGGCCAATAACCAAGTGGGTGGCAGACTAGGTCATCGAAATACAAGTGGAAGAACTCTAGATGTGCAACTTCAAGACCTTACCATAATTGTTGCTACATTGGCAACAAGAATTGATAGGATGACATTACCACCATCACCTGTGGTAAACCTTCAGGCATCACCTAGAGTAGAAAGAGATTATCATGCTCTTAGGGAAGGCAGAGATGATAATTTTGGGCTTAATCCATACCCGGACAAGGAATTTAGACCACCTCGAGGACTAGAGTATGCGAAGCTACAGATGCCTTCATTTGATGGTAGGGGTTCTGCCGATGACTACCTAAATTGGGAAAACCAAGTTGAGGGTCTTTTCAAGTGTTATGAGATTGACAAAGACTCCAGGGTACGCCTTGCAGCTGTAGAGTTCACAGGGTATGCCCCTTTATGGTGGAGAAATATGGTGAATAGTAGGCAAATGGATGGAGAGTGATGGGTGTCGAATCCAACAAAAATAAAAACCTACTCCTAGAAAATTATATGATTTGCATATAGTGGCGAGTAGGGTCGAGTCCACAGGGATTGGTTAAATATATTTCTATTCAAAGAGAATAAGGAGGAAAAGAAAAATGGGGGGTTTTGTTTGTGAATCAAATAATGTTTAAACAAGATAATAAAATCGAATATTGATAAAAGCCTAGCCAAAGGAATCAAGATAGTTTAATTGTAGGAATTGGTCATCGATGCAAATGTTTTCTATTCTTATTTCAAGATAAACTGGTTATGGTTATTAATAAACTCTAACAACCTATCTCTCCGTACTCCCTTGATAATCAAGAGAAGCTCTTTGATTATTTCTCTTATCGATTAGACAACCCTAGACAAGCGCTTAGGATTTAATCTACCAATAGCATTAAAAACTAGAGAGACCACCAATTCATGCCAGTAGATTATAAGATAACCTATTTAAACATGATCATACACCTCCATAACATGAATTCGATAATCTCTTTTATAACCAAACATGTTATTGTGTCACTAAGACTAGAACAATCAAACAATTACGGATTTGACGTGCTAGTTGACAATATATTAACTTGCTAATTGAGTAGAAGAGCTCTAATTCATACCAATCATCAAAGATAATAATGACAAAACGATCAGAAGATATATGAATATCCAAAAACAAAGAATATAATAAATACAAGTCAATTAGACCTCATAATTCGTGGAGAATTAAACATCTATGACCCTTTGGCTAGAAAAGTAGTTTAGCTACTCATGTTCATCAACAAAACGAAAATAAAAAGTAGAAACATGATAAACCTGGTTGCCTGCTCTGCCTCCAAGATGATCCAAGGTTCTTCAAGATCCAAAGATTCAAGATTTTCTTCTAACCCTTTAGGGTTAGTTCTATTTATATTGTTAAAGGAATGGTATGTGATCTTTTGCTAGCAAGATACGAAAATATCTTTCCTTTTCCAAGTAGATTTCGAGAAGTGAATATTCGTCCGCTTGGCACGTCCTACACCACGGCTAGATTTCCAACCGTGCCTTCCTCTATGCATAATCAACAAGTCTTCATCCTTGTCCAGTGTACACCACGGCCTACACTACGGTTAGATTTCCAACCGTGCCTTCCTCTGTGCATAATCAACAAGTCTTCATCCTTGTCCAGTATGTACCACGGTCTACACCACGGCTAGATCCTAGGCCGTGTCTTCCTCTGTCAAAGTTCCACAATTTCTTCTCCTTGGCACGTCTAGCTTCCACCACGGGTTCCACCACGGCTTCAAGCACGGTTTCTCCTACGGCCAGATCATGAGCCGTGTCTCTCTCTGTTGAAAGTCCACATTTCCGCCTTCTTTTCCAATGTGTAACACGGTTTTCACCATGGCCATGCCTCAAATCGTGCTTCCCCCTAGGTAGATACACGGTCGTGTACTTCAACCGTGTATCTTCCTGTTGATTCAAAACCAAGTACACGGCCGTGTACTTCAATTACACGCCCATGTACTTCCCTCCGGCGGTGTAAATCCTTGTCTTTAAACCAAGTTGTAGATGACTTCTCTAATTTACTTGAATTGGCACCCTTGACTCCATTTAACCTGATTTATCACCATAATAGAATTAAGTACCATTTCCTTATGATTTTTATAAAATCAATAATAGTTTAACACAATTTATACTATAAAGATTGAGTATAAAATGGCTCTATCAGAGAGACAGAAATACACACTTAGAGAGACATGAAACGAGTTTTGAGGAATAGGTTTGTACCGAAACACTACAGGCATGAGTTATTTATGCGTCTCCAGACACTGAGACAAGGGGATAAAACAATGGATGACTATATACAGGAGTTTGAGACACTGGTGATCAGATGTGGATCAGTTGAACCTCCTGAACAAACCCTAGCACGTTTTGTATCTGGGTTGAGGTATGAGATAGCTTGTGTAGTTAAGCTTCAGAGATATAGTACACTTGATGAGGTTATACAGTTAGCCTTGAAAGTGGAAAGACAAAGGCAATCCTATTCATTCCAGGTTACTAGGAGCAGACTACCAGGGAACAAAACTGTTCAGGGTCCATTATGTTCTCCTTCAGAGACACTAGAGATTCACGAGCAGTTGAGTACACCATTAGAGTATTCTCAGGATCATAGTCAAATGAGTCTATCATTAGAGGGCCAGAATGCTCAGAAACATTTATGTTCACCTTTAGAGGTCTTAGAGGGCAATGAGCAGTTGGGCCAACCACTAGAAGACCATCAGGATCAGCGGCATACAGATAAGTTAGAAAAGGACGATACAATATCAGTGAAATGGGTTGAGTTAGGGGACACCTCAGTAGATAATGGGTCATTATTTATGTTGCAGAAGAGATACATCCTATAAATGGAGGAAAGAAAACAATCACCACCTGTAGTATTTCAAATATTGGGATTCTGTAGAGATATTTCTTCAGGTGACTTGCTAAGAGGAAACAAAGTCTCTACTGCATTTGATCTACCAGATTTGAGGACAAATCTTTTTGAGGCTCGAGGAGATGATAGGAATCAGAATCCGACAAGACCTATCATTAGGGCAAAAACTAAAGGAATTCAAATTTTGGCAATGAGGGCCCATTTTGAGCAGATCGATCCCGGAATTATTTATATATTAACCTCTTTTCTATTATTCTTGTATTGTGTATTCTAACAGGCACACTTATTATATTCTATAGGGCAATGGACAAACTCTCTCAGACTCAGCTTGTGGGTTATCCATGGACCGACCTGAATCGGCGATGAGATGGGTTGATGGATCCTATAGAAGACCGGCATGTTGAAGACCAATTTCTTTTATATATTTTTCATTTGCATGGACTATTTATGTTGTAATCATTTTCGGACACTTTTATTTCCTTGTAATTTTCATTTAGGGTTAGCCACCTTAAAAGTGGCAAACTTGTAATTTTGAGAACTTTTTAACCCTAGGAGTAGCAAGTATAAATACTTGCTTAAGAGAGGGTTTGAGGAGGCTAATTTTGCAGAAAAAACACTTCACATTTTCGTGAAAGGGCTTAGGGTTTTCCTAATTCCAAATTCTCTTATAAATTTCAATCCCAAGAAGTTGAAATTGTGGCGAGTGCAACAAGGAGAAATCGTGAGCAATATCGGTTCCTTATTGTTGTTTTCCATTTCATCACTAGTGCGTCATATCTAGGGTTGATTTGGATGTTCTTGAACTTGTTTTGATTTGCAATTCGTGATCAATAGCTTGTTATAGGATTGATTGTGTTGATGTATGATATCATTCTCTTCATTGTGACGTGAATTGGATAGTTGAAGGAAGGGATTGGAATTTGCAGTTTGACCCATTTGTTTTCTTGATTTGATTCACGTGGGTTTCAATTATAATTTTTATTATTTGATGAAGATTACTTGTTTGGATTGATAATAGCAATTGGAGCTCTTTGGATTTCATCCCATTGCCTTAGGATTTCTGCATTTACCTAGTCAAGTGAACCGGTTTTTGTGTGTGTGAATTGAGGAGCTTTCCTTGATTCTTTTGATTGTGCTTAAGCTTGGAATTAGGCACATCAATTTCTCTAATTAGAGTCCTTGAATCTATTCTTCCACACATCTTTCTTATTGCCTATAGTTACCTGCTCCATGTAGATTTTTATTTCCGGGCTTAGGTTGATCGGCGCAGGCTGGGTGATATCTAGAACTCGATACACCCTCTCTCCTATCTGGTACAGTTAGTTGATCACAAAATCTCTAGTGGCTCGGTGTTTACCTACTTCTCCATCCAAATCTCTGAGGTCTACATTAGGACTCTCGATCCAAGCTTCCCATAGGACTTTAACCTCTACCAACATAGCAATTTTCTCAGCCACTAACATGCTCAAGTCTTGATATTCAAACGTAATTCCTTCTAATGACAATCTATAAATTATGTCTTGAATAGTGCCGAACTTATAGACCACTGAATTTGGATGATAGCCCATGCACCAATTAAGCTCGATTAATGGAATTGCTTAAAAGTTCCTACACATTAGGATAACCTTATTACAGTAGCTCCACCTAACAGTCCATAGAATATCACTAACACTGAACCCTTAAGCACTTTTAGCCAACTATAACTAGAAAGATCCTCCGGCAAATTCATCCTTTTTATGCATGAATCTATGAGGTCTACTTATTAAGCCAATGATCTTCTAACTATGTTTAGCCTGAAACAATTGAAATGGCTTATGAACCAAATTAAGATAAGGTTAATGTTCGAGTGGAGAATTCCATGACCCTTTTTCTTCACAAAATTTAGATTTTGAATTTGTTCAGCTAGTAGGGCCAACATGTAAGATTTCCCTTTAAAAAATTGGAATACCAATTCTGCAACCCTATAATGAATGTGGAAGATCCTGGTAGGAAAGGGGATAGTTGTAAATGTAGTTAAGATGAAAGCATAAACCCGTCTTTGTTTGTAACTCTTAGGATCTCCACATAAGATGTCTTTCTTGCTCCCATCATCGCATTGAGCCACAAACCAAGCTTCTAATTCATCCATTCAAAGGCAATACCCATTGTTGTTTTCCAATGCTCGGTTGATCACTACTTTGTGAATTCTAGAAGTCTATTGAAAATACCTATTGGCTCAACTTCTAGATCTTGCACATACACCCCATTGGAAAGTGAAGGGACCTACAGAAGCTAAGTATACTCCTCTAAGGTTGGCGTGATCTCATGTGGCCTAATAAAGAAAGCTGTAGGATCAATTTCCTAGAGGTGTGATATAGCCCAAATCAAAGGTAGGTTGACATCCATTTTCATCAATGAGAGCATGGGCCCTATTTTTCTTTGGATGAAGGTTTGTTCCTCAAGACTATAAAAGGTGAACCAATGGTCCAGTACCGGTTTAGGATCTAAAGGTTTACAAACCCAAATTTCCTTGTGAAGGAGACATTTGGTTACAGCGTTAACCATCTAGCAGAATTATAATAAAAATTTCTAATTATAAACAAATGTCTTACAAAACACCAGACTGCATCTGAACCCCAAAGAAAGGAATTACATCATTAATCATTTGCTGGTTTATGATTTCATGTATGTAAAGAGGTAGATTTTAAAGCTTTCCATGCTTTATAGCCTCCTACATTTTCAAAGAAATGGATCCCAAGCCATATCGCAGCATTGGGTAAGGTAGCTTAATTAGCCCCGAGCAGTGAATATTTCACTTCACCCATAACTTACTCAATGGCTTCCTATCCTAGGGTTTTAAGACGGCCTGGATCTGACTGAATCTAATCATACAATTGCATACATAAAAACTCAATAATAATAATAATAAACTCAACTAAACTTTATTAAATCCTTGAATCACGAGTAGATACAAACATTAGTGCAAACGATATTTTACAAAATGAGAGCTAACTAAAGATAACTAGAAATGATGATTTCAAAAGGCTTAGGTGGCTAGCCCACTATGGATTCCTCGATGGAGTCGTTATCCTATTGAGTCTAATTTAAAAATTCTATATTCTCTCTAATTTGATTCATATTAGATCCTATGCTCACCCAATATAAATTCTGACTTGAACTAGGAATTTTATGATTTACTTGGAGTCGCCACCCAACTGGAGTTAAGAAAAATTATTAAATTAGAGTTAATTGAGCGGATTAATGCTAATCTAGACAATTAGTTGACGAAATCTCCTTTTTTTCAGAAAAGGAAAAAAGAAGAAAGAAAAACTAGAGATTCTCAATTTGGAGGTTATCCTATTAAAACCTTAAAGTTACCACCTTAACCTTCCGAAAATTTTATTTTATGGTATCCTTTTTAGCATGAAAGAAAATATTAAAAAAAATTAAATAAAGATTATACTAATAACGATTTGAAAATTCTTTGTCTTTATTTTTAATTTTTAGAGTTGCCCCATAAGGGTGCCTACATACTTGTTATTCGGGTTCAAACATGCCGTAGTTCGCTTTTCATAAAACTTTAGTGAGTTATTTAATTTTAATTATGAAAACATGCTAGGTTTATGTTTATTACCATTTAAATTTATTTGAAGAAATTTCTAAGCCTAAGCTTTATTTCTTAAAAAAAACTAAAACCTTTACTTTTGAAAAATGTCAATTATTATTACTATTTTTTATGAAACTAAATTTTCTGAGTGATAAAATATTTATTTTTTATTAATTTTTATTAATAAAATAATTAATTAGTTTTTATTTAAAAAAAATTATTTATTATTTATTAATTATTATTTACTATTTATTATTATTATTTTTATTATTTTTAATTAAAAATAATAATAACATAATAAATAAATAAATGATGAAATTCAACTAACCTGGATGCAGGTCGCGGTTCTGGTCGAATTGGGTCGAATCCGATTTATGAGTCGGTTCATGAACGCAGTAGCTAGGAGCTTCTTGACGGTGGCTTTTCGATAGCCGTTTGCGTCGGTTAGTGGGTGTTTCCAAGCTTTTTAGGGATGGGGAATTGCTTGGTGGAGCTATCTCTCATCTAAAACCGCCTTAGGTGGTGGTTCGCGATATCAACAATAGGGGATAAAGAGAGAGACAAAGCTCCGGCTAGTGTTTTGTTTTTTTTTGTGTGTACTTGTGATCTTTTTCTTTCTTTTTTCTCCTTCTTATCCCCTCGAAGTCGAGTCTTATTTAAAGACTCACAAAAGTCCCATTTGATAAGCTCAAATCAGACTCACGGTTAAAACCTATCCTTATCCCTTTTTCTTTTTTTAGATTTGAATTAATCTTTTGTTTTTTTGTTAAGATTCGTACTAATTTGATGATATTTATCCTTTTTTTGGCTAAAGATTTGTTGAATTTACATTAAAATTTGATTTAAAATGGCTGGATTCCGTTCTCCTCGCATTGTCGTCGTTCTCGATCGAAGGTTGAAGACAAACACGGACCAGGCGCGTATCTTCGCGTCATCCAATCGCCTGCTAACACGTGGCATCTTGGGTGAAAAAAAATCATAACGGCATAAAGTGCTTCCTGTGAGACTTAAACCGGCGACCTCAAACCTCCACACGTGTACCTAGGTGTGCACACATACTAGCTAAGTTGGCCTAATTCTCACTTTTTTTTATTGCACGCAAGTTATATATTAACTTATCAGTTTTGCTAATGTTTTTTTGTTATTTTGAAATTCATTTAGAAAAAAAAAAACCAAAATGTCTTTTATTATTATTGCTACCCTTATTTTTTATTATTTATGTATTATTTTTATTTGTTTTATTTTTTATTATTTCTTTATATTTGAAAAATAGAAAAAAAAATTAATAATAATAATTAAGGGACAAAAATAGGGTGTTTAAACTACTAATTTCGTCACTTAAGGTCTTATGGTCCTATACTATACCAACAATACATCATCTCTCTCTCCCTCCCTCTCTTCTTCTAGTTATTGTATTTCTTGGTCATCTTTTTTCTTTTTCCCTCCAAATAAATTCAATTTTTTTTTCTTTTTTTAGGGATAAATTTCTCTTCCTCATCTTTTGGTTATTCAAAAAGCACTCTCTCATCATACTTAATGAGTCATGCTTGGCAATATTGTAAATAATGATAAAGGTAAGCCTCCTTTTCCCTCTTTTCAACAACAAGTGTTTGTATAATTTGTGTAAATAGTCTCGATTTTTAGATTTATTAGAGATTTATCACACTATCAATATTTCTATTGTTTTGAAATGTTTGCTGAGTACTAGGTTCAATTGGTTTATAAATCTATAATGAGAGTTTTGGAGTGCTACCAAATCTAAATTGGAATTATACTTGGATTAGAGTGGCATACAATAATTGAATAAGATGTATTAAGTTATTAGAAAGCTAATTAATTTTGATATCCTCAAGTTGCGAAAATGGCATGTGATATCTTAGGCATGCTGATATTTATGGCAACTACAAAAATCTACATATATTATTGGGGATCAAATTGTTAATCAACATCATAACTTATTGAAACCAGAAATTGTAGTTCTTTTATGTACAAAATATTAGCTCTATAGAGAAACAAGTACTAAACTAAACTATTTTTACAAAAATTTTAATGGCATATATTTTTATTAATATCATTCTTTTTTATATATAGATTCTTTAATTGTCTCTCTTGAAGATTTAACAAAAAATGTTGGGTTATGAGTTTAGATTAATTCAATTATGTTACAAACCTTGTGATTTTTTAAATTTGTTATATTTGATGAGACCTCACTAAAACTATTGTTTTGATTATAACTTCATGTTATCTCTTAAGAACTTATCTCATTAATATTTGTAGAAGTTAATTTCAAGGAGAATTACACTTTTATTTCTTGACTTTTCGAAAACCTTGCAAAAATAAGACTTCTATTAAATACATTAAATTTTATGTTTACCTTAAGCATGTATTAACCTACAATTAACTTTGGGCTAGTTAGCTAAGGTGATTAAGGTACACAAAATGTTTTAGCCCATTTTCTTAATTTAAATTTTTTAGCCCATTCTTTTATATTTATAGATTCATTAATTGTCTCTATTGAAGATCTAACAAAAAGTGTTAGATCTTGAGTTTAGATTAATTCAATTATATTATAAGACTTGTGAGTTTTTAGATTTGTTATGTTTGATGAGATTTTACTCAAACTATTGTTTAGATTTTTACATCATGTTATTTTTTAAGACCTTATGTCATTTGATGAGATCCATGATGAGAGTCGAGCCAGAAGAAGGAATGTGGATCCTCTTGAAGTGCCGCCTAGACTGATCACAAGAAGTCGAGCAAAACGACTCAAGGAAGCACTTAACGGGTTGATAAAGGATGTCCATGAAGCCGGAAAGGATTGGAGCAATCATGAAGTTGGAACAGATTGGAACAACCATGGGAAGACCCTTGCTCTTGTACAAGTCACACCGGACACGAGATGAAGAGGGCGTGTATTTTCAAGGCACGGCAGTGTAGGAATCTCAAGATTGCATAGAATCATACACGGCCAGACACATGGCTAAAGGCACGGACCGTGTATGGAGTCAAGCAAATCCACAGAAAGATACACGTCTAGAAGTACACAGCCATGTATCTCTTTAAGGCCGGCTCAAGGCCACCGGCCTTCATGTTTACACCGCCGGCTTTCTTGTTCTGTTTTTGTGTTTTTTACACAACTTATCTAAGTTATGTCATTTGAGGCTTTAAAGTTACGCATTGTAAATCCTAATATAAGCTCCTAGGGTTAGAATACAGAGAATAGAACATACATCTTAGAACATAAAACATCTTTGAGATGCTCCTCTCTTGGTTCTTCAAGAACTAATTTGAACTTATCGGATTGATTTCCGTGGCGTTCATCCCGATTGTGGCGTCTTCACAATATACCAAGGTTCTTGTCTCACTTATAGACAACGGGTCATGGTTTCCACTTTAGGTGTTTGGGCGTCCTAGGTAACGAATTTCCGAACGTATTGATATTGGGTTTCGTCACAGGTTAGTGTGGTTCGTATCAGTTTGGTATTAGAGTTTGGATTTATCACCTTTGCTTATTTCTAAGTATGTTAATTTAGATGGCAAGAAGAAGGCCGAATTTGTTAAACAGATCCATGAGAAGGCAAGGCTAAACATCGAGCGAAGAACAGAGTAGTATGTGAAACAAGCCAACAAGGGTCGTTGACAAGCTGTCTTTGAACCTGGAGATTGGGTTTGGGTTCACATGCGCAAAGAGCGGTTTCCCGTGCAGCGTAGATCTAAACTACTTCCTAGAGGCGATGGACCATTTCAAGTTCTTGAGCACATCAACGATAATGCATACAAGATAGATTTGCCTTGTGAGTATCAAGTAAGTGCCACATTTAATGTTACTGATCTGAGTCCTTTTGATGTAGGTGATGATTTGAGGACAAATCCTTTTCAAGAGGAGGGGAATGATGAGATCCATGATGAGAGTCGAGCTGGAAGAAGGAATGTGGATCCTCTTGAAGTACCGCCTGGACCGATCACAAGAAGTCGAGCAAAACGACTCAAGGAAGCACTTAACGGGTTGATAAAGGATGTCCATGAAGCCGGAAAGGATTGGAGCAATCATGAAGTTGGAACGGATTGGAACAACCATGGGAAGACCCTTGCTCTTGTACAAGTCACACCAAACACGGGATGACGAGGGCGTGTATTTTCAAGGCACGGCCGTGTAGGAATCTCATGATTGCACAGAATCATACACGGCCAGACACACGGTTAAAGGCACGGCCGTGTATGGAGTCAAGCAAATCCATAGAAAGATACACGTCTAGAAGTACACGGCCGTGTATCTCTTCAAAGCCCGCTCAAGGCCGCCGACCTTCATTCCAATGCCACCGGCTTTCTTGTTCTGTTTTTGTGTTTTTTACGCAACTTATCTAAGTTATGTCGTTTTGGGCTTTAATGTTACGCATTGTAAACCCTAATATAAGCTCCTAGGGTTAGAATACAGAGAATAGAACATACATCTTAGAACATAAAACATGCTTGAGAGGCTCCTCTCTTGGTTCTTCAAGAACTAATTTGAACTTATCAGATTGATTTCTGTGGCTTTCATCTCGACTTATCAATCGGTCTTTCATCCCGATTGTGGCGCCTTCACATTATACCAAGTTCTTGTCTCACTTATAGACAACGGGTCGCGGTTTCCACTTTAGGTGTTTGGGCGTCTTAGGTAACGAATTTCCGAACGTATTGGTATTGGGTTTCGTCACGGGTTGGCGTGGTTCGTATCATCATTAGTATTTGTAGAAGTTAATTTAAGGGAGAATTACAATTTTAATTCTCAATGTTTGAAAACCTTATAAAAATATGATTCTATTAAATACATTAAATTTTCTATTTACCTTAGGTATGGAATAACTTTTGATTAACTTTGGACTAGTTAGCCAAGGTGATTAAGATACACACAAAATTTTTTAGCCCATTTTCTTAATTTAAATTATTTTTGTATTTTTTATGACTTTTCATTATGTTATATTAGTATGTATATATTTGATATTATTGTTTGTTATATTATGCAAATAAATTTATTTTAATCTATCATTTTGTTATTTAAACTATTATGAGCTGATTTGAAGTTGATACATACCATAAGTGGATGCAAAACTTAATAGATTTGAGGAAAGTCTTTTTTTTTTATAAGCTTTTGAAAACATTAATAACTCAAATAGAAGAACAAAAAAGTTAAGGATTTAAACATAAAATTAAGTAAATGTTAAGAACTAAAATATACTTTTTCTTTAATTTTATTATCGTTCTTTTCACTTTGTATATGTAAGTATTTTACAAATTTATTTATAATTTTTTTTAATCGATAAATGAGTATAACCTAGATATGAGACATGCTTATTAAATATATTAGATCAGGAATTTATGTTTTTATACACAATTAATAAACAGGTTGTGTCATGAGTTAAGATTTTTTTAAACATGAACCTATGTAGATACAGATATGAGGCATAATATGGTAACACGAACCTAAAATAGTTGGCTTGTTTGACACCTAATCTCTTAACTCTCTAACTTTTGATATAAATCATTGATACAACTCTCAACATGCAATACAACACTTATGATTCTTGGTTGTCATTAATGCTGTTGTAATGCTTAACTTTGATTTGACTTCTTCTATACTCTTATTTTCTTAACCCCCACAAACCAGAGATGCTAAAAGATATTGATTTAAAAAGACAAATAGCTTGAAAAGTATTACTTAATGTAATGGTTAGTAAAGAAGAGTAAAAGTTCATTAAAGTTGGTTAAACCTACATTTAGGTGTAAAAAATGTTTAAAACTAGTTAAGAATGATTAATCTCATTTATTTAGGGTTAATATTGTAATTTTAAGTGTTAGGAAGCTTTTGAGAATTGAAAAGGGTGTCTTTGACAAAAAACATGCAATTTGAAGAAAACGAATCAAACCATCTTCAAAAAGTTTGAATCATTTTGAAGTTCTAAAAATAGAGAATCCTCTTCCAAATCTTTTGTTAAAACCATGGCCATATAGATTTTTGTAGCCACAAATGCTTTGGATCTTTGTCGAAAGGTCTAAACGTTTAGTATAAAACTTGCCATTTCTACATAATTTCATTTTACACATTCCAACCTTAATTCCCAAATATTAGACATGATCCCTATTGCAATCCAAACATGAACTCTACCTAAAACTTCATTCAATAAACTCTTTTTTCTCCTAATAATTACTTCATTTTCGATGTAACTCATAATTTACTCCAAAACAAACCAATTTTTTAACTTTTTGGTTTAGCCTTCAAATTTCCAATAACATTTAATTATGAACAATAAGAAGACTTACTTAAATCAGGTTGCAATACATCACACATGTGCACAACTTGAAGAAATTGCAGAAAATATGAATTAAATTCGTTTTTCCTCAACAACAACCAACAATCTACACTTTAGACACAATAAAACCATTATTCACCAATAAATTTTCTTTGAGGTGACCTTTTCTTGATTTTTCCTAAATTTTCTTATGGAAAAATGTTGTTATTTGGACCAAATTGAAGAGAAGGAGAGAGAACTGCTTGAGGAAGGAAAGAAAATGTGATGAGAATGGAAGAACCAAGAAGAGAAGAAAAAGGGGAGAGAGGGGACGTGATATGCAATATATGGGTGGGGCTTTAAACTTTTGAAAAGATTAAAAAGCCCTCGATTTTGACAAGAGTTATATTTTTTGCCTTTAGGATATTACAATATTCCCATGTTATCTATGTGAGGTTGTTCATTACAACTCATTTTGTAGGCATTCCCAACTCCACTGGCTTTACTTTCCTCTTTTTAATATTTTTATTTCTAATACAATGCTTAACCTTTTAATATTGAATTACTCTGAGAACTAGTAATTTTCTAAACTTTATCTATGTCGAACTCTTCCTCTTTCAATATTTCATTGATGTTTATCTTTTGAGTTTACATTACATTACTGCTACGAAAGCATAAATAATATATCATTTATTGTTGACGCTAATTGAACTTTTAGACAACCCTCGATCTATTTGGATCAAAGTCTAATTTGATTCTAACAACATTACTTATTTTTTTGTAAAAAAAAATTCTCCATTGTTAAAATGAATGTACTCTCGATCTAGCATATAGTAATACCCAAACACCATTATGGCTCCAAATCGGCCTAGAACCGTTAGGTCACAGGTTGAAGATTAGGAAAATAGGGCTTGGAATCTTCTGGCTGGTTCACTGGAACCCTTTGTTTTTTTTAAAAAAATTTTTCAACTTTTGTTAGTTTTTTCTTTTTCAGCTCCCAATTTTTTCTTCAATACAATTCGTAATCCTAAAATTTACAAATCAACAAATTAAATTATTATTTCTTTTTGTCCATATTTTTATATCCTCAAACTCACTTATTCTTTTCATTTTTTTTCTTTTTCTGCTTTGGCTCCCTTCTTGTCTTTTTTTCATTTTTTTCTTTTACTTAACCGGTCGGATCCGTCGGTTTCAATGGGTCCTGCGAGGTCAAGACCTATTACTTTGGTTCACGGTTCTTGGCTAAAATCGTTGTACCAATTTCAAAAATGGTCACAAATCCGATCCATACCGTGACAAAAGGAATACCTTGTTTGAAGGACTAAAATGATTGTTAAGTAACTTGAACACACTAGTCCTTGTATGATTACGAAATGAATTGGTGTGTGATCTCTAATTGCTTAAGATATTTAGTGAACATGAATGCGTAGAATAAATGGCAATTATAAAGGATGCTAGCGTTCCTGCGTCAATTTTCTTGTCTCTTATAGTAAGTCTTGATTTTACTCGACTCATGTTTCATTGCAAAACCTTTTTGAGGTTAACTACTTGTATACAGATCCGCACGTCCAAAGCGTTGACGTTAAACTAATAGATTATTAATATGTTATAAATATTGTCATAAACATCAGAAATTCTTAGTTAGATAGCACTAGAGTTGGGAATATGAGATAGATTAGGTAGGTCAGCTCATTTAACCCATATTTTTTTTGTGAATTGAGTCAGAAATATTAAGCGTCCATAAATTACACTTTTTTACATCCCATCCGCGTCCAACTTGATGTAGAGTGTATTGGCCTGTGTTGGCCCATAGAATTATTTAAGAAAAAAAAAAAAACAACAAAGTGTTCCTCTGCTTTGGTTGAGTCCTAAAGAAAACCTTCTCAACCAATTATATAATGGTTTTACCAACATTCTTTTTTTTTTTTCCTTTAAAGTTTTTACTTTTTAGTTCATACATGGATACGGGATTGCATTGGATTGAGGTGTTTCTTATTCATGTAAATTGTTTATTTTTTTTTCTTTTCTAAATCATTTCTTTCTTTCACATGTTATTGATATTCAATAAATTGACCTACATGTATTTGTTTGTATTTAGTTCTTGATGGATTTACATTATCGCCAGTGTAGTAGGACTTGGACTTTCCTGTATATGCAATATAGGCAAAGGCATGAGCTCTTGGATTTATAGCATATTTTAGACCTTAATTCTACTCTATATTTAGAAGTCACCATTGGGTCCAGTAAGACCATTGCAGTGCAACCATTGTAATTGGCCTCAATGGGTAGTTTTAGCTCTCTAGTTGCAATGTCAAGCATTCTCAATGATTCGTTTTATTATCCTATAGCTTCATGAACTTGTTTTACTTACTCATCTTACATCCAGAAACTTTAAATGCGTAGAATTTGGAGAAGCCACTAGAAACACTGAGTTGAGGTTGTTTCATTCTTTGTCATATCAGATTTGAGATTTTTTGTTCAAATTTATACTTAATAGTTGTTGACTTTATCTAATTATTTTCTGACATATATATTGTCAAGTACTAAGAGTACATTATCATTTTTAAAATAAATAATTTAAAAAAAATTGCGATTTTATGAGTTGGTGAGTTAGCTCGCCTAACTTGCATTAGCTTGCGAGGCACATTAGGCCTCTTTACTTAGCCCACTTTTGGTGTGGGCTGACACAAGTCGAGGCAACCTATCTCATTAGACTAGTATTTCCAACTCTAAGTAGCACCATGCTACCCCCCTCTTAATTTGTCTAAAGTAAGTCTATAATATTTTGCATTTAGACAAAAATGTGTTGGATATAAATTCTTATCGAATTCACATCCAATGCCTAACTACTAGTTGCTTAAGTTAAGCTCTTCTTATGGCAATTTTTTTTTGCTAATAATTTTTTTCCTTTTTTAAATTGGAAAACAAATTGGCATATTCAATTGCATACTTTTTTTTAGAGCAACTTTCATTAATATTTCCATATATCAGATATTTAGCATTGCATTTATAAAATTGAAATAATATGAGTTCAATTATGCATACATATATATATTAAATAATTATTTGAAATTTAATCAATTTTTATGTACAAGTAACCAAGCAATCTTAGTCAATTTTCCTCGTAGTATACTAAGAAAATATATGCAATTCCTTGCTTTAATGTCATGCCTCATAGGGTACTCAATTTGTGACAACTAGCCACAACTGCTTGGCCCCTATTAACTAATCGTGAAGCATCTCAAACAAAATTAGATCAACCTATTATTTGGATTAAATTAAATATTTACAAACCTTCAATTATTTGAAACTATAAAGTTCTATAAAGTATTCAATCTATCTAGTCATCTTGTCCCTTTTTCCCCTAGAGTTTCCGCAACAACTGTACTTACCCTTGCACGATGTTTAAGGAGGTAGTTTAGGTAATCACGTCTTGAATAATAAAATCTTTATGAGGGTAAGCTAATAGCCCAGTGAGATAGGATTATAATCTCTCAATACTATACAAGCACAAAAATTCATGCAAGTTTTAAACATATGCTATGCATAGGCAATCATATGCAATGCAACATTACATGCGGTCTTCTGGTAACCAGCGTGAAGTCTAAGGTTTATGCCCCCCTTGACCTTAGGTTATGGATTTACATCACCAACATTAGTGTCCAAGTCTTACAACCCAATTAAGTTAATCTTATCACTTTATTAAAATTAGTCTTTTAGATTTAATCTATAAGCTCTATGTGAAATTTAGCACACCGAGCACAAACACCCTCAATGATAGATCGGACTCGAAATTGTCAAAGTGCGATAATCCTCTAATCACTCAGTTCACTCTTAGCGAAATAGTAATCTTACTTGATTACTTCTGATGCACCTTGTTGTAGTGATGACCTTCAATTATGTAATGTCTCGAGTAATGAATATCAAGTTTTATTGAAGTCAAAATAATTAATTTTATATTTTGAAGTGATCATGGAGACTTAGATGCATCAAATTCAGTCACATTAAAGATAGATATAGAACACAATCATTCAATTACGATTACAAAACAACACCTACAATAATTAGAAAAGACAAATCACCATCCGTTCCTTTTTTGGTATAACCCATGAATTCACAAATACATATAAATATATACAAATACCTTTTTGATAATTATTAAGTTATTTGATATATATATATATAATATCATATATTCGTTTAATTTAATCTACTATTCCTCTTCTATTCCATTTGTCTCCCTTACTAGCATTCAAGTATCCTCAACGGAAAATTTCCCACTCGTTGGGGTCTTCTCACACTCACACCCGCTGCACCCCACTCTCACGTACACACACCAGCACTCCACTTTCACGCACACGCACACCAGCACTCACTCCTCACGTACACACACCACATCTACACATGCCTCCCATGCACACACACTCCACATCCTCGATGGAACATCAATGGCAATAGCATCTCAGCAATCACACATTCCCAACACCTGTACATTCACGCACCTGTTCTGACGATTTCTTCCAAGCACGAGCATACTTCCTGCTGCTTCCCCAGCACACAGCCTCGCAAGGATCACATGTTGCAACCACTATGGCACATATACAATAGCTAAACCGTTCTAATCACATACACATAGAGGTTAATCAGTCACGTTCACACGTACAAGATCAATCCACACTCCTATGCACACACAAGCATGCATACGCAGATCGGCCCCGTTAAGTAGAAATAATTCACACACGCACACACCCACGATTCTGTTCACCCATCTGTAAACTTACGGCTTCCCTCGCCCTTTCACACACATGATTCTCCCTTACTCATGATCACAATTCCCACCGGTACACACACAATATTCATTTGACAACAACAACAACCGACGTCCCCATTCACACACAAACTCACATTCGCAAGCACACTTGCTACAACACCTAAACCCATCACAGACACACAGATCTCAATATGTACTTTCAGACACATAATATATATATATATATATATATATATATATGTATATGTATACCAGCAGTATACTCACACAGATTTATTTCACTCGTGTATTCTGGTTATCGTGCATATCCAATCTTCGAGTAAATATGCAGAAAAGTTTTCTTCTCCTATAAAGGGTTTTCTTTTCCTAGAAAAAACAAGAAAACTACACTATTACATACTATTCATGGTAAATATTATTCTATTTAGTGCATCTATAGTTATTCTAACTATTTTCTAGGTGAAATCTTATTTTTATACACATCAAAATTGTATAAATTCTGAAAATAAAAATTTTCTCCTACAAGATTACTCTAGTTTCATAGAGATCACCACAAGGATTGCATTGGTGGTCCCTCTTTGTGATTTGGAGGTTATATTTAGAAGTTATGTTGGATTTTTTCATGTTTTCCTTTTTTTTTTCTTTTCTTCTCTGTTTCATCCTATGTTGTCCTTGTCTCTCTGATTTTCTATCTTCTTTGCCTCTCTCTCTCTCACACACACACACACTTCCTCATGGGACGTGCAAGTCTTCTTCCAAAAGACTCGTCCCTCGTCATATATATATACAAAAAGTTTATTAATTCACCACATTCATTCATCTCACGTAGTAATTTATGTAATATAGTAATTTATGTATACTATATTTCACACTTATGCCCATATAGTTAATATCTCCACATCTTCAAGACAAATATGATCGCTATAAGTTCCATATCATGAGTAGGATAATTCCTTTCATGTGGTTTCAACTACCTCGAAGCGCAAGCCATAACTTTCTAATTTTACACCAAAATACATCACAACCCATTCCGTGAGGCATCACTATACACACAAAAAAATTCTTCCAAGTTGGGTAAAGTTAAGGTAGGAGCTAAAATCAACCATTGCTTCAACTCTAGAAAGCTTCTCTGGCAATTATTATCCCACTTGAATTTTATGTCTTTCTAGGTTAGTCTAGTCAACGACTTGAAAAAGTGCTTCATGATCCTTTTGTAATATCTAGCTAACCTAAGAAAACTTCTTGCTTCCATAACTGTAGTGGGTTATTTTCAATCAATTATAGCTTCAATCTTTGCTAGATCTACCGACATGCCTTCATTGGATATAATATGTCCTAGGAATGCCACTTGATTCATCCAGAGTTCACACTTTAACAATTTCACCTATAATCAATGTTCCTTTAATAATCTTAAGACGATTCTCAGGTGTTCTTTGTGCTTTAATAGTCTTGGAATAAATTAGGATGTCCTCAGTGGAAACCACAACAAATTTATCCAAGAATAGCTTGTAGATCCCATTCATGCGGTCCCTGAACGTAGCTAGAGCATTTGTTAGTTCGAATGGCATCACTAGAAATTCATAATGACCATATCTCATTTGAAAGGCGGTTTTAGCTATGTCCCTTGACTTGATCCTCAACTAGTGGTACCTAGATCATAGATCTATTCAAGAAAAGGAACTTGCTCCATGTAGTTGATCGAATAAATTATCAATTCTTGGTAACAGATTTCTATTCTTGATGATTACCTTATTCAATTCTAGATACTTAATGTATAGCCACATTGATTCGTCCTTCTTCTTAAAGAGTAACACTAGAGCTCCCCAAGGTGATATGCTTAGGCGAATGAATCCCTTCTCAATTAATTCTTATAATTGCTTCTTCAATTCCTTCAACCTGATCGGGGCCATTTGATAAGGTCGTTTTAAGATTGGTTCAATACTAGGCTTTATTTTGATGCTGAAATCCATTTCTCTCGAGGGTGGTAGCCTTAGCAGTTCCTCGGGAAAGACCTTAGGGATTTCGTTGATGATAGGTATTTCCTCCATTCTCAGCAATTCCTTTTTTGTCTCTATTGCATATATTAAACACATGCTCTAGTTTTCAAGATATTCTCCCCCTTTTTCCAATAAGTTAATGAAAGCTTCTAGATTTCTCCTTGCTTGTCCTCAATATACTACAATCTCTATTCTTGATTTGTTGAATAATACTTCCTTATTCTTGTAGTCTACATTGGGAAAATGGCTTGATAACCAATCCATTTCCAAGATCGCTTCATAGCCTCTCATGGATAAAAAGATCAAATTTGCAAGCATGTTTCTTCCTTATATCTCAATTGGGCATTCTTTCACTATCTCCTTGGTGATGGTTTTTTCTCTAGTAGGAGTGTTAATTCTTAAGATCTTCATAGAAGGTTGAACTTCCAGTTTCAATCGTTGATTATGACTAAACTTATGAAAGAATGTGTAGCTCCCATGTTGAGGAAGACTAAGGTCAATTGACTAGCTGTTAAAACAAATCCTATTAATTAAATAGTACTCGATTAATTTCTAATTAATTTTTTTCTACTTAGATCTTTGAATAATAAATCTTTTATAATTCTTAACTCTTCCAATTAATCTCTACTTAAGTTGCATATCTAAAATCTATATATGGGCAAGTCCAAACTTAACATACTTGTTATAACATCTCCCTCATTCGTGTATTTCGTAGTTACCAAATCGATATCTAGTATTGTCTAGGCTCTTCTTTTATGTTGATTATGATCGTAATCACTCAAATTAAAAATCCCTTTCTATGACTCTCTGTTACGATCAAGTAGGCAAGTGCACCTATCAATTATAATAGTATAGAGTTGAGTTCGGGTATCGTCTCCTTAAGAATCAGCAAGTACTAATACTAACTCTAAACCAACTATCTAACCACACAAATTCGAGAGGTTTCAGATTAAATTAAGAATACTTAACAAAACCTTTAGCAATTAAAAATAATACTATAACTTGATTATTAATCTGATAACTAAGAATATACCCTACCCTTACTACTCCTCTAATTGTCATGTAACTTTGCCCTTTCAATAAACTAGTTAACAAGCAATGGTTATCTCTAAACCGCGGAGTATCTAACACTAAGCTAATGTTCTTCCCAGAATCATTAGCTCCTAACCCTAATCGCTTTGATAAAGATCCCTCTTCTATCAAAATCAATTAGAATTGCATTAACACTCTTGAACCCTCAATTAGATCAAATTATCTAATTTAACCTAATACGGAAAATTCACGTTCTCTATCCCTAGATTACATACGAATTCCTTTATTCATGTAAGATCTATTCAAACAAGAGATTTCCCAATCATCTTCTAAGAAATTAATGCAAACCCAGTGTTAGCCATACATCAAATTAGCAACACTACACGAACAACATGAATAAATTCAGAGAATTCCAATATTCATTAACTATGCAATCAATCCCATATTACATGACAATTAGAATTCATAAGGTTCGGGAATGAAACAACTAGCCACTAAGGATTTTCAAGATATAACTCAATGAAATAGAATGAAAAAAAGAAAGTGAAAACCCCTGTGCATGAGCCCTTCAGTGTCGTCTTCTTCCTTTCTCATCCTTTCATCTTTTCTTTTCTGTCCCTTTGGCCTCCTCGGCCTCCTCGGCCTTTCGGCCTCTTGGCCTCCTCTTTTGAAACTCTCCTTCTTTCTCTCCTTTTTTTCTCTCACTCAAGACGACTATTTATACCTAGGGTAGCTTCCTCTTTGCGTGTAGGAGATATCCTTCAAATATGGACGAAAGATTTAAAATCGATTTGAAGATATCTTTCCTTCGATAGACACACGGTCATACTACACAGGCGTGTAGATAAACCATGTATCTCTCTAAATCAGTGAACTCTGGGCGTGTATATCCCACACGGCCGTTTGTAATAGCCGTGTATTCCTCTGTCTTCTTTGTTCTTCGTATACGGTTGATTACACGGGTGTGTATTCCAACCGTGTACTGGTCTGTCCTGAAAACTCTTCTTCCATGCTGATACACGGTCGGATACACGGGCGTGTATCCGAACCGTGTAGTCTCCTGATTCCTTCACACGGTCGTTTGTAAAACCGTATGACTTCCTTTAACTTCAAAGCATTCCCTTTTTACTTACTTTTATCTCCAATTCGTCTTGAATTTAAATACTTTTCATCAAATCCTCCTTTTCCACACCTGAACATGAAATATAAATCAATTAAGCATCATAATCTTATATTTTCACTCCCAATTATCTCAAAAATTGACTTAATCATCTCCAATTATAAGAGTTAAAATAGATTTGTCACTTTACCTAATCTCTTGCATCAATGCCTTCAATAGCGAACACTCGAGCATTCGTGGTTTGGGTATAGGCACCTTGGGTTTCCTACCCAAATGGTCAACTAGCTAGCCCCTAGGTGCTATAATTTTTTCCCTGGGCCCTTGATGTCTCCAAGAGCAAATTCTAGCAAAATGCCTTTGTTATTCGCACACAAAACATGTCATGAAATTCATCCACAAATATTCTAGCACCCAATGCGTGCATCTGCAAAGGTAGCATTTCGCTTTCAAGTGTGGGCACTCTCAAGGGTAATGTTTCTTGCACATTTCCAACAAACCACCATTATAGGCTTTGAGGGTGGTGAAGTAACCGATGGCTTATTGCTTGGTGACCTTATGTTCAATATAGGTCTTTTTCCCTTATCACTCTAGTTTAGTTAAAATAAGGGTCTCTTTGCCGAAACTAACATTCCTACACTTGATCGGGCTTGAGCTCTCATTTCTTTCCCCTTAACTTTTCTTATTCTTAAGCTCAAGCCTTATTTACCACTGCTGACTATGTCTATAATTTAAATTCCATAATCCGTTCTTGCATGTGTACATCTAACCCGTTCATGAATAACTGTCTTTTTAGGGCATCTAAATCCCTATAGTTGTCTCAAGCAACTCATTCTCATACTGATTAACGGTTTTCAGTACCCTTCTTCAATTGGAATAATTGTTTGCTCAATTTCATTTTAATGTTCTTGAGGAAATATTCTCTAAAACGTTCTCCTTAAAATATTTCCCATGATATAGGTTAGGGAGGAGCTCTCCATCTAGCATCTCAATAAATTCTAGCTCTCATCTTTAACATATATGATGCATAAGCCACTTTTTGGCGGTTAACTTCCTAGGCCACAAATGATCTTTCCAATTATACCATCCATTCTTCTACCTCCTCAAGTTTCCTATATGCCCCAATAAAATACTTATTTGATCAGATAAGATATGGAAATATACTCCTTTGTATCTGACCAACTCCTCCCTAGTCATATCTTTATTGACCTTCCGCATATGGTGCATGAGAAGTTAGAACTAGTAGAGGTGGTGATGGGAATCAAAATCCGACAAGACCTATCATTAGGACAAAAATTGATGGATTTCGAATCTTGGCGATGGGGCCCATTTCGAGCTGATCAACCTTGGAGTTAATTATTATCTAACCTCTTTTATCTTATTCATGAATTGTATATTCCAATAGGTATGCTTATTTGGCTTCACAAGGTGATGGACAAACTCACTAAGACTCAGCTTGTGGGTTATCTATAGACCGACCTGAACCGGTGATGAGTTGAGCCGAGCCGACGAATTCCATTATGAAGCTAGCTTGCTGAAGATTATTTTCTGTATTTGTAATTTATGTTTGAACCATTTATTTTGTAAGCTTTTGGGACATTTTATTTGGTTGTAATTTTGCCTTTAGGACCGGCCACCTTATAGTGGCATAGTTGTTATTTTCTTGTCATTTTAACCCTAAAGGGTGCAAGTATAAATACTTGCAAATTAGGTTTTTTAGGGAGCTTTTTGAACATTTGAGAAAATACACCCCCTTTGCCGTGAGAGAGAGTGACTCTTTCAAGCATTTGCTCTTATCAATTTCCTTAGTGAAATTGTGGCGAGTTGACTTGGATTTGTTGTGTGTTATATCAACAAATTACAAGTTGATCCTAATTCCAAACTAGTGAGTCATATCTGGTGAGGATTTTGTTATTTTATGTACTTTTGTTCTTATGAAATTAGGGATCTAATTTCGAAATTTGAAAGCACTTTTAAATTGAATTTGAATACCATTTCGTTTTCCCTTCTAGCAATCGTCATTTGATATATTGTAATTCATCACAATTTCGGAATTTCATTTGGAATATTGAGGTATTTCCCTTCTTGTGGCGTGATACTTCATAGCCATTTCTCCCTTCAATTTGATTGTGCTTGAATCCCCCTTTTAGGCACATCATATTTTGGTATCAGAGCTACAGGTTTAAGAGGAGGGATTG
The DNA here is from genome assembly GCA_037954665.1 of Laguncularia racemosa. Lineage (NCBI taxonomy): Eukaryota > Viridiplantae > Streptophyta > Magnoliopsida > Myrtales > Combretaceae > Laguncularia > Laguncularia racemosa. Next base: position 912,482 of record JBBMOL010000224.1, read on the forward strand.
TTGCAATTGGGATTTTGAAAGTTAATTTTGTTATCTTCATCTTGCCGTGAGTTGCTTAAGGTTTAAGAGGAGGGATTGTTGCAATTGAGTTTTTGGAAATTGATTGTTTTAATTTCATCTTGCTGTGAGTTACTTGAAGGTTGATGAGAAGGGTTTTGTTGATTGAAGTTTGAGAATTGAAGTTTTTGTCATACCATTGTTAACCGAATTGTAGGAGAGTGGAAAATTAGGAACAATTGAATGTATTTTTTTTGTTGTTGTCACCTTGATATTTACGTGATTGATCTTTGTTGAAGAGGATAAATGAAGCTTCTGATTTGAAAGAAAAGTTTGGTTATTGTCTTCATCCTTGCCGTGTGTTTTTTACGTGAGGAAGGAGGAGGAAAGTTAGTGCAAGTTAGGAAGTGCAATTGTGTAGGAAGAGAATTGTGTTTATTTTACATTGTTGAATTCGGAATTGTGGAAGGATATGTGCAATTTTCAGATTTGATTAGTGTGTAAGAAAGGAAGTTATTTGATTTCAAAACAAGCATTAAAAGTGAAGGAGTTAATTGTGCTTGTTTGAATTTGAAAATTTGCATCTTACCAAATGTGGAGGAGTTGCAATTAGTGAAGAGGATTGATTTTCAAATTTAAATGCTGCCTTTCTTATGTTAATTTCGGTTGAAAAATTGTGTTGAAGTGGATAAAGTGCACCGTGAGTATGTAGGAGTGTATATGGTGTTGTGTGTGCAAATTGGAAGTGGAAGTGTATAATTTCCAGATTTGAATTTGCGTGGAAGAAGAGGAAACAATTTGAATTGAAACACATCCATTTACTTCAAGTAGTTAAGAGTGGTATTGAATATATTTCATTTGAATTTAAAATTGATTCTTACCATTTGTGGCAAGGTTGCATTAAGGGTGTCACTTGTAAAAATTGTTGCCGTGTATGTGGAAGTGTGTAGTTGTTGTTGCCGTTTCTTGTTGTTGTTGCAATTTAAAGAAGCCTATTAGTTAGTTGTTGTTTGTTCCTACCTTGGAAGTGAAGGGTTGCAGCATATTCTTGTTGCGTAAATTTAGTGTGTTGTGTGTAAAGTGTATAAGTGGCGGAGTGAGTTGGTTTTGGCGTGAATTGTTTTTGTGAAGTAAGTGTGCTACAATTACTAGACATTACATTGGTACATCAAATAGATTGCATCCACAAAAATGTCTATTAATAGTGTGGATGGAGGAATGAGTGATGTAGCATATAGTCGAATTGGTGGAGGTCAGGGTTCTAATGTTGCAGGTGGGAGGACCTTAGATGAACAACTTCGGGACCTTAGAAAACTTGTTACTACATTAGCAACAAGGATTGATAGGATGACATTGCCACCACCCCCAGTGGTACACCTTCAGGAGCCACCTAGAGCAAAGGGAGATTATCATGCTCTTAGAGAAGATAGAGTTGATAATTTTGGGCTTAAACCATTCCCAGAAATGGAATTTAGACCACCTAGAGGCTCAGAGTGTGCAGAGCTACAAATGCCTTCACTTGATGATAAGGGTTCCACAGATGAAAGATGTCAAACACCATTGTGCCAACCTTTAGAGGTTTCAGAGGATAATGATCAGTTGGGTCAACCATTAGAAAACCCTGGGGATCAACATCATATAGATGAGTCAGAAAAAGAGGAAATAAACTTGATGGAATGGGTTGAGACAGAGGAAACATCAGTAGATAATGAGTCCTTGTTTTTGTTATAGAAGAAATACATCCAAGAAATGGAGGAAAGAAAACAATCATCTACTATGGTATTTCAGATATTGGGATTCTGCAGAGATACTCCTTTAGATGGATTGCTTTTGGAAAACGGAGTCTCTGTTGCATTTGAGCTACAAGATTTGAGGTCAAATCTTTTTGAGGTCCAAGGAGATGATGGGAATCAAAATCCGACAAGACCTATCATTAGGACAAAAATTGATGGATTTCGAATCTTGGCGATGAGGGCCCATTTCGAGCTGATCAACCTTGGAGTTAATTATTATCTAACCTCTTTTATCTTATTCATGAATTGTATATTCCAATAGGTATGCTTATTTGGCTTCACAAGGCGATGGACAAACTCACTAAGACTCAGCTTGTAGGTTATCTATGGACCGACCTGAACCGGCGATGAGTTGAGCCGACGAATTCCATTATGAAGCTAGCTTGCTGAAGATTATTTTCTGTATTTGTAATTTATGTTTGAACCATTTATTTTGTAAGCTTTTGGGACATTTTATTTGGTTGTAGTTTTGCCTTTAGGACCGGCCACCTTATAGTGGTATAGTTGTGATTTTCTTGTCATTTTAACCCTAAAGGGTGCAAGTATAAATACTTGCAAATTAGGTTTTTTAGGGAGCTTTTTGAACATTTGAGAAAATACACCCCCTTTGCCGTGAGAGAGAGTGACTCTTTCAAGCATTTGCTCTTATCAATTTCCTTAGTGAAATTGTAGCGAGTTGACTTGGATTTGTTGTGTGTTATATCAACAAATTACAAGTTGATCCTAATTCCAAACTAGTGAGTCATATCTGGTGAGGATTTAGTTATTTTATGTACTTTTGTTCTTATGAAATTAGGGTTCTAATTTCGAAATTTGAAAGCACTTTTAAATTGAATTTGAATACCATTTCGTTTTCCCTTCTAGCAATCGTCATTTGATATATTGTAATTCATCACAATTTCGGAATTTCATTTGGAATATTGAGGTATTTTCCTTTGTTTGTGGCGTGGATGATCATTATCAATTCATCCCTTTTTAGTTGATTGTGCTTGACCCCCCTTTAGGCACATCAGGTGGTGGTGGCACCTTCTATTGTTGAGGGGCGATTATAGGTAGTATTGGCTATGATTGAGGTAGTGGAGGAATTGGTTGTAATAGAGGTTCACCTCCTAGCATTAGATGTTAGATTAGCAAGGTTTATTGTTAGGCTAATTGTTAAACTGTTGCTTCCAAACTTGACATATGTTCCTCCCCACTTCCTTCTCCCTCGAAAGGGGCTTAAGCTACAACTCTTTATCTTAGCCTAGTCGCCCTACTTGGCATCTTAGGTTGTAACTTTGGATTTTCTTGTGGTACTAGGGGTGGAGTTCCTACTTGAGAAGTTTTGAATGCATCTCCATCTCTAGTGGTCATTGTCATCTTTCTTCCTTTACTAGTATTTCTACTGTAATTTATTAATGTAACATACAAAATATGTTAAGACATTTCCAATGCTATATATATCAGTAGTGATATAGATATTAATAAAGTTACATAACACATTTGTATCATTGCATCAAGATCAAGAATATGCAAGAGTTACAATATTTCATATATATTTTCCAAAATTTTTACTTCTTTCATATTCCTAACCCATACATACATCAGCTTGGAAGGTTTTATATTACATTATAAAAATTTCCATTCCTAAGTTTTCCTATTCCTTACATAAATCATTTCTTCCCAAAAATTGTTCTAATTTTACCCTTATATTCCTAAGTGACATTTCCTAAGCCTTCACTCATATCCTCGTCACTTTCACCATATTCTTCTTCTTCTTCTTCTTCTTCTAGGGAATCTAAGGCTACACTCATTTTCTAGAATGCCCTATAAGTTAGAATTTTCCTTGAGAAGTAGGTCCTCTTCTAGATCATCCTCCTCCTCCTCATCCCACAATTTAGGCTCTACCCCAAACATATCTCCCTAGTCTACAATCTCAAACTCTTAATACTTGATGTAGTCTATAGTATCCCAAGAGTCTTTTGAGTATAACAAACCTTATTTATGAAATTTTTTTGTAAGTTATAAGTTATTTATTTTCATCCCCAATTCTACCTACTCTCTCTTAGTAAGGTAGGTTTTTCCTATCTATAGGGTTGCTAAGTCAATCTCTTAAGATATTGAATTTCAACCTAACTTATCCCTAATTTACATCTTGCCTTAAGCTTAAACTTTTGCTTTGATACCATTAAAAGCTATCATGCCTTACAGGGTACCTAATTTGTAACAACCCTCTACGATTGCTCAACCTTTGTTAAGTAATCATGAAGCATCTCAAACCAAATTAAATCAACTTGTTAAATCACATTAATTAACTAACCAAATCCTCTACCATTCCTTCTTCACAAATAAAACTCATTCCATATTCAATGGAAACATTATACGGTTATCTTAAAAGTGGGCCTCAACTAGGTCCTAAAACAAAATACAACTGAAGATAGATTACTATGATTCAAATTAAATATTTACAAAACTTGAATTATTTGAAACTATAAAGTTATAAAAAATATTCAATCTATCTCTCCATCTTAGCCCTTTCCCTAGAGTTTCCGTGATGACTGTACTTACCCTAGGACGATGTCCAAGGAGGTAGTTTGGGTAGTCGCATCCTACATAATGAAATCTATAAGAGGGTAAGCTAATGGCCTAGTGAAATAGGAGTGCAATCTCTCAATACTCTATAAGCACAAACAATTCACATAAGTTTTCAAACATATACTATATATGGGCAAAGCCTAGAGCCGGGAATGCTGGTTAAACAGGCAGACCCACCCTAACCTATGGGCCGACTCGCAGTGGCCCGCAAGACTTGCAGGTTGAAAAAATTGGCCCGCCCCGCCCCACCCGCAAATTTTTTTTTTTATAAATTTAGTATTCTAAATTCGTTGAGTTAAACTTATGAAAGCTAATAATTTATTATTGATCTAGTCTAATGGAAATGTAATAGTAATATATTACAAAATTCTTCTTGAATAGAAATAGGAGATGTCCATGCAGGCTTAAACCTATAATAGTTAAACATACTATTTCAATTTATACGTACTTACTCTTAAATCTCATTCTCATACGATAGAAAAGAAAACAACCTAAAATGATAATTAAGCAAATATAGCAATTATCGTAAAGTACTTTTTACTAATTATATAGGAAAATAAAGTCAATAATAAAGGAGATAAAATCATATGTACAAATCAATCATCACAGCAGTCATCACTATCATCATCATCAACAATCAAATTGGAGTCTCCCATTGATGAAGTAGTCCCACTCCCACCCCTACTCCCATTGTCTTCTTCTGGATCTAAAACTCACGACATTACACATATAATTAAATTAGATAGTAAATGCTTGAGCTTAAAACAATACGTTAAAAGAAAATATTACCAACAAAACAAAAATAAATTACCTTCACATGCAAATCCTTATAACCAATTATGTGTACAAATTAGAGCTTCTACATTGGCTGAAAGCATAGAACTATGATACTTATTAAGTATACGGGCACTGATACTGAAAGCTGAATCTAATGCTATAGTAGTAATTGGAATGCTAAGCACATCGGAGGCCATGATAGATAAATTAGGATATCTTTAGCTTTGACTCTTCCGATGTTGTAACACATCCAATTTTGAGTAGAAGTCCATATCCATTACTGACTCATCTAAATAAATATCCAAAGAAGATTTACCACAACTTTGTATTTCTACTTAACGGTATCAGAATTCCTATATTATTAAGGAAAAAATTAATTAAATACTAATATATAAATGGATAAAAAATATAATTAAAAAATTTAAAAAAATTATTAAACTTACCACCAAAGTAGCAAAAACAATCTCCAAGCCCTTCCTAGCTCTATCTGTTCCTACTCCTTTACTATTGCTACCTCCAGATGTGTCTTATCCTTGATAAGATGATCCAACCTAATGGCTTTTAGTGTGTTGCTCTTTTCATATTCTCCATAGAGTTTATATAACTTGCTCTTTATGTGAGCCAACTTTTCTTCACAAGTGAGGGGATCAAGTTTATTAAAATAGAAGTTCAAAAAATCAAACTTCATTTGAGGTTCAATGATTGCTCCAAGTGCGTGGATAACACCATAATCACTCCAATATTTATCGAGCTTCTATTTCATTCTAATAGACATCTCCCTTTTGACATGATCTTCACTACTTAAATTTTCATTTAGTAAACATTCAATCCTCCTTACTTGCAAAAAATAGTGGTTTGAAGTTAGATATGATGATCTTGATGTCAAATTGGTGATATTATGAAAAGGGCTAAAAAACTTGCATATCTTTTCTGCTCTTTCCCACTCATCAATGGTTAGACAATATTTATAATGACGATCATTCAATCGAATGCAAGAAAAATCACGTTGATACTTGAGTGCACTATAAATCATAAGATAAGTGGAATTCCATTTAGTAGTTACATTCAAGTGCAAATCAAGATTGGTATTAATGTTGCCAACTTTTTCAACACACTCCAAAAAGTGTTTCATTCTACTCTCGAAGCCCTTCACATATTTGACACTCTCCCTTACTTTATGCAACACTTCACTACTTACAGTCAATCCTTCTCTAACGATCAAATGAAGAATATGAGCACAACAGCTAATATGAAAAAACTCACCACCACATAACAAACTATGCTATAAGTTCAATTGCACTTTCAGAAAATCTTGCATACAATCATTTGTAGAAGCATTATCTAATGTAAGGGAGAATATCTTCCTATCTATGCCCCAATATTTCAAAAATTCAAATACTTTTTTCGACAACTCAAACCCTAAGTGAGGAGGGGGCATTTTACAAAAAGCAAGAATTTTATTATTCAATTTCCAATTGTCATCCACATAATATCTAATCAAACATATATATCCCTCACTGGTGGAAGCAGTCCTTACATTAGAAGTCAAACATACTTTCCCTTGAATATTTTGCAAAATTTGTTTCAAATTCTTCTTTTGAGTCAAATATAAATTTCAAACATTTGATGTAGCAGTTTTTCTACTAATTGGCTTATAATCAGGATTATATAGCCTTATGAACTATGTGATCTTCCTATACACAACAAATGAAAATGGTAGATCCTGTTCAATAATAGCTATAGTCATTACCTCACGAGCAAATTTAGGATCTGATTTTCTTAATCTTAACTTGCCAGCATGATCAATTATCATATCACCAACATCATTATAGCTAGGAATTTGACTCAAATGACACTTTTCTCTATGTCAACATAAAGATGAAGTTCCATGTGATTGTGCTCTAATAACATATTCCTTCCTACATGCTTTACACTTAGCCCTATTTTTACCATCCTTCTCAATACCAATTTTTGTAAATATTTCTCAAACCTCAAAAGAAGAGCTACCTACTTGAGACTTCTTACCTGCATGTTCTTCAGATTGAGAAGATCCTGGTTGTAGATTATCATTACACCCACTAACTTCAGACACATCATCCACATTAATAGGTTCCATTGCATTTTCATTACTCTTACCTGCATGTTCTTTAGATTGAGAAGATCCTAGTTGTAGATTATCATTACACCCACTAACTTCAGATACATTATCCATATTAATAGGTTCCATTGCATTCTCATTACTTAGAAGATCCATTCTATAAATATATTTCAGCATTAATATACATATTGGATGACCCTTCTCCAGTACTAATAATGTATAAAGATATTTCAACATTAATATCTTGGTTGATTTGCAATACAACAAAAATTATGTTACCTTTCAATTTGGCACAAATGTAAAGAAAAGATTTGTCTCACATATTTCCAAAATATTATATACTTTGATTCATCACTAGATTTCATGAATAAATTAGGGGGATCTTACATTAAAACTGAATAAAATGGCTGCTGGTCAACACAAATTCGTTGTAGCAAGGGAGTAGCCAAACATGCTTAACACTCTGATGCCATCTTGTATTAAATTTAGACACAAGATAGGAGGACAACTTACATAAGTTATCAAAGCAAAGAAGGATGGTTGTTGGTCTAGTCCGGTCAAGGTCCAGTCTCGTCTAGGCAGGCACGAGTGCACGACAAACGACACGAGGGAGGGGGAAGACCGAAAGAAGCTGTAGAGTGTGGACTAGTGATGTGCCTAATTCCACTTGGAAGCACAATCAAAAGATTTAAGAAAACAATCTCAAATCAATCACAAAACCGGTCCACCTAGTAAGCAATTCTCATGACACTTTTGAAGATTTGATGGAAATTATTGTTCAAATGATTTGATTGTAATCTCTATTGATAACATTAACCAAATAAACACAATAAGGATTGAAATATCACGTGGAAATCTGATCAAAGAAAGCAATAAACCAATGAAATTCACTTTCCCTTTCAATCACTAGTTTACGCCAACAATAACAATGAAATATGTAATCCAAGTGTTCAATGAAACAATCAATCTTACAAGATTGTTGTTCACGAAAAATAGAACCACAAATAGATCCAAGAAAGATCCAAATCTTCCCTAGATATGATTCACTAGAGAAGAAATGAACATACAACAAAATTGAATTGATATGACTCACAATTCGCCTTCGTCGCACTCGCCACAATTCCAATTCTTGGGTTGAAATTGATAAGAGAATTTTGGAATTAGGAAACCCTAAGACCTCTCACGAAATGTGAAGTGTTTGTTCTGCAAAAATAAGCCTCCTCAAACCCTCTCTTAAGCAAGTATTTATACTTGCTACTCCTAGGGTTAAAAAGTGCTCAAAATTATAAGTTTGCCACTTTTAAGGTGGCTAACCCTAAATGAAAGTTACAAAGAAATAAAAGTGTCCCAAAACCAAAATACAACCAAAATAGTTCAATAAAAGAAGAAATATATAAAATAAATGGTCTTCATGATGCCGGTCTTCTATAGGATCCATTGGCTCAGCTCATTGCTGGTTCAGGTCGGTCCATGGATAACCCACAAGCTGAGTCTAAGGGAGTTTATCCATTGCCCTATAGAATATGATAAGTGTGCCTGTTGGAAAACACAATACAAGAATAATAGAAAAGAGGTTAATATATAAATAATTCTGGGGTCGATCTGCTCAAAATGGGCCCTCAACGCCAAGATTTGAAATCCTTTAGTTCTTGCCCTAATGATAGGTCTTGTTGGATTTTTATTCCTATCAACTAGGGTGGGCAGTGTACAGTGGGCAAGAGTCAGGATTGGGTAGACAGCACGAGGGATGAGGAGAGGCGAAGAGCGAAAGTGTGGAGTGCGGAAGGAGAAGGAAGTGTAGAAGTGGAATGGCAGACTGGAAATCTAAAGGGAATGGAAGAGGAAGACAAAGAGAAAAAAAAGAGCTATAGATGTTGTAAACACCCCATTTTTGCCTTAATAATCAATTTTCAATTTTTTCCTTTTTCTTTACATTTTCTTCTAATTTAGTAAAAATAGCAAAAAAGTTAAAAAAAATAAATAGGAAAAATACATCAATTTTGAAAAATAATTGCAGAAATGGCAATAAAAAGGATTAAATATTTTTTACAAATTTTTAAAATTTAAAAAAAATACAAAAAATAAAAAATCGCATTGCATATATGCAAATTGCGAAAATAAAAAAAATAAGTAAGTGGGTTAGCCCAGCTAGTTTGAGCCACAGCCCGGTGCGTGTAGGAAGGGGTCAAGTCGCAGGTTCGAAATGCGGGGGAGATAGAATTCGCATTTTGCAATTTTTTTAATCGCTTGGGACACGTGTCAGCAGTTGATTGGTTGGAACGAGCGCACGCATCGGGCGTGTGATCATCTTCAACCTTTGTCCGAAATCGTCACTGGCGAGGAAAAATCGAATTTCGGCCGTTTTGATTCAATTTTTTTGCACAAATCCAACAGATCTTCAACAAAAATAGGACAAACATCATCCAATTAGAATGAAATTGCAATAAATTGATGGATTTGCACAAATCGGAGGAAGGTTTTAATTGCAAATCCGATTTGCTTCAATCGGAGAAAATCCAAGCTTATCCAGCTCGATTCCTTGCGGCTATAAATAGAGGATAAAGGCAGCAAGCAGAAGCATGGATCAAAAGTGAGAAAAAGAGAGAAAATCAAAGCCTCGCTGGAGTTTCCAAGCTGTGACCACCGATCAAGCATCGAGCTGCCACTAGGAAGCGTTTTTGGAGAAATCCACCACCACGGTTGAGTTCCCCACCCCCCAAAACCTAGGAAACGACACCTCAATTGCTTCGAAAGGCCGCCGGAATGCCATCAACAAGCATTCCTAACCGTTGTGACTAATCGACCCAACCCGACCCGCGCATCGACCCGGATCCAGGTAAGTCGGATTTTTCGATTTTTTATTTTTATTTTATTTATTTATTTATTCAAATTTCTTTATTTATATTTCAAAAATAAAAATATATTATAATTTAGATCAGTTTTTTTTTAGGATTTAATTTAGGATGAATAATAATTATAATAATAAATAATAAAATATAAAAATATATAAAGAAAATGATAAAAATATATATTAGAAAAAAATAGTAAAATTTAGATTTTAGTTTAGGATAGATAAATAATATAGGAGAAAATTATTCAATAAATGTCAATAAAATTATAAAAAATAAATAAAAATTAATAAAAAACAATAAAAATTTATAATAGTAGAAATGGGTTGAAAGATAGAGAAATGAAATTTTTATCACTTAGAAAAATCATTTTCTTAAATAAATCCAAAATTGGTTTTTCCTTAAAATTATTATTTTTTTCAAAAAAATCAAATAATAAAGCTTAGGCTTAAATTTTGTTTTAGAAAAATACTAAGATGGTAAAAACATAAATCAAAAGAAATTTCATAATTAAAAATTAGCATTTCAAGAAAAGCGAACTACGACTTGTTTGATCCTGAATAGTAGGTACGTAGGCACCCATTTTCTCATAATAGGTTATTCAAAAAAACAATAAAAAGACAACAAATAAATAAATAAAAGACATTTTGGAAAAGGTTTAGATTTTAAGAGATTAGGGTGGTAACCTTAGGGTTTTAATAGGTTAGCCTCTGAACTCAGAAACTTTGGTTTTCCCTTTCCTCTTTTCATGAAAAAAAAAGAGGAAATTACGCTGACAAGTAGTCCAAACTAGGATTGATCTGCTCAATTAATCCTAATTCAATCTTTCCCAACCACAGTTGGGTAGCAACTCCAAAACAAAATGAAATTCCTAACTCAAGTCGAGGGTCTACATTAGATGAGCATAGGGTCAAGTATAGATCAGATTAGGAATGGGAAATAAAAAATTAGACTCGACAGATGTCCTTGTCCCGCCGCCATCTGCGTCCTGTCCTTATCCCGTTGGCCGTCATTGTGCCGATGTTAGTCATTATCTAGTGTCCTATCGTCCTCTCCTCATCTGCTGTGCGGAGTTATGGATTGCGGATGGGATGTCGGGATGTGAAGTTATGAACTATGAGTGACGAAGTGAATGAGTTTGTGAGTGGGTTTGCTATACTAGTTTTTTTTTTTTTATGTGGGTCAGCGGGCCAACCCGCTGATGGGTGTCGAATCCAACAAAAATAAAACCTACTCCTAGACAATTATGTGACTTGCATATAGTGGTGAGTAGGGTCGAATCCACAGGGATTGGTAAAGATATTTCTATTCAAAGAGAACAATAAGAAAAAGGAAAATGGGGGGTTTTGTTTGTGAATCAAATAAAGTAAAACAAGGTAAGAAAATCAGATATTGGTAAAAGCCTAGCCAAAGGAATCAAGATGGTTTAATTCTAGGAATTGATCATCGATGCAAATGTTCTCTATTCTTGTTCTAGATAAATTGGTTATGGTTATTAACAAGCTCTAACAACCTATCTCTCCTTACTTCCTCGATAACCTCGGACAAGCGCTTTGAATTATTTCTCTTATTGATTAAACAACCCTTAGACAAGCGCTTAGGATTTAATCTATCAATAGCATTAAGATCTAGAGAGACTACCAATTCATGCCAGTAGATTATAAGATAACCTATTTAAACATGATCACACACCTCCATAACATGAATTCGATCATCTCTTTTATAACCAAACATGTTATTGCATCACTAAGACTAAAACAATCAAACAATTACGGATTTGACGTGTTAGTTGACAATATATTAACTTGCTAATTGAGTAGAAGAGCTCTATTCATACCAATCAACAAAGATAATAATGACAAAACGATCAGAAGATATATGAATACCCGAAAGCAAAGAATAGAATAAATACAAGTCAATTAGACCTCACAATTCGTGGAGAATTAAACATCTATGACCCTTTGGCTAGAAAAGTAGGTTAACTACACATGTTCATCAATAAAACGAAAATAAAAGATAGAAACATAATGAACCCGGTTGCTTGCTCTGCCTCTGCGTTTCCTTCTTCAAGATCCAAGATTCCAAGATCAAAAGTTGTCCTAACCCTCTAGGGTTGGCTCTATTTATACTATTAGATGGATAGCATGTGATCTTTTGCTAGCAAGATACGAAAATATCTTTCCTTTTTCAAGTAGATTTCGAGAAGTGAAGATACGTCTGCCTAGCACACCCCACCACACGGCCGTGGGTTAAGCCGTGCCATCCTCTGTGCATATTCTTCAAGTCTTCAACCGCGCCCAGTGTGAACCACGGTTACACACACGGCCAGATTTCAAGCCGTGCCTTCGTCTGTGCATAATCTTCAAGTCTTCATCCGTGTCCAGTGTGTAGCACGGTTACACCCACGGCTAGATTTAAAGCCGTGTCTTCATCTGGTTGATGTTCCACACTTTCTTCTCCTTGGCATATCTATCTTCCACCACGGCTTCAAGCACGGTTTATCCCACGGGTTACACCACGGCCGTGCCTTAAGCCGTGTCTCTCTCTGTTCAAAGTCCTCATTTTCGCCTTCTTGTCCAGTGTGTAACACGGTTTGAACCTTGGCCGTACCTTAAACCGTGCTTCCTCCGGTGGTGTAATTTCTTGTCTTGATCCAAGTTGTAGATGACTTCTCTAAAATACTTGAATTAGCATCCTTGACTCCATTTAACCTGATTTATCACGATGATAGAATTAAAGTACCATTTCCTTATGATTTCTATAAAATCAATAATAATTTAACACAATTTATACTATAAAGATTGAGTATAAAATGGCTCTATCACCCTCCCCCACACTTAAACTCTTGCTTGTCCTCAAGCAATTGCATCAAATCAATTGAGAAATCTATCATAAATTATACAAGCTTTCTTTTCATCATTCCAAGCATCTATTCATTTGTAATTCATGACTTGTAATTTAATGTCTACTACTTCAACCCAATTGGTTTCCTGTGATCAAATTACGTTGGACAAAATTCAATAGCTAATCTAAACAAAACAAACTTTAATCCTCATGTTTAGCAAAAGAATTTTTTTTCCAAAAGTAAATACTTAATCCACTAAGGAAAAACACCCAATTAAACTTCATTGGACATTAGCAAACATATAATCCTTGCAACATAAAGTAAAAGCATATAGTATAAGCTCTTTGCTAGATATTCTCCCTTTTATACATCTTTTTTTTATTCAATGAATGTTTACATTCATGTTCTTTTGATTTATTCAAGCATCTGTTTTGACGGGTTTTTGCCCGCTTCTTTTCATGAACTTTTGCCTTTTTCGCCCTTATCGTTATAGTGAGTTCATTGAGTAGGCAACATCTCGAGCTCATCACTTAAGTGACCGGGTTTTAAGATACCCCTACGGACTCTTCCTCACTCTAACATTCAAGTTTGAATACTCTTAACTCAATTAGTTGAATCATTGGAGTAATGGCTATGCCTGATTCTTTCTTTCTTTTTTTTTTTTTTTTTTCACTAAGTGTTATGATTGCTTTACAAACAACTTCAAAGAGTATACAGTAGCTAATATAACCTAGAAGTAAACTTGTTTATTTTTCACTTAAGGACTCGACTTACTTTTAGACTTCCAATTCTAAAGCTAAATACAAGGTAAATTTGTTTCTTAAAGATTTCACTGCTTAATTTTAACCATGTATTCTAATCACAGTAGTGGGTGAGTAAAGCATTTGAACAAGTCAATTTCACATTTTGTAGATGCTTATTACAACATTTAGTACAATCTCTAGATTTCATGATAATTTTGAAAAACTTTGGCTTAAAATTGCTTAAGGACAAACATTCAGAGTATAAGTTAGTTCTCTATTCTCTATATTTTATTATCCTCTCCCCCACACTTAGCTTGAACAGTGTCCTCACTGTTCCTAATTCAGCACAATTGAAGAGGAATTAACAACACAAAGGACATTAGAGAATAAGAGAGAGGAAATATTGGTACTTCCCTGGTATTGGAGTGCTCCCTTTAAGCTCTGGAAAGTGTCATCTAATGATATGTATCCTTGCTGTAGCCGATCCAAAGAGTTCAAAACTACACTAAAATCAAATCAAACTAAACTAAAACAAACCAAAACTAATGCAAAATAATTTTTTTTTTTTTTTTACATGGGTTGCCTCCCATGAAGCGCCTTTCTTTAACGTCTTTGGCTAGACGTTCCTGGCTAAATATTCGGATAAGAATTTAGATTCCAGCCTTGGTGCCTGAGGTGATGGGTTAATAATATCCGCAACAAAAACAGGAGATGGGTTAATAACATCCGCAACAAAAACAGGGGAGATATCGTTAGGGTGTTTCATGGCATCATAAATGTTAAATTTAATCACTTCACCATCAAATTCCATAGTGAGGGTGCCATCATTTACATCAATTTTCGTTTTAGAAGTCTTAAGGAATGGTCGCCCTAATAATATTAGTGATGAAGGATTTGAATCACTATCGTCCATGTCAAGCACATAAAAATCCGCAGGAAAAACTAACCCATTGACTTGAACTAAAACATCCTCTAGAATTCCTTCAGGATAAACATTGGACCTGTCAGCAAGTTGAACAATAACACCCATTTCCTTTAAAGGACCAACATTTAAACTTTGATAAACAGACAAAGGCATGACATTGATAGAGGCTCCTAGATCACACATGGTTTTTGTGATTCCAAGATTACCTATTTTGCAGGGGATGGTAAACATACCTAGATCCTTACATTTAGGAGGAAGCTTCTTCTGAATAATGGCTGAAACATTTTCACTTACACTAATCTTTTCATTGCCTTTCAGCTTCCTTTTGTTAGTGCACAAGTCCTTGAGAAATCTAGCATAGCGCGGTATTTGCTTAATTTCATCAAGCAAAGGAATATTTACCTCGACTTTGCGAAAAGTTTCTAGAATCTCTTTTTCTTCTGCTTCCTTCTTGGATTTCGCCAATCTGGAGGGGAAAGGAGGTGGTATCAATGTGACCTTTGATGGCTCGACTAGGGACCTTCTAATCCGGTTGTCCTGCTGGCTCGGAGTTGAAATCTCTTTCTTAGTCTCCCCCTCAAGATTAGATAGGTGTCCTTTTTCATCCGACCCCTGTAATTCTGTTCCACTTCTCAAGGTAATTGCATTAATGCTTTTCTTCGGGTTTGTAATAGTTTGAGAAGGTAACTTACCTTGAGTTTCTAACCTATTGATAGCTGAAGCAAGTTGGCTTACCTGATGCTCTAAGTTTTGAATGCTTTGCTTTGTTTCCTCCTGAAATTGTTTGGTATTCACAGCTAGAGACTTAACAATATCCTCAAGGGGCATACCTGAAGTGGAAGGAGCTTGGGGTACGTGGTGTGATGGCTTTGGCTGGAATTGTTGGACATGTTGAGGGTTATTGCCATATCGGAAGTTAGGATGATCCCTCCATCTGGGATTGTAAGTGTTTGAATAGGGATCATATTTCCTTTGTGGCTGTCTTGGGAATCCGCCTACAGCATTGGCGTGTTGATGGTTGTCATCTTGCAATGTGGGACACATGTCGGTCGGATGACTAGGAGCAGCGCAAATTCCACAAGCTTTCGCCTGTTGGGTATTTCCAAGAGCTAGCTGCTGCACAAGGGAGGTAAGATTGGAAATTTGATGTTCAAGGTTAGACACATTTACCTCATTTACCTTCCTTGAAGACGTATCGTGCCTATACCCAAATTGTTGTGAATTAGCAGCCATAATGGAGATCAATTCCCTAGCTTGACCAGGGGTTTTGTTTACTATGGCACCTCCACTTGCAGCATCCATCATCTTTCTTTCCATCGGAAGTAGGCCTTCGTAGAGATATTGGATGAGGAGTTGTTCGGATATCCCATGTTGTGGGCAGCTTGCACATAGTTGCTTGAACCTTTCCTAATACTCATGAAGAGTCTCGGTGTCCCTTTGTTTTATACCACAAATTTCTCTTCTTATACCAGCGGCTCTGGATGCGGGGAAGAATTTGTCCAAGAAGAGCCTTACCATATCTGTCCAAGTGGTGATAGAACCTGGAGGCAAATAAAACAACCAATCTTTAGCTTTAGTACTTAAAGAAAATGGAAAACCACGTAGCTTGATTTGATCGTCAGTTATTCCTTGCGGCCTCATACTAGAACACACTATATGGAACTCTTTCAAATGCTTATGAGGATCTTCATTCTCAAGACCATGAAATGTAGGTAGCAGATGTATCAACCCAGATTTCAATTCGAATTCCACGGCTAGTTCGGGGTAGTGAATACAAAGTGGTTGTTGATTTACATCCGGTGCAGCCAACTCCCTTAAGGTTCTCTCGAGATTTGCCATGTCGTCCTCTTTTTCAGAATCAAGGGATGAATCAGACAAGTCTGATACTAAGTTCGGTCCGGGGGATGATCTAGCTTCTTGTCGCAGCCTCTTTAGAGTCTTCTCAATCTCCGGATTATAAGTTAGTCCACCTATTTGAGAAGAACGAGTCATATAAGAATAGAAATAAATTTGACACCAATCCCCGGCAACGGCGCCAAAATTTGATGGGTGTCGAATCCAACAAAAATAAAACCTACTCCTAGACAATTATGTGACTTGCATATAGTGGTGAGTAGGGTCGAATCCACAGGGATTGGTAAAGATATTTCTATTCAAAGAGAACAATAAGAAAAAGGAAAATGGGGGGTTTTGTTTGTGAATCAAATAAAGTAAAACAAGGTAAGAAAATCAGATATTGGTAAAAGCCTAGCCAAAGGAATCAAGATGGTTTAATTCTAGGAATTGATCATCGATGCAAATGTTCTCTATTCTTGTTCTAGATAAATTGGTTATGGTTATTAACAAGCTCTAACAACCTATCTCTCCTTACTTCCTCGATAACCTCGGACAAGCGCTTTGAATTATTTCTCTTATTGATTAAACAACCCTTAGACAAGCGCTTAGGATTTAATCTATCAATAGCATTAAGATCTAGAGAGACTACCAATTCATGCCAGTAGATTATAAGATAACCTATTTAAACATGATCACACACCTCCATAACATGAATTCGATCATCTCTTTTATAACCAAACATGTTATTGCATCACTAAGACTAGAACAATCAAACAGTTACGGATTTGACGTGTTAGTTGACAATATATTAACTTGCTAATTGAGTAGAAGAGCTCTATTCATACCAATCAACAAAGATAATAATGACAAAACGATCAGAAGATATATGAATACCCGAAAGCAAAGAATAGAATAAATACAAGTCAATTAGACCTCACAATTCGTGGAGAATTAAACATCTATGACCCTTTGGCTAGAAAAGTAGGTTAGCTACACATGTTCATCAATAAAACGAAAATAAAAGATAGAAACATAATGAACCCGGTTGCTTGCTCTGCTTCTGCGTTTCCTTCTTCAAGATCCAAGATTCCAAGATCAAAAGTTGTCCTAACCCTCTAGGGTTGGCTCTATTTATACTATTAGATGGATAGCATGTGATCTTTTGCTAGCAAGATACGAAAATATCTTTCCTTTTTCAAGTAGATTTCGAGAAGTGAAGATACGTCTGCCTGGCACGCCCCACCACGGCCGTGGGTTAAGCCGTGCCATCCTCTGTACATATTCTTCAAGTCTTCAACCGCGCCCAGTGTGAACCACGGTTACACACACGGCCAGATTTCAAGCCGTGCCTTCGTTTGTGCATAATCTTCAAGTCTTCATCCGTGTCCAGTGTGTAGCACGGTTACACCCACGGCTAGATTTAAAGCCGTGTCTTCATCTGGTTGATGTTCCACACTTTCTTCTCCTTGGCATATCTTTCTTCCACCACGGCTTCAAGCACGGTTTATCCCACGGGTTACACCACGGCCGTGCCTTAAGCCGTGTCTCTCTCTGTTCAATGTCCTCATTTTCGCCTTCTTGTCCAGTGTGTAACACGGTTTGAACCTTGGCCGTGCCTCAAACCGTGCTTCCTCCGGTGGTGTAATTTCTTGTCTTGATCCAAGTTGTAGATGACTTCTCTAAAATACTTGAATTAGCATCCTTGACTCCATTTAACCTGATTTATCACGATGATAGAATTAAAGTACCATTTCCTTATGATTTCTATAAAATCAATAATAATTTAACACAATTTATACTATAAAGATTGAGTATAAAATGGCTCTATCACCCGCACCCACGGCATGTTGCCCGCCCAGCCGCACGAGCCATGCGGGTGTAGGCCAAAATATTTTAGCCCGCCCTGTAAACTTTTGCGGGCTCCACGAGTCATCCTACTAACCCGCCCTACAATTCCTGGCTCTATAGGCAACCATATGCAATGCAACATCACACGTAGTCTTCCAATAACCAACATGAAGTCTACGGTTTACACTCCCCATGACCTTGGGTTTGGGATTCACATCACTATCATCAATGCTTAGGTCTCGCAAGCCAATTAGCTTAATCTTATCCATTTATTAAAATTAGTCTTTTAAATTGAATTCTTAAGCTGCAGGTGTAATTTAGCACACCGAGCATAAGCACTCTCATGGATAGACTGAAGTTAGAACCGTCAAGGCACGATAATCCCCTAGTCACATAGTTCACTCTTGGTGGAATAGTACTCTTACTCGATTACTTCCAATATTGCCTGTAGCAATGATGACCTTCAATCATGCAATGTCTCATGCTATGCATATCAAGTTTTACTTAAGTTAAAATAATTAATTTAATATTTTGAAGTGATCATGCAAGGCTCAAACACATTAGATTTAGTTACATCAAAGGCAAACATAGAACATAATCATTCAATTACAATCACAAAACAATACCCACAATAATCATAAAAGACAAGTCACCATCCATTCCTTTTTTGGTTTAACCTATGAATTCACAAATATAAGTAAATATATCCAAATACCTTTTTGATAATTATTAAGTTAGTTAATATATATATAATATCATATATTGGTTTAATTTTATCTACTATTCATCTTCCATTCTATTCACCTCCCTTGCTAGCATCTAAGTTTCCTCAATGGAAAATTTCCCACTTGTCGGGTTCTTCTCGCACTCACACCCATTGCACCCCACTCTTATGTACACACACACACAACAAGTCCACTCTTACATACACAAACACTAGCACCGAATCTCATGCACAGCACACTTGCACTTACTCCTCATGTACACACACCACATTTACATACACCTCCCATACACACACACTCCACATCTACGATGGAACATTAATGCTAGCATCATCTCAACAATCACACATTCCTAACGCCTATACATTCACACACCTATTCTTGCAATTCCTTCTAAGCATGCACATACTTCCTATTGCATCCTTAGCACACACCTTCGCAAGGATCACATGCCATAACCACTATGGTACATATACAGTAGCTACACTATTCCAATCACACACATATAGAGGTTAATGATGGGTGTCGAATCCAACAAAATAAAAACCTACTCCTACACATTTATATAATTTGTGTACAGTAGTAAGTAGGGTCGTATCCATAGGGATTGGTTAAATATATTTCTATTGAAAGAGAATAGAGAGGAAAAGAAGAAAGGGGGGGGGGGGGGTTTGTTTGTGAATCAAAATAATACTGAAATCAGATAATAAAAATTGAATAATGATAAAAGCCTAACCAAAGGAATCACTATAGTTTAATTCATGGAACTGATCATTGATGCAAATATTTTCTATTCTTTATCTAAGATAAACTGGTTATGGTTATTAACAAGCTCTAATAACCTATCTCTCCTTACTTTCTTGATAATCAAAACATGCTCTTTGATTATTTCTCTTATTGATTAAACAACCCTAAATAAGCTCTTAGGATTTAATCTATCAATAGCATTAAAAACAAGAGATACTACCAATTCATGCCAGTTGATTATAAGATAACCTAGTTAAACAAGATCATATATCTCCATAACATGAATTTGACTATCTAATCTATAATCAAACATGTTATTGTGTCACAGAAACTAGAACTATCAAACAATTACAGACCTGACGTATTAGTTGACGATATATTAACTTGCTAATTGAGTAGAAGAGCTCTAATTCATACCAATCAACCAAGATAACATTAACAAAACATTCAGAAGATATATAAATATCCAAAAACAAAGAATAGGGTAAAGATAAATCAATTAGATCTCACAATTCGTGAAGAATTAAACTTCAATGATCCTTTGGCTAGAAAATCTGCTTAGTTACACATGTTCATCCTCAAAACGAAAATCAAAAAGTGAAAATATGAAAAGTCTTTGTTTCCGGTGTCTCTTACTCTACCTATTCAATTTCTGCACTTCTTAACTCTAGGGTTGTTCTCGTGCCACCTCCCCTCTCCTCTAGGGTTAGTTATATTTATACTATTAAGGGAATGGCAGAGGATCTTTCGCTAGCAAGATACGAATATATCTTTCCTTTTCTAAGTAAATCTCGAAAAGTGAATAACATACGCCTGACACGCCCACCAACATGGCCAGATTTCAAACCATGTCTCCCTCTGGTCGATAATCCACAATTCCTCATCCTTATTCAGTGTGTGGCACGGCTAGAAACACGGCTAGATTACAAACCGTATCAGGTTCTGCACTCTTCCATTTCTCCTCCGCGTCTGCCATGGCTTCAAGCACACCCATATCACAAGCCGTGCTTCCTTTCCAAGTGGCAAATTTCATCCTCAAATACACGCCCATGTACTTTCCTCCGGCGGTGTGAATCCTTGTCTTTGATCCAAATTGTAGATGACTTCTCTAAATCACTTGAATTAGCACTCTTGACTCCATTAAACCTGATTTATCACCATAATAAAATTAAGTACCATTTCCTTATGATTTCTATAAAATCAATAATAAATTAACACAATTCATTCTATAAAGATTGAGTATAAAATGGTTCTATCAAATTTCCCCACACTTAAACTCTTGCTTGTCCTCAAGCAATTGAATCAAATCAATTGAGAAATCCGTCATAGATTATACGAAATTTCTTTTCATCATTTCAAGCATCTATTCTTTTATAATTCATGACTTGTAATTTAATGTCTACTGCTCCAACCAAACTGGTTTCCTGTGATTAAATTACCATAGAGAAAATTTAATAGCTAATCTAAACAAAACAAACTTTAATCCTCATGTTTAGTAAAAGAACTTTTATTCCAAAAGTAAATACTTAATCCAATAAGGAAAAACACCCAATTAAACTTCATTGGATATTAGCAAGTATATAATCTTTGCAACACAAAGTAAAAGCATATGGTATCTACTCTTTCCCTAGATTTTCTCCCTTTTTATTATAAGTCTTATTTCATTCAATGATTTTTTTTTTTACATTCATATTCTTTTGATTTAATCAAGCATCTATTTTGACGGGTTTTTGCCCGCTTCTTTTTCATAAACTTTCGCCTTTTCCGCCCTTATCGTTATAGTGAGTTCATTGAGTCGGCAACATCCCGTGCTCATCACTCAAGTGACCGGGTTTTAAGATACCCCTACGGACTCTTCCTCACTCTAACATTCAAGTTCGAATACTCTTAACTCAATTACTTGAATCATTGGAGTAATGGCTATGCTTGATTCTTTTTCCACAATTTTTTTTTTAAAGGGTTACTAAGGAAAAAGTTTCTTCAACATCTTTCACTAAGTGTTATCATTGTTTCAAAAACAACTTCAAAGAGTATACAGTAACTAATATAACCTAGAAGCAAACTTGTTTATTTTTCACTTAAGAACTCGACTGACTCTTAAACTTCCAATTGTAAAGCTAAATACAAGGTAAATTTGTTTCTTAAAGATTTCACTACTTAATTTTAACTAAGTATTCTAATCACAGCAGTAGGTGAGTAAAACACTTGAACAAGTCAATTTCACATTTTGTAGATACTTATTACAACATTTAGTACAATCTCTAGATTTCATGAAAATTTTGAAAAAATTGGTTTAAAATTGCTTAAGGACAAACATTCTAAGTATGAGTCAATTCTCTATTCTCTATATTTTATTATCCTCTCCCCCACACTTAGTTTGAACAGTGTCCGCACTGTTCCTAATTCAACACAATTAAAAAGGAATTAAAAACATAAGGAACATTAGAGAATACGAGAAAAGGAATGCTGGTACTTCCTTGGTATAAAGTGTAAAGTTATTGGAGTTCTCCCCTTAAGCACTAGAGAGTGTCATCTGATGATATGTACCCTTTCTGCAGCTAATCAAAAGAAAAAAAAAATCAAAACAAAACTAAAATAAAATAAATTAATATTTATTTATTTATATATATATATATAAATTTTTGACATGGGTTGCCTCCCATGAAGCGCCTTTCTTTAACGTCTTTAGCTAGACGTTCCTGTAATTAATCATAATACTCGGGGTAAGTTAAACTGGTTTCTTCAATATTACATACTTGAAATCCTTCATAAAAAGGTTTCAAGCGATGACCATTGACTTTGAAGTTCTTACCAGTTTCAAGGCATGCAATCTCAACTGCACCATGTGAAAATATGTTAGTGATAACAAAAGGACCAACCCACCGTGATCGTAGTTTTCCAGAAAACAACTTCAATCGAGAATGATAAAGTAATACTTTTTGACCTACAGAAAAATTCTTTCGGGAAATCATTTGATCATGAAAATCCTTTGTTTTTTCCTTGTAGATTTTAGTACTCTAATAAGCTTCTCTTCGAATTTCCTCAAGTTCTTGTAATTGAAGTTTTTTGTGCTCACCAACCTCATCCATTTTCATGTTACATTGTTTTACAACCCAGTACGCCCTATGTTCCAACTCCACAGGGAGATGACATGGTTTGCCAAATATCAAACGGTAAGGAGACATGCCTATAGGGTCTTGTAAGCTGTCTGGTAGGCCCATAATGCATCTTCAAGTCTTGTGCTCCAATCCTTCCTGCTTGGATTGACAGTTTTTTCTAGAATAGACTTGATTTCTCGATTTGAGACTTCTGCCAATCCATTGGTTTGAGGGTGGTATGCGATGGAAGTGCGATGAGTGACCTTGTACTTTTTAAGTAGAGTTTCCACTACTCTATTACAAAAGTGTGTGCCACAATCACTGATAAGAGCCTTTGGTGT
This sequence comes from Laguncularia racemosa, assembly GCA_037954665.1. Taxonomy (NCBI): domain Eukaryota; kingdom Viridiplantae; phylum Streptophyta; class Magnoliopsida; order Myrtales; family Combretaceae; genus Laguncularia; species Laguncularia racemosa. Next base: position 935,678 of record JBBMOL010000224.1, read on the forward strand.
CCCGAACCTAGTAAAAATATGAGATTTAACAAAATCCACAACAACTTTGGCATCATTAGTTCAGGTTGCTTTGGCCTCCACCCACTTTGAGACATAATCCACAGCAAGAAGGATGTAAACATTACCGAAAGAAAGAGGAAAAGGACCCATGAAGTCAATACCCCATATATCAAATATTTCACAAGCAAGAATAGGGGTAAGTGGCATTTGGTCTCTATGTCCTAAGTTGCCAACTTTTTGACATCGTTCACAAGACTTACAAAACATAAAAGAATCACGAAACAATGTAGGCCAAAACAAACCACACCCTAACACTTTTTGAGCTGTCCTCTTAGGGCCAAAATGCCCACCACATGCATATGAGTGACAAAATTGCAAGACAGAAGGAATATTGTCTTGAGAAATACACCTTCTAATGATTTGATCAGCACAATGTTTCCACAAATACAGATCATCCCATACATAGTACTTAGCATCACTTTTAATTTTATCTTTTTGAGCCTTAGACAAATCACTTGGTAGTGTCTCAATAACCAAATAGTTGACAATATTAGCATACCAAGGAATTGTCATTTGAATAGAAAAGAGATGCTCATCTGGAAAATCATCTTGTAGTGGTATTGACCCTTCACTGATAAGTATTCTACTGAGGTGGTCGGCCACTAAGTTTTCAGAGCCTTTCCTATCGCGTATTTCCAGATCAAACTCTTGTAATAAGAGTATCCATCGAATAAGTCTTGGTTTCGCCTCCTTCTTCGCGAGCAGGTACTTGAGAGCTGCATGATCAGAGTAAACAATTACCCTAGTACCAAGTAAATATGATCTGAATTTTTCTAATGCAAAAACAACAGCTAAGAGTTCTTTTTCCGTTGTGGAATAGTTGCATTGAGCACTATCTAATGTTCTGGAAGCGTAATAAATGACATGAGAAGCTTTTCTAACTCTTTGGCCAAGAACAACTCCAACTGCATAATTGCTCGCATCATACATAATTTCAAAGGGAAGGTTCTAGTCAGGTTGTTGGATGATTGGAGCAGAAGTTAACTTATCCCTCAATGTGTCAAAAGCATGCTTGCAAGCCTCATTGAACTCAAATGTCACTTCTTTTTGTAGCAATCTACATAGGGGTTGAGTAATCTTGGAAAAATCCTTGATGAAGCGTTGATAGAATCTTGCACTCCCAAGAAAAGAGAGAATTTCACGTACACTTACAGGGTAAGGTAGAGATTTAATCAATTCTACTTTAGCTTTATCGACTTCAAGTCCCCTAGAAGATACAATATGACCTAGAATTAGACTCTGTTCAACCATAAAGTGACATTTTTCATAGTTTAACACAAGATTCTTATCTATACATCTTTGAAGCACTTTTGTAAGGTTAGTCAAATATGAATCAAAAGAGTTACCATAGACAGTGAAGTCATCCATGAAAACCTCTATGATATTCTCCACATAATCTGAAAATATACTAACCATACACCTTTAGAATGTGGCTGGGGCATTGCAGAGCCCAAAAGGCATCCTTCGATATGCAAAAGTACCGAATGGACATGTGAAAGTAGTCTTCTCTTGATCTTCCGGCGCCACTGGAATTTGATGAAAACCTGAATAACCATTAAGACAACAATAGTGAGAATGGCCAGCCAAACGTTCAAGTATCTGATCAAGAAAAGGAAGAGGGAAGTGATCTTTTCTAGTTGACGCATTTAACTACCTATAATCAACACAAACCCTCCATCCATTCTGAACACGAGTAGGAATTAACTCACCATCAGAGTTTTCAATCATAGCTAAGCCTGTTTTCTTTGGAACAACTTGAATTGGACTTACCCATTTGCTATCGGAAATTGGATAGATCATACCTGCATCAAGAAGTTTCAAGATCTCTTTCTTAACTACTTCCATCATAGGCGGGTTCAAACGACACTGAGCTTCCCTTGAAGGTTTGCAATTATCTTCCATTAATATCTTGTGCATGCATGTGGAGGGGCTTAGCCCTTTGATATCAGCTATAGACCATCCAATGGCTTCTTTATACTCTCTCAACACCCGAATCAACTTTTCTTCTTCTAAAGTACTTAGTTTGTTAGAGACTATCACAACAAGAGTCTCATTTTCTCCTAAGAAAATGTACTTTAGATGTTCGGGTAAGGGTTTTAATTCCAGCTTTGATGCCTGCACAATAGAGGGAAGAAGTCTTGTGTTAGAAGGGGGTAAACTAATGTAGGACACACCATACCTAATAGGTTTTAACGATTCCAGCTCCCAAATCATGTCCTGCAAATCAGAGGATATTACAAGCTTTTCCTTAAGAGTTTTCAATGCATTAATAGTAAGACTCCTATTAAGTACAATTTTCAACTCATCATCGTCTATCAAGTCAAATGTAACCTGTGTTAATGGGTCAATAACATCCACAACAAAAACAAGAGAGATATCACTAGGATATTTCATGGCATCATAAATGTTAAATTTAATCACTTCACCATCAAATTCCATAGTGAGGTTACCGTCATGTACATCAATTTTCGTTCTGGATGTCTTAAGAAATGGTCTCCCTAATAATATCATTGATGAATTATGAGAATCATCATTCTCCATGTCAAGCACATAAAAATCGGCAGGGAAAACCAACCCATTATCTTGTACTAAAACATCTTGCAGAACTCCCTCAGGATAAACATTGGACCTATCAGCAAGTTGAACAATAACACCTGTTTCCTTCAAGGGACCAACATTCAAACATTGATAAAAAGACAAAGGCATGACATTGATTGAAGCTCCTAGATCACACATAGCTTTAGCGATTCCAAGATTACCTATTTTGCAAGGAATAGTAAACATACCTGGATCCTTACATTTAGGAGGAAGCTTCTTCTGAAGAATAGCTGAAACATTCTCACCCACACTAATCTTTTCATTACCTTTCAGCTTTCTTTTGTTAGTGCACAATTCTTTGAGAAATTAAGCATAACGAGGTACTTGCTTAATTGCATCCAGCAAAGGAATGTTTACCTCAACTTTGCGAAAAGTTTCAAGAATCTCTTTTTCTTCAGCTTCATTCTTGGATTTCGCTAATCTACAAGGGAAAGGAGGTGTTATCATCATGACCTTTGGTGGTTCAACGAGGGATCCTCTGGTCTGGTTGTTTTGCTGGCTCGGAGTTGAAATCACTTTCTCAGTCTCTTCCTCAAGATTAGTTCGGTGTCCTTTCTCATTTGATCATTCCGTTCCACTTCTCAAGGTAATTGCATTAGCGCTTTTCTTTGGATTTGTGATAGTTTGAGAAGGTAACTTACCTTGAGTTTCTAACCTGTTTATAGAAGAAGCAAGTTGGCTTACCTGATTTTCCAAGTTTTGAATGCACTGCTTTGTCTCATCCTGAAATTGTTTTATATTAACAGCAAGTGATTTAACAATTTCCTCAAGAGACATACTTGAAGTAGGAGGAGCTTGTGGTACTTGGTTTGATGGCTTAGGCTGGAATTGTTGGAAATTTTGTGGTTTGTTGTCATATCTGAAGTTAGGATGATCCCTCCATCCAGGATTATAAGTATTCGAGTAGGGATCATATTTCCTTTGTGGTTGTCCTGTGAATCCTCCTACAGCATTGGCATGCTCATGATTGTCATCTTGCAATGTGGGACACATGTCGGTAGGATGATTAGGAGCAGCACAAATTCCACAAGCCTTCACCTGCTGTGTATTTCCAAGAGCTATCTGTTGTACAAGGGAGGTTAGGTTAGAAATTTGATGTTCAAGGATAGAAACACTTACCTCATTTACCTTCCTTAAAGATGAATCATGCCTATACCCAAATTGCTGCGAATTAGCAGCCATAATGGAGATCAATTCCCTAGCTTGACCAGGGGTTTTATTCACTATGGTGCCTCCACTAGCAGCATCCATCATCTTCCTCTCCATCGGAAGCAGGCCTTCATAGAAGTATTGAATGAGAAGTTGTTCAGATATCCCATGTTGTGGACAGCTTGCACAAAGTTGCTTGAACCTCTCCCAATACTCATGAAGAGTCTCGGTATCCCTCTGTATGATACCACAAATCTCTCTTCTTATACCAGCCGCTCTAGACGTAGGGAAAAATTTATCCTGGAAGAGCTTCACCATATCTGCCCAAGTAGTTATAGAACCTAGAGGCAAATAAAACAACCAATCTTTAGCTCTAGTACTTAAAGAAAATGGAAAAGCACATAACTTGATTTGATTGTCGGATATTCCTTGCGACCTCATATTAGAACACACTATATGAAACTCTTTCAAATGTTTGTGAGGATCTTCATTCTTAAGACCATGAAAGGTGGGTAGCAGATGTATCAAACCAGATTTCAACTCAAATTCAATAGCCAATTCAGGATATTGAATACAAAGTGGTTATTGATTCACATCTGGTGCAGACAATTCTCTTAATGTTCTTTCAGGATTTTCCATATCTTCTTCTTTTTCAGAATCAATGGATGAATAAGAAAAATCCAATGCCAAGTTCAATCCAGGGGATGAAGATGATACGTTTTCTTTTTGACGCAGCCTAGCTTCTCTTCGCAGTCTCTTAAAAGTCTTCTCAATCTCTAGATTATAAGTGAGTTCACCTGTATGAGAAGAACGAGTCATGCAAGAATAAATTTGACACCAATCCCCAGCAGCGGCGCCAAATTTTGATGGGTGTCGAATCCAACAAAATAAAAACCTACTCCTAGACAATTATATAATTTGTGTACAGTAGTGAGTAGGGTTGTATCCACAGGGATTGGTTAAATATATTTCTATTAAAAGAGAATAGAGAGGAAAAGAAGAATGGGGGGTTTTGTTTGTGAATCAAAATAATACTGAAATCCGATAATAAAAATTGAATAATGATAAAAGCCTAACCAAAGGAATCACTATAGTTTAATTCATGGAACTGATCATTGATGCAAATATTTTCTATTCTTTATCTATGATAAACTGGTTATGGTTATTAACAAGCTCTAATAACCTATCTCTCCTTACTTTCTTGATAATCAAAACATGCTCTTTGATTATTTCTCTTATTGATTAAACAACCCTAAACAAGCTCTTAGGATTTAATCTATCAATAGCATTAAAAACAAGAGATACTACCAATTCATGCCAATAGATTATAAGATAACCTATTTAAACAAGATCATATATCTCCATAACATGAATTTAACTATCTAATCTATAATCAAACATGTTATTGTGTCATAGAAACTAGAACTATCAAACAATTACGGACCTGACGTACTAGTTGACAATATATTAACTTGCTAATTGAGTAGAAGAGCTCTAATCCATACCAATCAACCAAGATAACATTAACAAAACATTCAGAAGATATATAAATATCCAAAAACAAAGAATAGGGTAAAGATAAATCAATTAGATCTCATAATTCGTGAAGAATTAAACTTCAATGATGCTTTGGCTAGAAAATCTGCTTAGTTACACATGTTCATCCTCAAAACGAAAATAAGAAAGTGAAAATATGAAAAGTCTTTGTTTCTGGTGTCTCTTGCTTTGCCTATTCGATTTCTGCACTTCTCAACTCTAGGGTTGTTCTCGTGCCGCCTCCCCTCTCCTCTAGGGTTGGTTCTATTTATACTGTTATGGGAATGGCAGAGGATCTTCCGCTAGCAAGATACGAATATATCTTTCCTTTTCTAAGTAAATCTCAAAAAGTGAATAACATACGCCTGACATGCCCACCAACATGGCCAGATTTCAAACCGTGTCTCCCTCTGGTTAATAATCCACAATTCCCCATCCTTATTCAGTGTGTGGCATAGCTAGAAACACAGCTAGATTACCAACCGTGTCAGGTTCTGCACTCTTCCATTTCTCCTCAGCCTCTGCAATGGCTTCAAGCACACCCATATCACAAGCCGTGTTTCCTTTCCAAGTGACAAATTTCATCCTGAAATACACGCCTATGTACTTTCCTCCGGCGGTGTAAATCTTTGTCTTTGATCCAAATTGTAGATGACTTCTCTAAATCACTTGAATTAGCACTCTTGACTCCATTAAACCTGATTTTTCACCATAATAAAATTAAGTACTATTTCCTTATGATTTCTATAAAATCAATAATAAATTAACACAATTCATACTATAAAGATTGAGTATAAAATGGCTCTATCAGTTAATCACTCATGCTCACACATACAAGATCAATCTATACACCCATGCACATATAGGTAAAGGAAATCCACACAAGTAGATTACAACCCTCAAGTAAAAAAAAAAATCACACACACATAGCCTATGATTCTATTTACCCATCTGTACACTTATGGCTTCCCCTACCCTTTCATGCACATGATTCTCCCATACTCATGATGATCGGAAAATTTTCGGCACCTTTGACACTTTCAGAACTCGATTTGGATGATGATCCAAATTACTCATATTTTACATTATATCTATTATTCTAATAAATATTTGAGAAATAATCTTACAGGTACAATAATAATTCTCCATGGAATGCCAATATGTCCTATAACAGTTGATAGACACAGAACATTTTCAGATTGACAATCAAAGACCCGCTGTGATTGTTTTCCATTCCAAGGCATTGGTTCATGAAGACTTATGATATTTTGTACTTTGTAATTGTTTTATGAACAATTTTAGGTTGTATTTTCTTTTGGGACACTTTCATTTCATTGTAATTTTCATTTAGGACTAGCTACCTTAAAAGTGGCAAACTTGTAATTTTAACCATTTTCTAACCCTAGGAGTAGCAAGTATAAATACTTGATTATAGTAGGATTTATGGAGGCCATTTTGCAGATTAAACAATAGCACTTCACGTGTGGGAATTAGGGTTCATCCTAGTTCTAATCCTCTTATCAATTTCAACCTAAGAATTGGAATTGTGGCGAGTGCAATAAGGGGAAATTGTGAGTCATATTGATTTCTTTCTTTGTTGTTTTTCATTTCTTCTCTAGTGAGTCATATCTAGGGTGGATTTGAAGTTTCTTTGACTTATTTGTGAATGTAATTCGTGAACAATTGTCATGTTAAGATTGATTGTTCTTTTAGTACTTGGATTCAATATCATTTTAGTGTTGGCGTGAATTGGAATTGGAGGAAGAGTGGAAATCATGGTTTTGATGCCATCCATTTTGGTTTGATTCAAGTAGAATTCAATTATTTTTCTTATTATATGGTGAAGATTACAAATAGGGATTGCAATTACATCATTTGATCTTTGGTTTTCCATCAAATTTCCAAAGGTGTTCACGTGAATTGTCATCTAAGTGGACCGGTTTGTATGTGATTTGTGAATTGTTTTTCTTGAATCATTTGATTGTGCTTGAACTTGATTTTGAGTACATCACATGATCACAATTCCAACCAATACACGCACAATATTCATTTGATAGCAACAATAGCCTATGTCTCTGTTCACACATGAACTTGCATTCCTAATTTGCAATCACACTTGCTACACAACATCCAAATCCATCACAAACACATATATCTCAATATGCACTTTCACACACACACACACACACACTATATATATATATGTACCAGTAGTACACTTACATACTGCACACTCATAGATTTATTTCACTTATGTATTCTGATTATTATATGCATCTAATATCTATACATGATATATATATATATATATATATACATTTTCATAACATGGCCATGTACAAAATATTCATGTAAATTCCCACAATGAATAAGATATATATATATATATATATGTATATATATATAGTACAACACACGACGAAACTAAATATAGTATACTACGAAGTTCCTACTCAACTGGGTCTAATTTTTGCTTACTTGCAGTAATCTTTAGGTAAATATGTGAGAAGTTTTTTTCCTCTTAAAAACACAAGAAAACCATACTATTACATACTACTCATGTTGAACATTATTCTATCAAGTACATTTCTAGTTATTTTAACTATTTTCTAAGCAAAATCCTATTTTTATGCAGATATGAAAATTATATTTAAATTCCAAAAATAAAATTTTCTCGTACAAGACTAGTCTAGTTTCATAGAGCTCACCTCGAGGATTGTACTAGTGGTCTCAATTTGTGATTTAGAGGTCGTGCATAGAAGTTACATCAATTTTTTTTGCATTTTCCTTTTTTTTTTCCTTTTCTTCTTTGTTTTGTCCTAGGTTGTCCTTATCTCTCTAATTTTCTTTCTTCTTTGCATCTTTCTCTCTCTTTCTCTCGCTTTCTTGTAGGATGTGCAAGTCTTCTTTCAGAAGACTCATCCTTCCTCATATATATATATATACGAAAAGTTTATTAATTCATCGCATTCGTTCGTCTCATGCAATAATTTACATAATTTAGTAATTTTATTATTTTAATACAACATTTTAAGACTAGGTTAATTAAATTATTTCGAACGTGAATACATACTTAGAATTTCCATTTGACTATCCCAAGCTTACAATTTTAATTTATTTTATCATTTATTCTAAAATTGTTCTTGGTTTATTTTATCATTTATTCTAAATTTTTAACTAATCCAATATTATACATATTCAATTTTTCGCAGGTTTTACATTTAATGTTTTGGAACTTAGAGGTGTATAGTCATGGTGGGGTACGATGTTTCTAAATACTTTTCATCACTAGGTCAATCACTGTTGGCTACTGATTGGTCAGATTAAATATAATCAACTTGTCTAGTTTAAGCCCAGCCGATGGTTTGACAAAAAGAAGTTAAAATTATAATAAAAGAGACGGGAGAAACATTCTATGGGTTTTTTTTTTCTTTTCTTTTTTTCTTTCTTTCTTTCTTTCTTTCTTCTTCTCTTTGAGTTTAGATTATAGTATCGTAGAGGGCTAAAAGAAATTTGCTATGATGAGCTTAGAGTAAAGACCATTAAACTAGTCTATCCACTTACAACCTTTTTTAGGAAAAGTCATGCACTTAGAGAGCTTACCCATGGACCTAGGTTAAAGAAGAGCCTATAAAGGGAGGACTCATCTCGACTGTTGACACTCAACATGATCAAATGGATGACCTTGATAGTTAAACTATTTAAATAATAAAGGTTCCTTCTCATTTAAAAGATTCAAAATTTGAGAAAGATGTCATTGTGATGTTACATTACTTTGAAAAAAGGATCAAATAGAGTTCAAAACGAAGAACTTATTACTTCTCTTTAAAAATTGTTGGCTTAGTACTATATAACTCCACCTATCACTAGTGTGTTTAACCTCCTTAAGATTTTCTATTTCTCCTTCTTAGCTCTCAATCTTAGTCATTTCCCATCATCCAATGTCACTACTCTAAGGCCACATATATTGTAGGACACACATTGTACACATGTGACTACTACAACTGAATCCTTTCATTACAAATATATATGTTCATTTTGATAGAATCTAAAAGGTAAAAATACAGTAAGATTATATTATTATTATTATTATTATTTAATAATGTCAAGTCACTCCATTGTAGTTGCAGACGAGACATTATGCAAAAAGAAGATAGATGTAAAGCTTGTGTTGAATTAGTCATAACAAAAATGCAAAGTGAAGTTGTGTAAGATATTATCCAAAAATGCTTAAGCTACAATGATTATTTATATTGTATCCTCACTATGTGACAAATATAGCTAACTACTTTACAATCACATGTGTAAAATAAATATTTCAAACTCTAATATTGTTCTGCAAATTTTAATGTTGAGAAAGAGACATACTAACCCTAAATCTTTTAGGGCAAATTGAGAAACCAAATCATGCTTCAAAGAAGAAGTAAGCTGCTCACAATTTCGCTTGATTTACATCTCATCTATGTATAAAAGAATAGCCACAAAACTACCTTGTTGAGAGAAAGTAAACAAAGAATAGTCATGTGCAGATTGAGTGAAACCTTTCTTGACCAAAAATTGAGAATTTTCAATGTTTCACTATCAAGATGCTTGCTTAAGACCATAAAGTGATCTTCTAAGCTTGCATACTTGATGAGAAACAACTTTAGAATAACTAAGCAAAGGCAACATAAAAATATCCTCATCTAAATAAACGTGTAAGAAAGCATAATTGAGATAAATTTGATGTGCCAATTATATGCAATAGCTATTTTAAAAAAAATTCGCATGATGCTTAACTTAGCAACAAGCAAAAAGTATCATCGTAGTCTACCCCTTTTATTTGAGTAAAACATTTGGCTACTAATCTACCCTTATATCTTTCCACACTACCATCTAGATTGTACATGATCTTAAACACCCATTTAGGCCCAATTGCTTAAGGTAGATGAATCAAATAAGGGATATGTAGTTATAAAAGATGTAAGGTTAAATTTGAAATTTGCAAAATTATTATCAGCCAAACTTGTAGGCAAAGCATGTACATAGTCTTTTAACCAATTAGGAAATTTATATTCTCTAGTTGATCTTCTCAAATTAGAATGGATAAAAGAATGTTGAGTAGAATTATCAACAAGACATGAAGTTGGGACTTGCTATGAAGTCTTTTGGAACTTGAACCAAGTTTCATAAAAACAAAAATGTTATCAACAAAAAGAGGAGGAAATGTAATAAGAATACAAGTGGAACATAAAGGGATACTATCCAACATAGATTGGAAGGGAAATATTTCCTCACAAAAGTAAACATCTCTACTAAAAAAATCTACCTTGAATGTAAATCATACATTATATACCCCTTTTGTTTGAAGGCATAACCAAGAAAAGTACACTTGATACCTCACAAATCAAACTTGTCCTTATTGGGGGAGTCATTGGCTATGTAACAAAGACAACCTATAATTCTCAAATGGTCATAAGATGGTTTGTTCTTAAATAAAGCTTCAAAAGGAGATTTCCAATCTAATTTTTTCACAGGCATTTAATTGACAAGATAGCTAACAGTGAGTACACACTCTCACCAAAAGTGTTTTAGTAAATTAGCTTACAATCTTAA